>JAABOM020000001.1:31297992-31312100 GCA_011800125.2 Solanum clarkiae | reverse complement strand
ATAATTACGTATGCATATTTACAATCACCATCATGTCCGCCTGCGAATTTATAAATAGATACAGATTTAAAAAAAGGCCACACAAGAAGTAGGGTAGCAAAGGAGAACTGCAGCATGCATCCAGCTAGCTTCCCAAGTTAGAAGTTCTCCTCAGACTTCAAGAAACTATGATGTTCCAACAGGGTCATCTCCCCACCAGTTGCTGCATCATACTGGCATCGATAGAAACTGCATGTCCAATTCATCAAAAAATTTAAATACCCAAAATGTGATTCACTTGTCACAAAAGTTGGGACAACATTAAAAAAAGATACCAGGACCACACAGCGACAACCTTACCTGCCATCCATGCCAAGAATCACAACTGTATTCTTTTGGTGACCAAATGCCACAATGTGCTGCAGACCTTCTTGCAAGCGGAACTGCGCCACAGACCACTCAGAGCTGAAATACTTCGGTAGCACACCTGCATGCAGAAACACCATAAAGGTCTATCAATCTTAAAATATTAGAGTTACTGACAGAACTCTCCGAATAATTCTTTTGCCAAGTCTCCAAAGAATTCTGCCCCGAGTATATCGGCAACAAAATTACAAAAGTGAAGAACTTGTTAGGACCGGTTGACAGAAACCTACAGATAGTGTTATCTCAAAAGTAAACCAAGAAAAGATTGAAAATGCAAGAACCTCTTCTGTGAATCTGAACCATATGATGGCCGTTTTAGCAGAGAAGTAATAATTGCACTACATACTTAAAGTAAATGCAGGGAACTATACATGATATGAAACAATTCCAAGTGACATAAAGGAATGTCACAGCCAGGGCTTGGGGGCGTTCATGGGTGGGGAGGATACAATAAAACATAAACTATCACTTGGTATAACTTAAAAATTCCCTACTTCCATTAAGGAAGTCATTTCCTCATTTTTAAAGAACTTGTTTCCTCTGAGAAAATGTTCTCAGAAAATATTGTCCAACCAAACATTCAAAAGAAAAAAGAAAATTTCCTCCATACCATACACACCCTAAGGAGGAAATCCATCTCCTGTCTCTATTGGGCAAGTAGCTAGCTGATCACAAAATAGATTTTAGGACTCATTCCAGATATAAACAATCTTTCGATGCCAAAAGGGCACTTTAAGCCAAGACATGGAAAAAGTTCCCATCCATATTTCTTTTATTCAGCTTTAACTATATTCTGAAGCCACCTATCCCTCCAATTTAATATGAGCATATGCCATAAGAAGCTATGAGTGACTTCTACACATTGTTCCCGAGAAAGATTCCATGATGAAACACTACACATACAAATTGCTCATTTTGTACTTCCCAACTGTTAATCAATGTAAAACAACTTACAAACTTTTTGACAGGGATACTCTCTGTGAATATATAGGTCTGCAATATGTCCCCTCACGTGCAACCCAACTCCTTTGAGGCGTGGATATATTCTTGTTAAGCGAGTGGCAGTAAGACTCAAACCCCAAGATATCAACCGACTGTAATACAATATTGAATTGTGCTAACCACATCTCGTAAAGGATTGAGATGTTATAAAAGGGGACACTTTGATTCATTTTTGCAGGACAAAAAAAATCTCTCTTCATTTATGATTAAAAATGTTCAACTGATATCACGGGCGGCAATCCTTTATCCACGGAGAAATGTTAACCCTTCTTTCTCCGTATCAAAATTTAGAAAATGTTATAATATCATATCATCATATCATGGACCCCACTAGTGGGATTATACTGGGTATGTTGTTGTTGTTGTTATAATATCATATCAGCGCTACCCCCACAAGTTGAAGCATCAGAAGGCCTCTACAGAAAATTTGATGCTTGTTTGCGAAAGATTTTAACTGCATGTAGGTGATTATAACGAATAGATGCTTGCACTTATTGGAGTTCTCTGAATAACTAAACTCACGTTTCATACTATAAATATCATACACTTCCTCAGGAAGATCTGCATTTAGAATCGAGTAACTAAGGACAATAATATAACAGGCCCATTACCTTTTATGAAAGAGAGATGAGATACAGCTGATGGAGATGTAGCATTTGACTCAGATGACCCTCTTGGTCTATCAACTCCTAAAGCTGCTGAATCAACCTTTAGATTGAACACATGGACAGTTCCTTTATCACTGGAAACAGCTAGCCATTGTGCAGTTGGAGAAAAAGCAAGGCTATAAATCTCTGCTCTATCTGCACCTCTCCTGACCTGTTTAAAAACAACATGCTTAAGATCAAAGGCAAAAGCTCATATTCCATTTCCAGAGTGGCAGTCGTTAGAAATAAGCCAGGAACACACCAGAACCATTCATTGGAAATCAATGGAATTCAAAATCTTGAGTGAAGTGGTATCAATAGAAGGCATAAGCAATGCATGAAATGATTACTCATGCCTGATGCAGTGTCTCTATCCAAATTTTTTTTAGGAAGAGATAATAGGCGTGGGAAGGACATAACATTTTGATGGGAGTTTCAAGCATGAATACTGTAACTAGCATTGAGTAGGACACCAAACTACTTTCATCTTTTTCATACTTTTAGGTAAACTGGTTGCGAAGTTGCCCATATTTTTCTCAAGTACACGGAGGAAACTTTCAATATCCTTTTTGATTGGCTGACTTCATCAAACATATATATGAAGATGGAAACATCAAATCTCAGGAAAGTCTTACAATGAGCAAATTATTTGGTTTTGCCAAAAAAAGGCAATTACCAAGGCAAATTGTTTCTCTATAGAATTAGATAATAGATCGCTTTTGTAATTCTATTCATATAGTAATTGTTTCTATTGATGATGATAGTAAAGCAATGTACAAATAATATGAGACTGCAAAGACAAAACTTTAAACCATAAGAAATAAAAAGGCAAGCTGGTGATCCAGAAAACTAGAAGACGTTCATGCATTAAAATAAAATTATCATGAGTGTGAAAACTAACTTCTTGAAATAATACCAACATAAATCCACTTCATCTCTTTGTACATAGCAGAGAACTACATTACTTGCCAGTTGATAGGTCTGATAGGTTGACAAACAAAGGGATAGAATCAAGGTGCATGCTGAAGCTATAACATAACCAGTACCTAGAAAAACTGTAACTTTATGAACTTCGGTGGTCAGTGAGGGGAAAAAAGGGGAAGTTGACAATTAAAACCGGCCCATGTATGTTTTTTTTTTTTTTTAATGAAGCAAATAGTAATCATTGAAAAAGATCATGAAAATATTATGTGGTCAAAGGGTTACAAAATCAGGGAGCTAACAAAAAGCCCCAAGGCCTGTCCCTATCATTTACAGGGAAGCTGTAGTACCACCAGCTAACAAACGGACAATACATCTGTAAGTGAAGGCAATCAATATCTGGCTTATGAGCGCAATATTGTTGCATTTCAATGATCTTTGCTGAATTTGCACCCGTAAGAAATCTATGCAAATACCACCCAAGTTCCATCTTGGATGAATTCCACATGAGTTCATTAGCCAAAAAAATCACCCTAGCTTCACATCATGGTTTTTAAAAACTATGCAAAAAGATAAGTTTACTAAACATGCCTATGAGAAGTCCAACGGCTACAAGAAAAAATACTTGAGATCCCCATGTAAGATATTGCAGCAGCAGCTCATTTATAAGAAAACACCGTCACCCTTATGGTGTCTGTGGTGTATGACAGAAAATGCTTTTCTGGAAATATCTATTCAATGTTTGGTTGTCTTGGTTACTTGAAATGTAGAAAATGTTTGCCATGTAATCTTAACACTGTGGAAAACGTCCCACCAAAAGAAGATAAAGAGTAGACCTCATTTTTCTTTTGCAATATCCTAATTCCTACTCCACATTAGTTTCTTCAATAATACAAAGACATTATTGTCAACCTTTAGTATCTAAAGGTAGTACCAAGGAGCTATCCTTACACTGGATGCTCTTCCTTGTAGAAATACCATTTGTCACACACTTTATCACGCAGCCAAACATGGAACAATTATCCAGAAAAACCTTTTCTTACAAACACATTTTCTATGAAAGCATTTTTCTCTATACCGGACACACCTTGGATTACTTCCGCTATCAAGTAATTGGCATCACCACATTAACCATCTAAATAAAACAATTGTTATATTAACCATGTAAACAAAACAATTCAACAAAGTATTCAGCGTGTGTACCTCTTGGACTAAAGATCCATCCAAAGTGTTGAACACTCGGACAAGAGTCCCTTTACTGCTAGAAGTAGCCAGCAACCTCCCATCATTTGTGAGCGCAAAACACACAATCCTGGAATCATGTGCCATTATAAACTTGGTCCTCTTAGAAGCATAATGTTCCACCCTAACCTGCCCCTTCTGCAGACCCGGACAAACCAGAACCATTGATCCTGATACCTGTGACACCTCACACAAACCCTTGGGGTTCGCCACCGTCTCAATCTGATGCAACAGTTTCAAATCCGAGAAGTTGTAAACAAATATCTTCTGGGCTAAAACAACCACAATTCTATCCCTTCTTAGCCTCACAGATTTCACCTCAGATCGAAACGATAGCTCGCCGATGCACCTAGATTGATGATCATCCCATATCATCACCTTGTTTAAAGGATATTGAGGTTCCGGACCTCCGCCAACCAACGCCAAAATATTGCACCGAAAAAGCATCTGAACAACACCAATTCCACCTCCACCATTCGCACTGCCAGTAAAATCTCGGCGGAAAATCTCACGGAGCGGATCACAGTTGTAGATCCGGAAGCCTCGATCGGTTCCCGCCGCGAAGCATCCGTAATCCTGATTGAAGGAGAGGTAGAGTACATTCGGAGGAGAGGAATCAACGGAATTAGGGTTAGGGTTAACGTTCTGTACGTTAGTGACGGCGGCAGTGGTGGGAGAGGTAACCGAGATTTGAGAGCGTCGTTCATCATCGGCGACGTCGGTTACGGCAGATGAGATATCGGATAGGTCAGAGAGAGAAGAACGATCATCGGGATCAGCTTGAGGAGAATTTTCCGACATATGAGGGGAAACGAAAGGGTTTGTACTGGTCCAAGGAGAGGAGGAAGGGAGGGTGGAGGTCATGAGTACGGCGGAAAACGGCGGCAGATGGCGGAGGAATTGCGTGGTAAGAGAGAAAGAGAGGCGGTGGGAGAAGAGGATGAGAATGATATGATTGAAGACAGATCGGGGGTGCAAGTGTAAGGTAGAAGAAAATTTTACGGAGAGAAGGTTCCTTTTAGCTTTACTTGTACACAATACTCTACTACTGCTCTTTTGTTTTCTTTTGCTCATTCTAGATTAAACTTTAAAGGGCCTTCTTTATTCCTTTTTAAGGTAACTTTTACTAGGATGATAAATACAGTTTCCAAGATTTTTTAGTTTAACTTAATTATTATCAAGACTCATTTACTAAAAGGCCATTCCAATATTTCATAACCAAGAGAAAGAGTCCATCAAACAATAATAATATTACCCTAATGCCTCAAAGGTTCCCGCCCATTTCGGGGTAAAGGGGGTCGGTTGTATGCAGTCTGACCCCTATGTTTAAAAGTATAGGGGTCGGTTTCCAGATGACCTAATACTTAACTGCTACTTCACAATTGAAAAAAACGCAGACAGTTTAAAAAGTCATTTTGCTTTATTTCATCATACCCCAAAGCCAAAAAATAATGAATCTTTGGCTTCATTATTATCAAGACTCATTAATGCAAAGTTTTCAATAGTTATTCTAAATTTTGAGCAATTCACTTATTTTGAATTTATAACATTTTGCATGATCCATTTGCCTAAATTAAATAGTGTTGTTATTATATGCAATAATCAAACAAGCTTTTCTTTAGTTTATTTACTCTTAACACTATAAAGTATTTTAAAATTCAGGTAATATATTTCATGTGATATTGTGATAAATAAAATTTACACTCAAATTTTGAAATACTGTCCAAAATTAACTGGCATGTTTGGGGAAAAAAGGGCTTAGATTACCTTATATGCTTCATTTGTACTAGAGATAAACTAATATAAAAATTGTTTGCATTATTGTGTATACTCTATTAGTTTGGCTAGAGTTACATGGATTTAAAAATTAGAACAAAAAAAAATTGAGCTTTTACGAAACTCCAGTTTTTCCTGCCTTGTGGATTGCGCTATTTGGTTACATTTTGAGACTGTGAGCCAATGGGCTGATGCGCTAAACAGATCTTTTAGTTGATCCAATGGAATCATCACATATATAGAGATGGGAAAATTAACAATTGTGTAGACATTTATTATTTTTTTATTTACTTATTATAATTATGGTTTAAATAAATTACTAAGTTTAATTCGAGTTGCTAGGGACACGTCAAAAATTTATATAATTGAGCTGCCAATTGTCAGAATTTTCTGATTGAGTAAATTCAAAATTTGTATATGCTTATTCTAGCTTGTATATAATTATAATATTGATAAACTTCTAAAAAGAATTTCAAAATATAGAAAAAAAGAATTTGTATATACTTACCATGTTTTATAGCAAATTATACAAAACAGATATGTGAATTATACAAACAACTGTTATAACTACAATTACATAATGTAATTATCTAAACTATAACTATTTTGGTCTATTAAATTTCAGGACAAAGTTATTTATAAAATTCCATTATAGAAATTTGCAGAATATGCAAAATAAGATAAGCTTCATATATGATTAGTTTTTGAATATTTCTACTTGTAAACATTGTCCACCCACGCTTATAGGTATGAATGAAGGAGAAATTATGTGACATCAGCTGAAATTCTCATTAGCGAGAAATAGGGAAGAACAAGATAGAGACGACCATTAATCTTTGATTCAACTTGAAGCGGTTACTGTTGCATCTCCTAATTAACATACTTCTTTCAGTTTCCCCATTTAATTCATCCAACAGCTGCACAATTAAAAAAAAGAAGGGAAAAAAGAAGAATCATACCATTCTTCTTTTATCAATTCTCTCTCTTTTCTGAATTATCTGTTGAATTCAACCAATATAATGGAATGGCGTCCCCTCGATGTCACGGTGATCTCCGCCGCAGGCATAAAGAATGTCAATTACTTCTATAAAATGGATGTTTACGTTGAAGTATCAATCTTAGGCTATGCCAAAAGCACAAAAAGAACATTTATCCATAAAAAAGGTGGAACAACTCCTAAATGGAATTACACAATAAAATTCACATTAGACGAACCTTCCCTTACAAAGTCTGGCCTTTCCCTCTGTTTCCGTATTAGATCTTCTCGTTTTTTTGGTGATGGGGATATCGGAATTGTCTCAATCCCTATAAATGATATCTTCCGTCAATCTAATTCCGGACCTGATGGAAGCGATGAAAAAATTGTGGAGTATCAAGTTTTTACCCCAGTTAATACTAAACCTAAAGGTACCCTCAAGTTTTCTTATAAATTTGGGAAGAAATATGAACAACCTTCTGAGCCAATGTACAAAAATGTAAATCAACGTAATAGTAATTACAACAATCAAAATATGGCCCTCCCGGCTTATCCATATGCCCAGACATGGGCTAATAACAATATGCCACCGCCTGGCATGGGGTATGGAATGCCGAATCCCAATCATGGCTTGGTATATCAACAACCAGCAGGAGGAGCATATCCTCCTCCTGCCAATTATAACGGTGGTGGATTTTTCTCAGTAGCCGGATATCCAACAGCAGGAAATCCACCAACAGGATATCCACCATCCGGATATGGATATGTTCAGCAGCAGCAACAACAAGCATATGGAGCATATCCACCCGCGGTGCAACAAGATGTGCAAAAGCCACAGAAAAAGAGCACTCTCGGGGTGGGAGCAGGAGTGGGAATGGGTTTGGCTGGAGGGTTGCTTGGTGGTGTGTTGGTTAGTGAAATGGTTCATCATGTTCGAGATGACATGGATGATGCGTATGATCAAGGGTACGATGATGCCCTGGAGGATATGGATTATTAAAATGAGGTCTCTGTAATTTGAGTACTTCTTTTTTGTTTATATTGGAGATATATATAAAATTGGTATTTCGATTTTGATTAAATACATTATGGAGTATTATTTTATTGCATTGTTTGTTTTGGTTTTGCAAGGATTATTCTCATGATTTTGGAAATTTTGTATAGCTGTGATGCCTTACCATACCATGCATGACTTGGTTATTTGAATTTTGAAGTACTATTTTGTTCTTCTACATTGTCCATTTGTTTTTAGGCAAGAATGAGATATATGTCTTGGAAAGAAAAAAAGAAGTTAATTTTGAATGCGATTCTCCTTTGGAAACAAAAGGATGATTGCAATTTGGAGCAAGAGTATTCCTTTCCTTTTGATTACTTAATTAGCCGTTGGACTTGATTTTTTCCATTTGAACTGTGTTATACTACAAGTTGTCTATGTTTTTTATTAATTTTATGAGATATATGTTATCACTAAAATTAAGATAAAAAAATGAATGAATAAATCACTTATTGTCTTGAAATTTGTTGAGTAACTTTCTCCACATAATTTGAAGAGATTGGAAAAAAATCCGCTATATTTTGTAGTTAAAAAAAATTCTAGATATTTTATTGAAAATATGAAGTTTAAAATATTAATTTAAAAAATTTGAATGACATATATATTATGTACACAATAGTGGAGGCATGATTTTCATCAAAAGGTGTTTGAAATCGATTCTCAATTGTATCAAGGGGGTTCAATGTGCTATATATACACTAACTTTATATATAAAATGTAATTTTTGGACAAAGAGAAATCAAATAACCCCCTCCAACCACCTTGGTTCCACAGCAGAGTATGATTTGAGAGATAGAATCTTTTCAATATTAGAAATAGCTATGGTTTAGTAAATGGAAGTCTTGATAACTCAATAATAAGTTCTTGCTCATACATTTTATGATGTTACAAATTGTGTTCTCCGTGAAAATTAAAATATTTTAATTCCATCACTAAATATAAAATTTAAACTATTATAAGTACATACCCACAAACACAATATAATCGAATATAAAAAATCATGCAAAATCTACTAAGCGTCCAATTTTAATTTAGTGTACTTAGGATATATTTGAATAAACTTATTTTGAGATTTTTCATTTTAATTGTAGTTCTAGTTTGCCAAGTTGTATTTTTCTTCTCCAAGGTCAATCTCTTTCCCAGACTCGCAACTTTTCTTGTGATCGTTGAAAGAGAAGATGGAGCGAGATAATGCAGTATTATTTGATGATGATGATAATGAGAATTCAGAAAAACTAAAAGAGTCGGAGAGTTTTCTTCGGAAAAGCAAAAGGGCGCGCTAGCGAAAATTTTCCAGAGGCAATTGCTTCCCTTATTAGTGATTCAAGCCTTGATAATCCAATTTCTGTATCTAGAGAGTCGCAACTTGTTTTGACTGAGATGGGAGATTTTGTCCGGTGTCTTCAGTTTAATAAATTACAAGAACAAAAACCTCGTCGTGTTGATGTGCTGAAAAATCTCTCAACCTCTGTAAAAGATGAGAAATCGGAAAAAATTCCGAATAAAACGATGCGCGAAGTTCCAATTGGGAAAGGCTTGTCAGAGGCACTAAGATTGTTGAGAGAACGAGGTACACTCAAGGAGGGAGATAGTGAATTGGCTCGTCGAAACGCGGTGGTGGTGATGAGGAAGGGGGAAAAGAGATGCACATTGACAGGACTGATGAATTTGGGCGAAATCCAACTCCAAAGGAGTCTTTTAGGTTATTTTCCCATAGATTTCATGGGAAGTGGCCTGGAAAGAAGAAGCAACAGAAACGTATACGGCAACACCAGGAGGAACTGAAGATGAAAAATCCATCACTATTTATGGAGAGGATGACAAAATCTCAGCTTTGATTAAAACACCACCTTTTGTTCTAAGTGGACAGAGACATTTTTTGGGCATAAAATGCAAGTATGATTCAGGAGAATATTCGCGCCACCATAAATTCTGTAACGTATGATTTATATTCTATTCATATTACATTCGATTGATTATTGTTATTCAAATAAGTTTGATTAGATGATTTGGCATGTTACCCAATGTTATATTTGGGATATTCCTTTTAGTTTCTTGTTTATTCTACTTCCTTGTTTTGTTGTACTTCCAAATAATCTCTAATATCATTGATGATCTGATGTATATATACAGGTATTTATGCTGGCAAAAAGGGAAATGGCCTTTGTGATTTCAATTTTACCTCTCAACCATATTACCTTCGAGTCATCCCTTTATTTGATCTTTTTGCTTGTGAACTAACAGATTATGATATACTAAAGAACTCAAATAAGATGTACTGGATGGTTATAAAAGTCAAATGAGTACTATTACTTGAAAATTGTTCTTAACGTAGTTGTTCGCATCCATGATGTTGAGTTCTGTCAAAAATAACAAGTTTGTATCAGAATATAGTTAAAAAATGAACGGAGCACTTGCCGAAGTTAATTGACATTTATTGAGAATTGCTGCATTCCGTTCAGTTTTAAGAGTAAGCTTAGTTAGCACTAATTATTATTGAAGTTAATATTGGAAACTTATGGGCAATTGTAACGTTCAGGATAGACCAAAAAATCAACAGTTTGTTCTAAGAAATTGGGAATTTATTAATAGTACTACATACAGCAGCTTCATCTATACAATCTGGAACTGCAGATTTAGTTGAATGCCTCAAGGCACTCAAAGATTGGAGAAGAAGAAGATCTCCTAGGGGTTAGCTGACTTATTTCCTTCTTCTGTACAGGTATATAGTATGACTGTTTTAGATCTAATTTAATGCACCATCTGTATGGATTATACATCAAAGTTTTATTTGAAAACCCATTATTTTTGTTGAGTTTATGCAGTGACCATATTTGATCCTGAAACTCATAAGTCATAACTTCTATTGGTATTTTCAAGAACAAAGTGCAGCATGTCTTCTGTGCTATTCAGGATAGTTTTATTGAAGTTCAACTAAATCAGTGTGGTCCTATCCTATCCCATATTTTATTATATCTTGATTTGTATATCATCGCGCATGTCTCACTTTCAAAGTGAAGTTTAGTCATGACAGGAGGATGAAAAATTCTGACAAGATGAAGGTTGGTGATCTATATTATTTTATTCTTTGATTTGATTGCTTAAGTTGTGTTTTGAGATGCTTAATCATATTCAGAAAAAATCCTACTCATCAGCATTCAGCCAAATATAATAGAAGTAATATTAAAATAGTTAGTACAGGCAAACTTATGTATGAAAAATTGTTCTCTAGGAACTGAAAGCATATTCTGCTAAAAGTCCAACGAGCAATTGTCGAACTAAATCTAAATAATATGTAATAAAAGTTCTTAGTAAAATCACACTTCCCAATACAATATCTAAACAAAAAAAAAAAAAAACTAATACTAGTAATTAACTATAACAAAATAGGAATTTACGTTTTATGCACCCATATAAAATCATTGACATGCCACAATAGGTAACCAACTTTTTCTAATTATTTTCATTTTTCCTAAATTTAAACACCGTTTTATTATCCCCCCCCCCTTACCTGTCGTCCATGAAATCTCCGTATTCATAGCTCCTCAAATTTGGTAATTCATTTTCAAATTCATGTGTCCACAGTACTATGGAATGATTCATATTTTTTATTTTTCAATTATTGAATACAGTAGAATAAAATGAGATCTTTAATTAATTTTTACCATTAAAATAAAAATTAATTATAAATTATATTGCAATAATTATTGATGATGCCCGGATCACCAAACTTTAAAACACATCAAGGATACAGAGACAAAAACAAATAGTGTTAATTGGAAATATCATTGCCAATACCAGATTCACAAGGAATTACAACACTTCTGAATGAACATCAAAATGTTTTCGAAGAATCAGATATTTGAGAAGATAAAAAATTATTTCTTTTAAGATAGATACAGAATATTTAAGATTTGAAGAATTACTTCAATCAGTTGGTAAATTTACCATGATGTAGAATAACCATTGATGGCGAAGAATTTCTTCACTAATGATACCACCCCTATTGAAAACGTTATTCAATAAATAATGTTGGGAAGGAAAAAAAATTGGTTACTTTTAAGACGATTCAATTTTCCTTTAGTATTTTTTCGATAACTAATTTTATAAAGGGTAAATACATAACCTTCAAAATTATCTATAAACAAAACATAAAACTCACAAAAAGTAACAGCAACTACAATTAGTCAAAAAAAAAAAAAAACGATCTAACGAACTACGCAAAGTTTATTCCATCTCAAACGATTAAAAAATATTTTTTTTACAAATTTAGAGAACAAACTAAAAATCAAAGTCACCACCCATATCGTCCATAGCATCTCCGTACCCATCAGCATAAGCTCCGGCGTCAGAAACCATATCGCCCACCAACAAACCGCCGAGCAATCCTGCACCCAAACCTAACCCTAATCCACCTCCAAACTTGTTCTTCCTCTTTGGTGGTTGCACCGGTGGATACCCGCCATAACCGGGTTGTACGGGTGGATACCCGTATCCGGGTTGAGGCGGCGGATATCCATAACCCGGTGCACCAGCTGTGGGTGGGTGAGGGTATGCATACCCCCCATGATGAGCCGGAGGCGGCGGAGGATATGCGTATCCTGAATTTTGCTGATTATAAGCCACACCAGGATGCATTGGAGGAGGATAAGCTGTGACAGGTTCAGGATATACATCTCTCTTCTGCTCTGGCACTGTAAATTTTTCCCCAAATTTGTAGGAAAATTTCAGAGTACCTTTCGGTTTTCCGCTCTCTGTCATCACTGGATACTCAACGAACCTCTCCGCAGTGCCATTAGAATTGAACAGATCATGAATCGGAACAGATACCTCACCAATTTCCTTATCACCGAGAGTCCGTTCAGATTTGAGACGAAAGACTAGGTAAAGCCCTGGTTTCGTGAGAGAAGACTCATCGAGAGTGAATTTCATGGAGTGATTCCACTTGGGATTCGTGCCGCAATTCTTATCGACGAAGGTTTTCTGCTTATGCGCCTTGGTGGCGTAACCGGAGATGGAGACTTCTGTATAAACATCCATCTTAGAGAAAGTATTGACATTCTTTATGCCGTCTGCGGAGATGATTTTGATGTCTAATGGACGTAACTCCATTGTTGATATTGGATTGTTGCAGAAATAAGCTTATAGCTAAGAAATTCACCAAGAAATTTGGAGAATGAAACGGAAACTAACTCGGAGAATTTTTTGTATTTGTTTGGTTTCTGTTTATCGGGAATTTATAGGTAAAGGATAAAAGAGGAAAAGGAAACTAACTCAGAGAAATTTTTGTATTTGTTTGGTTTCTGTTTATCAAGAATTTATAGGTAAATGATAAAAGAGGAAACGGAAATAAAGTGGAAGGTTCCCAACAAACCGACTCAAGGTCGCGGTGGGATTCCTTAGGCCCATTAAATATTCATAAACTATATAAATTATTATTTTATTATTTTTATTTATTATAAATGATAAATATATTTTAAATGATTAATAAAAAATTTAACTTTTGAAAAGATAAAATACAACAACTAATTTCCTAATTCAGGGTCTTTATCATGCCGTTCTTTAATTGATACGGTATATATTTTTTAAGGAGCAGTGTAGTTGTTAAAAGATTCTTTTTTTTTTCCTGGTTTAGTAGTTAAATCATTTTAATTAAAAAGTAATGCCAAAAATTTAAAATCTCAGTACTCTTTCATTTTGTCTCTTTACTCAATCAAATACTAATTAACAGTCACTAAATATGATTTTGAACTGTCTTTTGAGGCTCCATGGAAAGACAACCTTGTCCTTGGACTTCATCGATGTTGTATGTATCAAAGAATTTTATTACAGTCATCAATATGGGTTAGGTCCCATTGGATTAACTCGTGATTTAATAGGGTTGGGCTATAATTTTTTTAGTCTATTTTAAAAAATGAATTTTTTAACTCGACTTGAATAAGCTTACTGATTTGTGGGGTTTTGCAATATGGGTTGGAGCGGCTCATGGGCTGAATTAAAAAATAATCAAAAATAAAAATAAAATAGAGTATTATAGATAATAAGAGTCCAAACTCAAAGTTCATTTAAAATTTTTAAATATTAA
>JAABOM020000001.1:31287282-31297892 GCA_011800125.2 Solanum clarkiae | reverse complement strand
TATAGATAATAAGAGTCCAAACTCAAAGTTCATTTAAAATTTTTAAATATTAAAATTTAGATACAAATTATATTTTTTATAATATGTACTCCTTCTATCCATTTTTACTTGTCCTTTATTGATTTAGCACAAGGATTAAAAAAACAGTAAATAATATGAGCAATTTTACTAAATCACCTTTTGAATATGACAATTATAATGTCTTGAAAAATTGATTTGATGAAATGGATAAGTGTTGTTGAACATTTTAAAATAGTATAGTCGACAAGTAAAGATAGACGGAGAGAGTAATAGTAACACTAATACAATGTAATATTGTCTTGTTGCTATTTATGTTAATATGTTTAAATTATAATTTAATTTAATATTTTATTAAAAATATAAGAATAAAAATGTGAGGGCCCGACAAAGCCTACGGTCCACGTACAAATGGATTGGACTAGCTATTTTCTGGCCCATAAAAAAAGGAGGTCAGCCCGACCTAACCTGTCAAATTCCAAACTTGTAAAGGCTAGTCCGAGTGGGGAGCTCGGCCCATGTTGACACCTCTAAATTTGATATCTGTAATATTTAATAAGCTGATAAAAATAATTTAAATGAATATTTTAATAATTAAATATATTTATTTTGTTAATATCACATAAATTAAAATGGAATAGGTAATAAAGATGCTCTATTTTATGACCGTTCCTTTGGATAGGTACAAAAAATTGGTGGAAAATAAAGGGGACTTTTTGGCTTTTAATTTCCAGAAAAAGCGAGAGAGGTCTAGTATATTTAGCAATAAAATAGTAGACGCGTTATTCCAAGAAGAATACAATTTATCCTTTTTTTTTTTTTTCATTCCTTATAATATTAAGCGCCCAATTCGGAAGAAACGTCGTGTCTACTGCGTGTACAAGCAGATTTTTAGAATATACGGACTTTAGGAATAATCTACGCACTTGTGAAGAAATTTCCAAGAAATTAATATCAATTATATAAATTTAAATTAAAAATAAAATCACCACTCCAAAAAAATAAAATCACCACTCCAACAATAAAGATTGTTTTCCTCATAAAATTAGTTATAGAACGAAAAGAAATTCAAAAATGAAACATAAAATTTTATGGGTTCAAAATTAGAATTAGAATGTAGATGTATTAGACAATGATATGCAGAGATTAAACACAAATCAGTCATGATTTAGTAAAGATGATATTAATCTCAACACATGAGGTCATTTAATGAGGTTGTTCTGTTATTTCGAGATGTAGATTATGATAATTACTTCGTTTGATTTTCGAGCTACAAAGTCAATAGTATTTTCGTGGTCAATCAAGATACCCTTAAAGTATAACCGATTATAAAGATTATAGGATCCTCAACGACAATTACATAGTCCCAACTCCCATATATACCTAAAATAATATGCACAATGGATAAAATTCACGCAAAATGTTTCTTAGTATTTAGCTTTAAATATATCTCTTCCCCTCAATATTTGTATCCCTTCAAAATTTCATTACTCTCACATTTTGTAACTAAAAGACTCTCAAAGATACTGATTCTTGCATTTTCAGTGACGTTGCTGGATAACTACACTGAAGAATATGCTAATAATATTTGTCATTGGTATCTTGTCAGTTATTTCACTGTTCATTACCTTTATTCATTATTTTAAACTCATATAAAAAGCTATTTAGCACTAAATAATTTTCATATCGATCCCTATGTCTTGGAATCACGTAGATAAAGTCAACTATTATACTCTTACTAGTCACAAGTCCTGAGCTCGCACCCTAACAAGCATTTTTTAGCTCAATTTTTGTGATAAGAACAGATTTTTTGTATGCATTTTAAAAATTTTAAGTTATTAAACTTGAGAAATATAATCGAGTTGCTTTGAAAATATTAAATTAAGAAATCCGCAAGTTATTTTTGCAGGTCCCATGTAATAGCAGCAAAGAAGCAGGCAGCTCAAGGAGGTATGCAGGCAGAGAGCTGCCTGCTTATTCACGAAATAATTTATTATGGTTAATATTGTAAAATCATAATTGAAGCTGTTGAAGAAATATAATCAAGGTGCTTTAGAAATATTAAATTAAGAAACTCACAAAAATAATTTATCAGCGCTAATATTATAAAATTATAATTGAAGCAGTTGAAGAAATATAATCAAGTTGTTTTGAAAATATTAAATTAATAAACTTGTAAAAAAATTTTACGGGACCATATAATAGCAGCGAAGAAACATACAGCTCAAGTAGGCAAACAGAAAGCTGCTTGCATATTCGCATTTTTTATTATTAAATAATATTAGATGCGCTAAAATCATATATAAGTATTAAAATATGATGGTATATTCGGGAGATTTATATGTCTGGTCAAAATTTAAAAGTCTTCGAATATTAAATTTACGCCATTCATATATAATATGGTGGAATTGGATTCTTCACTTGCACTAAAAGAGCAATTTCACACACATCTCACAACAAACTGGAAGATTAGCTTACATCAAAAGCTAATCGTAATTATGTATTGATTTACCTTTGTTCTTGGAACTTAAGATTCGGTAAATTGGGTTAATCACTCGTTGTTTGATTCATCTTGATCTAAGCAAATTTTAGACGGGTTGGGTGTTGATTCAATAATTAAATTAATTCATTGTAATCATAGAAATTTGATCCAATCTATCTATTTATTACTGTAAAAAAAAAATATAACAAGAGGATATAATCGTATTAAAGTTAATAGAGTGTTTGGATAAGTTTTTTTTTTAAATTACTTAAAAGTAAAAAAAAAAAATAGATAGCTATCTACTTTTAATTTTTTAGCTGTCTACTTTTAATTTTTGACCTTTTTTTATATGCTTTTTAAACTTTGTCAAACACCTCTAAAAATTAAAAAATACTTAAAAATAAAAAGTATCTAAAATACCCTCACAAAAATGAATAAAGGATAAGCCTAGGTTACCTAACAATCGAATCCTGCTTAGTCAACCCTCCATTTCTTTTTTCTTAATTTTCACATTTAGTACTCGCATTGAAACTTGATTATTTTGAATTCATGTAGTGTAAATTTTTATTCAAAGAAAAACGCTTTCTATTAAAAAAAATTCATACTCAAAATTCAAACTCAAGATCTCTAGTTAAGAAACTCGAAATTTTCTTTATCAATAGTTCTTCTTTAATTAATTTTTTTTCAAGCGAAAGGAAATGTGAATTCATCTAGAATTCTACATCCTTTTCAGTGATCTATTGTGATAAGAGGGAATATTACTACTACACCAGAAAAAAGATTATTAGTAGTATTTTTCTTTTCACACTTGCTCTTTTCCAGTTGAAAAAAAGCAAACTTTCATATCGTTAGAACTAATATATTTCTCATTATAAAAATTTAATTTATATATATTCTTATTACAAATGATTCACACATATATATTTTTTAATGAAAGTGAGAAAATTTTAAATTATTTTTATTAAAATAAATATTTATATAGGAATATATTTGATCCTTTTCAAATGTAGCTTTTCTAACTTTTTTGATTCAACGACTAATTTGAATTTATTATTTTAATGATTAAATTTATTTTTGACTGACTTTCTTGTAAATTTATCATAGATGCGCCATTTTTTTTATGAATAAAAAAAAATAAATTAAAATATAGCCGTAAAAAAGTTAGTCTAAATTTTTTTCTCTCTCTTTTTCGATTCATACTTCTTCTTTTTTTATTATCATATTTTTACGCTAGATAATGAAAGGAGGAAAAATGAAATAAGAATAAGAAATTTAAATAATTATAATCAAGAAATCACAAAAAAAAATTACGTGTCAGGAGGATCACATATAACTCTACATGAATATTTTTAAAATTAAAAATTTTAAAAATTAACTTTCAAGATGAAAAAAATGTGATCCACTTTTGTAATAATAGAGAGATATATGAACCACTTGTATAGCGATACAAATACATCGATCAATTTTTGTAAGTGACATATCAACTCTGAATTGCAAAGTTGAGGAATTTATCACTTATCAGGCCGTGTACCGTTGTTAAGAACTTATCCGGTTGATTCATACAAATGATCCCTCTCTTTGGTTTTACTTGTTATCATTGTATTAAAATTATTTTTTCACTTTTACTTGCCTACTTTAATATATCAAGAGAACTCATTTGTTTTTTGTTTTTTTTCATATTTACCCTTTAACAATAACTTGCCATATTTAAGGGATTTTTAATGAAATAAAAATACATATATTAATTAATCTTAATCAAGTGATAAATATATATTTTCGAAACATATCATACATTCATTGAGTTGGTGTAAACATTTTGCGTGGATAAATTTTTTATTTTCTTTTTAATACCTCTGTTGCCCACTCATGTGAATGCTCACTCTCTTAGTTCTCAAGTTTGCGCTTTGATTAAGAACCTGCATGCCCACAACTTCTAAACAGTTCTACATATTCTAGTTTTATAAATGATAAAATGTCACATTCTGAGGATCTCAATGAGAGCTCAGGTGGTGTGATTTTGGTTGATAGGGGGGGGGGAGAGGGGGCTAACTGGACAGTACAGGAATTGGAAAAAAAAAAAAGAAATAAAGCAAGCAAGAAAGCACAATGACTTTCATCATTCTTCTGATACAGGTCATCTGAAAGTATACAATAGCGAGATTTTCTTTTAAGCAATTCCAACATCCAGCCGCGACAGCTCCTTTAGCATATGCAGACTTCGATCTGCATCCCTTTGCTTGCGAATTGCTTTTTGGACACACAATGTTGTGCATTTTGTCGATGAGATGGTGGCTTAGCCAAAGGCCTTCCAAAAATGAAGAACCAATTTTATGGAAGGCCATGGTAAGGGAAATAGCCAAACGTACGCGTCAGAGTGGTCACAATGTCATGGAACTTGGTAAGAAGGCCTAGCATTTGTTGTGAAAATTCGGCTTCAGGAGGAGACACTTGATTTTTATAATTGGGCACATTTCTATGGGATAATTGATGAGCAAACTGAATATCATTTGGGGCATTGGCATATTGAGTAATAGTAGGAAGAGGGAGCATGGACGACTGAGTAGTATAATTGTTGATATTAGAACTAGAAGATGCACTTCCATCAGCAATACTACTAGTGTTGTTGATGTTCTTAATATCATTCGTCTGCTCACCTCTCTCTCTACTACTATCTTCTGCACCCAACATAAATTTTACACGTGGGGTTCCCCTATTACTACCATTACCACCATCTGTAGTTGGCCCTTCCTCACCTGGGGGTTTCTTTAGACATGATTTCAGCTGCCCAGGCTTTGCTGAGGACGACCTCGAATCAGCAGCCCCATCTTTTGATGCAGTAGTCCCAGCAGTAGCATCCTTGGTAGTTTCTGTCTCTGGTGCTTCGGCCGTCACTTCTCGAATATGGCATCTCACGTTGGTGTTCCCAAACAAATTCGTGCTAGCAGTTGCAAATCTATAGGCCTGCACTGCATTATCCCTGTATTGGTAGACCAAACGGCAGGTGGATGACTTCCAGAAGACCCGAGTAGCTGAATGATCCAGAGCCCCAAAACGGGCAAACTTTGCCTTCAGCTCAGAAATGGAGGGAAGAGATCCATTAGGTGGAAACTTCATAAGCAGCATGGTTGGATCGGGTACCTTTTCTGCTGGTTCCTTCTTGCCACCATCTGACTTGGTTGATTTCACAGGTGTTGAAACCAGCTTTTTTGCAGGCATTTCTTTGCTTTCACCTGGTTGAACTTCTGAAGTCTTCCCGGAAGCCTTCTTCTGTGCTGCCAATGCTCTCAAATCATTCATCTTCTTCTTTTTCTTGGCAGCCATTTCCTCTTGCCTGTCTGAAGTACCCCGCTTTCGCCCTCCTTTAGTAGTAGGATCATCAGGCCTGGCAGGATCCTTCAGTGGCTTCAGATTTGATGTTTGTTTCACATTATTGCTGGGGCCCATGTCTGACATAGGGGCAGCAACAGGTAACTTGCTGACTGGGCTAGTCAACTCACTCTCAACAGTGGCAGACAAGGCCAAGCTTTTTTGATAGACAAGGGACCGGAATTTCAGGAACAGTTCTCGTATATTATTGATATTACTGCTCTTGGCACCATAGAAGGGATCAAGAGCAATGGCATGTAGATCACCTAGAAATTGACGAAGATCAATATCGTTGCTTCTGATCCCCACCTTGTCTTCTGTTGCCACACGATCAGGCACAGAACTGTCTGCGGAAGCACCCTTTTGCTGAATATCCATTTGAAGTTCTTCCCTGGATGCTGAAGGAACTTGGACAGACTCTCTTGCAACTTTTTTCATTACTGGATCATCTGTAGAAACAGCTGCTTGTCCATCCACATGATTATACACAGTATTCAAGCCCAACATCACCTTCTTCTTTTTCTTCCTCTCAGTTGACGGACTGCTTCCACCACTCACTTCTCCCCCAGAACGTTTACGAACCTTGACCTTATCTGAAGGCCGCATAACATCAGTACCACCACGTTCAGGTTGTCTATCTCCATGCAGTTCTTCCACATTAGCTACCTGACTTGATGGCTGCTTATAGCTCTCGATCAAGGTGGAGCTAGACAGATGAGGCAGGTGATCAGCAGCACTAACGGATGCATCTTTTCCTGCCGAGGAGGAGCCGTCTAGGCTAATGGGCTGCTCAGAAGAACCTGCTTGTGCTGGACCTACTTGGTGGACTTTCAGGTTAACAGACTCATCTCTGCGTTTAAACAGATACCTGTCTTTCTCAACTCGGTCCGTTTTATTAGATTTTGCAGAACCCTTTCCCTTACCCAGAGTTTCTGCAAGCACCAATCTGCCACTCAAAGGAGCTGTAAAATTGCAAAAGCACATAAGACACATGTCAGCAAATATGATCACTAGTGAAAACTTCGTTTCTACTAAAAATGCATTAACACTTGTTTTCCAAAAGATAATGATACAATATGATTCAAAGAGAATTAAAAGGAAAGGAAAAACAAGACTTCAAGCTAATATTAGAAAAATAAACTTCAGACACGTTGGACTGGGACTCCAATAACATAACCAATATACAGATGGAAGCCAACATATAATAAAAAATTCCTTTGTACATATGTCCAAAAAAGTAAAGGCATTGTGTTCTAGATGACTTAAACAGCCAAAAGAGACGAATCTCCTCGTAACATCTGGGGTTTCCCCACATAAAAACAAGGATGAAAAGTCAAGTACGCAGGGTTTGCACATAACCATCATATTTGATATGGCCAACTCAACACAAGGCAGGAGTTACGATTTTCACTGGGCCACTTGCCAATTATATCACCCCAAAATATTAAGTTCTCATACTCTTATCCCGCATTTCTTTAGTGCTTTTTTTTTTATGAGGACATTTCTTGTGCGTATAATAGTACAACTAAAAAGCTCCTGACCAAATTCAATTATTCACCAGCAAATACAATATTTACAACTTGACACCCTTATTCTATTTAATTACATAACAAGTTCTTATTCATAAACTACACGACAAATATGCAGGAATTATGCCAAAGACTGAAGACAAATTGGCCCTATCTCAATCTACAGCAATTCTAGGAGCTTTAAGATAGATTCAGCTTTATTTGCAAGTTCCAGCGAACGAAGATAGCAACTCCTTCACAACCATATTCTGAAGAAGATAGCAAACCTTTTTGTTTTGTAAAATTCAACTCAACGAGAATTCCTTTCATTCTTTGTATGATTTACCATACAATAATATCATTGTCAAACATTCTCATCCCATATTACTACTTCGCAATTTATTTCAACAATTAGGTTCACAGCTATTCCCTAAGAATCGAAGACTGCATCTCCTGTTGGGACACCAACTTTATATTGTCTGTTTGGTTTTAGTTGCCTTCTACTGGTTTTATCTACATTAATCTATTCACTAGCAAAAGTCTTTGGTTCCATCATGAATATTTCTAAATTTGGGCACGTGTTTGCAGGGAGAAAACTGAAACACAGAAATAGCCCCATAGCTACAATAAGAGTAATTAGATACAATAAAAATATACATATTTAATCACTAACTCCTATTTGGCACACCCAATTTGAGAACTTGTACTTTTCTTCTTGTTTTGTTCCATTTTCTCCTACTTATCGATAAAAAAAAATTGCATGGCCTCACCGATTGTTTGGCCTTGTTATTTGAACATCACAAACTTGATGAACTACATTAAATACTGCACCATTGCTTCAATTAATTGAACATTGTTGTCAGTGTTTTGGGGGCAATTCTCATCCTTCTTACACAAACTACAAGGTGAGAATTTCTTTCAGCAATAGAGGAAAGTCAAAATGAAAAAAAGAGGAAGATGTGGGCTAATGAGAACTTCAAATAGGACGCAAGCAAATCCCTTGTTTTCCTTCGCTGCATTACACATAAAAATGTAGCATTATCTATTTAAAAGTCAAAACAATCATTCTACTAGATTATCAAAAGGGGGAAATATACATGTATAATTTTTTAGAGGGGGTGGGGGTAACAAAGATGGGCAGGTGAAAAGAAAGAAATGCATACTAAAATACAATAAACCTTCAGAAAGGTGAACTGTCTAGAAGTGATACCAAAACTTCTAGTAGATTCATATCAACAGAAACTGCTGCTAGAATGTCTCAATCCCAAAAAATTGGAATCGGCTATATCAATTCCCACTTAAGCTAATTTCATAATTATACATAATAAAATAAACTAAAAAATGAAAATAAGTTACCTCGGACAGGAAATGGGTAATTCATTTACTAAAGGGATCCCTAATACTACAAACAGAGTATTTGAGCAACTTAACTGCAAAGGTACTCCCTATGCCTCACCAACAACAGTGAAATCCTACAAGTGGGCTTTGGGAGGGCAAAATGCACACAGATCTTACCACTACCTCAGAGAGATAGAGAGGTTGTTTCTGGAAGATCCTCAACGCAAATATATTAGCTTCAAAAGCTAAAAATACTAGATAGAAAAATCACTATAGTGGAAAAAATTGGAAACTCAAAAATCCAATACAAGTAGCAAATAAATGACGACCAATAACAACACAATAAGTAATGACATGACTAATCCTACAATCCTACTATATCACAAGGCAAGACTTTATCCTACCCCAACTAAGATAAGATAACTAACCTTCTACTGTAACACGCGACCTCCATTCCTTTCTATCTAAGATAGTATTTTCTTATCACACAATACTTCATAGGCCATCCTCCATTTCTCTGGCTACCCCAATACGATGTGTGACATCATCATCAATATCACCACTGCTTTAGATGATGGACCCAAGATATTTAAAGTTCTCTCTCTTGAGAATAAATTGAGTGGCAAGCCTTACTTTAATGTCTGTTTCATCCCTCGTAACACTAAATTTGCACTCCAGGTACTCTATCCTGATCCTGCTCAATTTGAACCCTTTAGATTCTAAACTATGTCTCCAAACCTCCAACCTACCATTAACTTTGTTCCTGGTCTCATCAATCAGTACTATGTCATCCGCAAATAGCATACATCATGAAACCTCTTCCTAAATAGACCGTGCCAGCTCATCCATCACTAAGGCAAAAAGAAAAGGGCTCAGCGTAGATCCTAGATGAAGACCCATCTCAACAAAAAATACTCCGAGTCTACTCCCACCGTCCTTAAGTGAGTCTTAACTCCGTCCTACATGTCCTTTATTACTCTAATATATTATAAACAGAGTATTTGCGCAACTCAATCGCAAAAGTACTTCCTATGCCTCAACAAGAACATGAAATTTACAATTCCCTGATGAATAAGTGTGGGTCTTGATGAAAAGCCTAGGGGGTCCTTAAATAAAACATGTGTACTGGAGCATGACCAAGCAGCTAGTTCCTTGACCAAGAAAAGAGCAAGGAAGAAATTTTTTGATGGACCAAATTTTGCTAGTTCCTCTCGTGCATTCCAAATTTATTTTTATGACAATCATGCAACTACTTAAGAGTAGAACAAATTCTGATCTATGATATTAACACGACGGTTGACAATCATGAATTAATTTGGAGTACAACTCCAAATGTTCTGTAAATTGATTCAGTAGGCGTTTGGACATGTGATTCTATCTCATGATATGAATTCATGAGATGAAATTAGCATTTGGACATACAATTTCATATCATGAGATGAAATTTTGACTCCTAAAAAAGAGCTTGATTTTTTTATGACAAGGAAACACACCACCACTGCCTTTCAGGTGCGCACAGGCTAAAACCTTACTCCTATGCAATAGCTCGCAAATTGCACGACAGAAGTAACTTGCACTATGTATGCTCGGTGTGACGAGCTCAACCCAGAAGGTAAACTCTTTGCTTTAACTGGCACGAGATTCCGAATTTGAGACCACCAACATAGAAGTCCCAATCCCAGACCATTGGCCTAAACGGTCTCCAAAAGAATTTGATTTGGAAATTTCATATCATGATTTCACATTTTTTTTCAAATAAAAATTGATCCAAAAGTTCACTCTTTAAAAAAAGTCTATAATTACATATTGATAATTTTTTTTGGGAAAACTAAGCTTGTATCCCTTTAAAGCAATTTATTTACATTTTATACCCACATACTACTAAAATTTGCCCCCCC
>JAABOM020000001.1:31262282-31273121 GCA_011800125.2 Solanum clarkiae | reverse complement strand
GATATTAAGAACATCAACAACAGTAGTAGTATTGCTGATGGAAGTGCATCTTCTAGTTCTAATATCAACAATTATACAACTCAGTCGTCCATGCTCCCTCTTCCTACTATTGCTCAATATGCCAATGCCCCAAATGATATTCACTATGCTCATCAAGTATCCCATAGAAATGTGCCCAATTATAACAATCAAGTGTCTCCTCCTGAAGCCGAGTTTTCATAACAAATGCTAGGCCTTCTTACCAAGTACCATGACATTGTGACCAATCTGACGCGTACGTTGGGCTATTTCCCTTATCATGGCCTTCCATAAAATAGGTTCATCATTTTTGGAAAGCTTTTTAGCTAAGCCACCAACTCATCGACACAATGCACAACATTTAGTGTCCAAAGAGCAATTCGTAAGCAAAAGGATGCAGATCAAAGTCTGCATATGCTAAAGGAGCTGTCGTGGCCAGATATTGGAATTGCTTAAAAAAATCTCCCTATTGTATAACCTGTATCGGAAGAATGATGAAAGTGATTGTGCTTTCTTGCTTGCTTTATCTTTTTTTTTTCAACTCTTACACCGTCGCATCCAGTTAGCTCCCCGCCTCCCGTATCAACATTCAACCAAAATCAAACCACCTTAGCTCTCCTCGAGATTATCAGAATTGACGTTTTAGAATTTATAAAACTAGAATATGTAGAACTGCTTAAAAGTTTTGGGCGTGCTGGTTCTTAATCAAAGCGTAGTCTTGGGAACAAAGAGAGTTGGCATTCACATCAGTGGGCAACAGAGGTATTAAAAAGAAAGTAAAGAAATTTATCCACACAAGTCTTAATCAAAGTGGCCATTTGATCAATTCATATGTACAAATAATTTGCTGCTCCAAGAAATTTTATGGCTTTCATATAACAAGAAAATAAATTTAATGCGAAATTACTTCCGGTATTCGATAGTACTTTCCTAGGTGAAATTTATTTTGAACGACAGTAATAATTAAAGTTTAATCACCTATTTAATGAAGATATAATGAAATTGGATAGGATTATTAACATTCTTAATCTAAATTATCCAGACAAAGAGTTTTCTAAAAGTAAAATTTACTATTCTAACAAAGAATCAATGTACAATAAAATTACAAGTACAACAAATCTAACGAAAAAGATCTAATTCTTCTCCTATATATAAGAGGAAAAACAAACAAGGCCTTTTAGTTTCAAAAGCATAGTAGGATAGCCTCTTTTGATTAAAACAAGATTAGTGTGCGTGCATTCCACGTGTGCATCATATCAAGTCATTAATCACTATAAAATATATAAAAGGAGAATAATTTATTCAAAATAGCAACTTACTATGACCAAAAATAGTAAGTCGTCCATACTTTGTCACCAATCAATTCTCTTTCTCAGAATAGTTGTGGTAAAAAATCGACCCAAAAATAAGCTGCATTCACAGCCACTCATAATTATACGACAAAATCTCGCATGCTCTGATACAAAGACCTTCCCCCTCCACCCTAAAAGAATCCCAACTCCATATTTTATTCTATCTGAAAAAAGAACAACTAATAAAGTAGAAATACTTTTAATAAAAAAAAAATCAATGAAAAACTGGTTTTCTATTATCAAAACTATTGCATCAAGCATCATTTTGTTGATTTGGAGGAGTTCCAGCAAGCCATCCCCATACTCCACCAGAGCTCTGCCTTCGCTTGTCATTCAATGCCTCCTCTGATGCAGCTTTTTGTCGTTGGAGTAGCTCAAGTTCTTTCTTTAAGCTTTCCAGAGTCTGTCGCTTTGGTCTTAGCTCTGCAACATCAGCCTGTTGAAATAGCTTAAATTTGGTTACTTCCTATCTTATTAAGAAAGACAAACCACATGCCTGAATAACTCTAGCAACTATAGTAACTAACAGCTGCATTTTAAGTAAGTATTGTCTTACTCCAAGGTTCTAACGCAGTACACTTGTATTGTGGGTGGGTGTATAGTACAGCAGGAGACACATGCTAAGTGAATCTTCATCTTTTAGTTACAATACCGCCTTCTAATGTTCTCAGCTTTGGAATCCTCCGGTATATGAGAGTCAGGTGGTTGGAACTAATAACATATTCTAATCTGATCTATTTCTGCTAAAATAGAATGGAACTACTGAACCAGAAAGGATAGGACAAAGTGTCAACATGCTGAAGGAAGATAAGAATCACACTCTGAATACATAACAAAAAACTTAGGCAGTCATTTCATAACATCAGTATATCAATGCAAAAGTTCAGAAATGAAATTGAAAATACCCCACAGGAAAGGCCAACTGCAAGATCTTTAAACTAATTTAGATGCTTCCAGTCAAAATATACAATCATTAACCTCAAGAAAACCCATAGATGTTTTAGGTCAAAATCATCCCAATCCACCACCACCCACCAGAAAAGGATTTGAAAAAGTAGCAGCAAATAGACACTACTTCTGCACATTAGTTAATATTGCTTTATGATGACTTTATGAAACCGAATAAAAAGATTGGGGAGTGATAGTGAAGATTAGTGATTGCTTTTAATGTAGAATTGTAGATCCACCAGGAACTACAACGAAAAATGAAAGACAGCCAGATGAAACATTTAAAGGTGCCATAAACGAACAGTTGAAAACCAGAGTTCTAGACAAACTCACTTTTTTGTGAAGGGAACCATAAATTACAAAGTAGCCTACTAACTCACAAAGCATCAAGAAAGTGCAAAAGATAGTAGCAGAACTTATCCTCACTAGATTAGAAAGAAACAACTATTGATTAGCAGTTCAACCAAACCAAGATGAAAAATGTAAGCCACAGTTCCATCAAATTAGGAAGTAGCAAAAACTGCATAAATTTATGCTAAAACTCAAGGAAAGCAGACTTATCAATCTGAAGGAGTAGTTACCTTATAAAGATCTGTATTGCGAGCCTCAGCATCAGCCAAGTCTTGCTTCAGCTGAAGTGTTTGCAACTTTTCTTTGCTGAGAGATGACTCTAGCTCTTCCTTCTCAGCTTTGAGGGCAGCTAAAAGCCATTCACTAGTTTCTTCAACTTTGTTCACCTGCAAGATGAGATGTAAGTTCAAGTCTCAAGAAAGACAAGGAAAAAAGAAACAAAATGATAGCAGAGAAGAGTATTATCATAGAGAACAAGATTGTGACTGAAGAACGTCTAAAGAGGAACGTAAAAATTCTGTTTTGAGAAATTTCTGTATAAAGTTGGGTATTAAATGAAAAAGGCTATAAAATGACTATTTAGAAAGTTGGGTTTTCTGTTTTAAGACATAATGTTTTTGCTCTCTATTCACAAATAAGTGACAATGTAGAAAGTTGGGTTTTCTGTTTTGATCTTTTTGCATTTGATGAAATTATATGGTTTAATATGCTTGTCTTCTTTTTCTATTTTCATGTTTAACAAACAAACAAGAAGAGTTAACTTTGCCATTAAGTTTATCTTCCGATAAACTTGTTCTTTTGAGTATATGTTGAAGGAAAAGAAGTAAAGTAGAATTTACTCAACTAATGTACAGGATCAAGAAGTCTGTTAAAGTGGTCATGAGCTAACTGATTAAGTCTAGTCCTAGTCAGTTACTCTAAAGCTTTCATGTGTGTGTGTGTGTGTGTATATATACATATATTCATCTACGCATTTGTAAGTGATTAAGAAGAATAAGACAAAACCACAGCCTTTCTCTTCTCATCTAATCTTTTACTCTCTCTTTTATCTCTTCTTGGTTTCTGCTTCCTTTTGGATTGTGAATGTGTTCATCAAGAACGCCTTAAATCACTGATCATAACATGTATCAGCGCATTCAAACTAGCAATCTAGTTAGTAAGATCTTTCCAGGAAAGTGGTGAATCATTCTTGATTGTTCTTGCTGTGAAGAAGTATGGCTACCAATGAAACTGATGCATGTGGGAGTTCACTACCCACTGTAATTGTTGGAAGTACACAGAATGCAGGAATGGATTATAATCATCCACTGTTCTTGTCACCTGCTGATCAGAGTGGGATTCAAATTGTGTCTTCCAAGTTGACAGGAATTGAGAATTACTCAATTTGGTATAGGTCGATAAGAATTGCCCTGCTTGGAAGGAATAAGATAGGCTTGGTAGATTGATCTTGTACCAAAGAGTCATTTCCTGAGTCAATGTGGAATCATCGGGAGAGAGTCAATGCAGTTGTTCTTTCTTGGATCATGAACACTGTATAAAAAAGCTTGCTAGGTGGAATCATGTCTGCATCAAGTGCACAGGCTGTTTGGGAATATCTGTTTGAAAGGTTCAATAAGGTAGATGGCTCAAGGATCTTTAACTTGCACAAAGAAATTGCTACATTGTGTCAAGATACTTCATCTGTATTCTACTTATTTCTCCAAATTAAAAAGTTTGTGAGAAGATTTTGAAGCTATAATTCCACTTCCTAGCTGTAACTTTCCCAATTCAAAAGGATATATAAGTCATTTACAACAGATGAAACTATTTCAGTTTTTGATGGGACTAAATGAGTCTCATAATCAAGCTAGAGGACAAATTTGTTAATGACTCCTATTCCAACTGTAAACCAAGCTTATGCTATGGTCCTAAGTGATGAATGTCACAAGGAAACTGTTGTTAGCTCTTGGAATTATTGGTACTACTCCTGCCTCTCTGAGCAGCGTGGATGTAGCAATGTATGCCAGGAATTCTATTACTGGTGCCCCTAAAATCAAGAAGAATTATGCTTTGCAGTGTGAGTTCTGTAAAATGAAGGGTCATGTTAAAGAAACATGCTACAAATTGATTGGGTATCCTCAAGACAGGTCTAAGAAGAAGAGTAATGGAAATACAAGACCTCAAGGTCACTACAGACAACAAGCGAGAGTAGCATACAATGTAACATACGTCGTATTAGGACCAGTTGAGTAGAATTTGTGTTCCCAAGATCTTGAATTTTAAGGTCACAGGTAGTCTGCAGTCAAATAATGACAATTCTTATTTAGTAAGTAATCAAATAATATATGATGAATATTTTAATAAGATACTCTTCTATCTTAAGTAATCTAACAATAGATCTTGAGATGGACGTCTCATGAGACATCGTTGGTAGCTCTATTTTTTTTTTAGTTTCCTCGCGTCAAGTGTAGAGGTAGCTATCAAATTTAAAACATTAACAAAAACTACAAAAGAATTTAATATTCAATATTTTTATTTTTTGAACAAGACAGTGGTGATCACTGTATTGGGCGGAGTCAACATGGTCACAAAGGTAAACAAATTCAGAATGATACGAGTCTGGCCAATACTGAACAAAACATGCAAGGGGGAGCTTATCCATTTGCCAAGGATCAGTATGAGCAAATTATCAACCTTTTGAAGAATAAACTAGTACTGCTTTATCAGCTGCTGCTACAGGTATCAGTACAGCCTTTCTCACCTCTAAAAGTCCTAAAGAATGGATAATAAATACTGGTGCTACCAATCACATGGTAGCTGATCAACATAGAACATTCCAGAAAAGTATTTTTACCCAATGGTGAATCTGCTGTGATTACACATATTGGTTCAAGTACTTTATCTACTAGAAGTACTATTAAGAATGTGTTACATCTCCCTAAATTTCAATTTAATCTCATGTCCGTGTCTAAAGTGACAAGAGAGTTACAATGCTCAGTTAGGTTCTTCCCTGGTTCTGCCTGTTTCAAGATCTATACAATGGGAAGGTGAAGGAGATTGGTAAAGTAGAAGATGGAGTATACATTCTGATGAATCAGGAACATCAGTATCACAGAAGAATAGCTTTAACAACATCATCTGAAAAAACTCTTGTCAAGACAAGTGCAGATATATCACTATTGGAATAGAGGACTTGGACATGTAGCCACTACTACTCTAAACAAGGTTCTAGATTCCAGTGTAGAAGTTATATCTGAAAAACTAAAGAACTGTACTGTATGTCCATGTGCAAAGCAAAATAGACCTCCTTTTCAAAACAGCAGTATTAGTACTATGTCCGAATTTGATTAGTTCACATGGATATGTGGACCATACAAAGTCCCTATATTTGATGGGAACAAGTATTTCTTAACAGTAGTGGATGACTCCACTAGAATGACGTGGGTGTTGTTGCTAAAGCTAAAGTCTGATGTTTGTGTGATTTTAAAACAGTTTATTGCCTATGTTAATACTCAGTTTGGTAAAACAATCAAAGTATTGATAACTGATAATGGTACAGAGTTCATGAGTTCAGCATGTACAAATGCGTTACAGTCCTCAGGCATCATACATCAAACCAGCTGTGCCTATACTCCTCAGCAGAATGGAATTGCTAAAAGGAAGCACAGACATATACTTGAAGTTACTAGAGCTATCAGGTTTCAAGGGAAAGTTCCTATAAAATTTTGGGGCATATGCGTTCAGACAGCTGTATACTTGACAAACAGGTTGCCTAGTACAACACTGCATGATGCATCTACTTATGAGAAACTATATGATAATAAACCTGTGATCACTCATTTAAGAGTCATAGGGTCTTTAACATTTGCCAAAAATCTGTAGGAGTCAGATAAGTTATAGCAAGGTCAAGATGTCAGTGTTACTAGGCTATTCTGCCACTCAAAAAGGCTATATCTTGTTTGACATCAAAGAAAAAAAAGATATTTGTCAGTAGAGATGTTGAGTTCAGGGAAGATGTTTTTCCATTCTCTCAAAAATCTCACCAAAAGGAAGCCATCTTTCCTATAACCTCAACTGACTATTCTATGATTTTTAAGTCAGGTACAAACAAGCTTTCTATCTCTAATAGAATGAATTCTTCTACTATTAGTCAAGGTCAGTCTCAGTCCACACAACACATATCCAGAGGAACTGTTACTTCTTCAGCTAATCAAGACAGTACAACCAGTACTATACCATTTGTTAGAATAGGAATAGGAATAAGAATAATATTTACAATCCTACTTAAAATAGGATTAGGAAGAGTAATAGTATATGGAATCCTACTTGGAAAAGGATTGAATTATAGTATCCTAGTTGGAAAGGGGGTCTAATATATTGTCTATAAATGGGTCTCAATGTAATAATGTAGACAACAATTCAACAATATTTTCCACCATATTTCTTACATGGTATCAGAGCTTCTACGGTCTTGGTAGAAAATCAAAGAGCTTCCGCTGCCGGAGGGGCGGCTATGACCCATATATGCCGCCCGTCTGGCCAATGATTATGTTAGCAAAAAAAAAAAAGAAAAAGATTAAGTCACCATGCGTCAATTTTCACAGACTTTCTAGGGTTGTTTTGTGTCAACCCCACACCTGCAGTGTTTGTGGAGCACCGTGCCATCGTTCTGGTGAGTACTTTTTTATATCTAATTTGTGTAGCACCGTGTTATTTTTCGGTGACTAGTTTTTCATGTTTATCATGTGTGGCACCGTGCCATCTTTCCGGTGACTACTTTCTCAAATTTGATTTGTACAGCATCGTGTATCTCTCCGGACTACTTCTCATATTCATTTTGTGTAGTACCGTGAATTTTTCGAACTACTTTCTCATATCTGAGTTGCACAACACTGTGTCTTTTTGGTGACTCAGATTTGATTTACGTAGTTCCATTCGTCTTTTCAGTGACTCATCAAATCTAATTTGCGTAGGGTTTTGCCATCATTCCGACCATATCCATACAATTTCGCTTTTGCGGTGAGGTCATGCCGTCAATATGATCCCACCTGTATAATTTTTGTTTTCCAGTAGGGTCGTGCCATCATTACGATCCTATCCATATAATTCTCTTTCTCAGTAGGATTGTGTCATCATTCCGACCCTACCCATGTAGTTTTATTTCTCGAATTGTGACCACTTTCAACCATCATATCTAATAACCCAGCGCATGATTTTTTATTCAATTGGACATTAAGAATGTCCTTTTTATGATGGTCTCAAGGAAGAAGTTCATATAGAGTAACCACCTGGTTTTGTTGCTAAGGGGGAGTCAGGTAGACTTGTATGTCAATTGTGTAGGTTACTCTATGACCTAAAACAGTCTTCTCAACCTTGGTTTGGAAAGTTCAACATTGTGCTTCATGAATTTATCACTCTGTATTTTATCGACATAATGTATCAAATTCAGTATTTCATAAGAAGACCAAGCACATTGAGATTGACTAGCATTATGCATCAAATTCAGTATTTCACGAGAAGACTAAACACATTGAGGTTGATTCTTAATTTTGTGAAGTTAGGTGATCAACTTGCAGATATCTTACCATACTCTTCATCGGTCATCGTATTAATTACATTTGTAACAAGCTAGGTACATATAACTTGTATGCACTAGCTTGAGGGGGAGTGTTAGAATAGGAATAGGGATAGGAATAAGAATAACATTTATAATCCTACATAAAATAGGAGTAAGAACAGTAATAGTATATGGAATCCTAATTGGAAAAGGATTGTATTATAGTATCCTAGTTGAAAAAGGAGTCTAATATAGTATCTATAAATAGGGTCTCAATGTAATAATGTAGACAATATTTTTCATCGTATTTCTCACACCATTAACGATACTGTTGAATTCATGAGGAAGTTGGCATTGAAGCATAGGATTAAATTACATGAGGATCTTAACTTTATTAAGAAGAAGGCAACCGTGTTGGCTTATAGGAAGGTTGTTTTTGAGAAAGATGATCCTACCTATGCAAAAGCTTTTGGTATTGTTCTTTCTAAACAAGCACAAGAAGTGTCTCAATCATTTAGACAGCCTTCTTCAAGGAGTGAGACACTATTTGTGCTTTGTATAGAAAGAACAATACAAAAAGCTTATGCATAGATAGCATCATCTTCCTCAAAAACACCCTTCCTATAAGCCAACACGGTTGCCTTCTTCTTAACGAAGTTAAGATCCTCATGCACTTTTTAAGATCCTCACGCACTTTACTCAGGCTTCAATGCCAACTTCCTCACAAATTCAACAGTATCTTTAGGTTGAAAATCTTTCCCTAGCCTTCTTAATTTGACTAGCCGAGTTAACTACAGAAGTTGTCGTCAATAAGGTGGGGATTATCAAAAACGCCAAACAAATTAATTCGGTGATGAAAAAGGGACCCTCTTGACAAAACAAGAAAATGGTTATTTCTCCCGATTTAAGGCTAAAGAATTGCTTGCCACTACCTTTCAGACCTATTGCCAATATTCGAAGAAATTCTGACCCCCGATCGAAATAGGGATAGAATTTTTTCAATTTAAATTGATTGAAAAAAAAAAAAGAATTCTATCAATTTTTTTTAATAAATGATTGGCTACACAATTCCTCTCAATATCACTAAATCTACAGCAAAGAACCCATTAAATAACACAACACGCAATTTGTATTTCCTCCGACAATAACAAACCAAACCTAAACCACTCCTCTGGCTCACTTCATCGATCCCTTCCTCCACTGCCTTTATAAAGTTTTTCACATTAGTTTGCACAGACTTTTTCAGCAAAAGTTGGTTCAAAATGTACAAGCTCATCTAGATTGGACCAACCATAGCTACTATCACCATAAAAAGCAACTAAAATGTGACCCTCCCTTTTACTCCTTCGCACAAAGGAGTAGCAAATGCCTCCCTGAAGATGTGACTTCACCATTCCCCATATCGTATCACTCATTTCAAACCCATAACCAACTGACCAACCTTTTTCATTTGATGCAAACTCATCAAACTTAGAGAGCATTGAATCATACTCTGAAAGAACACGCTCCAATTTTCCTTTCCTAGCATCAGTTTTACTAGAAAGCAATGCTACCTTTTAGTTTCAAAACCATAATAGAATAACCTCTTTTGGTTAAAACAAGATTAGTGCGTGTGGGTTGCACGTGTACATCACGTCAAGCCATTAATCACTATAAAATATATAAAAGGAAAATAATTTATTGAAAATACCAACTTACTTTAAACAAAAATATAATGGTTTGGTTAAAACAAGATTAGTGTGCGTGAATCGCACGTGCGTGTGCGTTCCACTACTATCCAATTTACTTATATCTTCATTAAATAGGTGATTGAACTTCAACTACTATTGTCCTTCAAAATAAATTTCACCTAAGAAAAGTTGCTTCTAAATAATTTAGGTTTGGCTTGTCATTGTAGGAGGAAATACGAACTACGTGTTGTGTAAGTTAATGGGTTCTTTGCTCTAGATTTTAGTAATCTTTAGAGGAATTGTACTTACTCTGCTAGTCAGATTAAGAAGGCTAGGGAAAGGCTTCAACCTGACGATATTGTTGGATTAGTGAGGAAGTTGGCATTGAAGCATAGCAGTAAATTATGTGAGGATCTTAACTTTGTTAAGAAGAAGGGAACCATGTCGGCTTATAGGAAGGCTATTTTTGAGGAAGATGATCCTACCTATGCAAAAGCTCTTGGTATTGTTCTTTCTAAACAAGCACAAGAAGTGTCTCAATCATTTAGACAACCTTCTTCAAGAATTCTAAATGATTAAGACACTTCTTATGCTTGTTTAGGAAGAACAATACCAAAGCTTATGCATAAGTAGCATCATATTCCTCAAAAACAGCTTTCTATAAGCCGGCATGGTTGCCTTCTTAACAAAGTTAAGATCCTCACGCACTTTACTCCTAGGCTTCAATGCCAACTTCCTCATGAATTCAACAGTATCGTTACGTTGAAACCTTTCCCTAGCCTTCTTAATCAGACTAGCAGAGTCTGTACAATTCTTCTTAAGATCACTAAAATCTAGAGCAAAGAACCCATTAACTTACATAACACACAGTTCGCATTTCTTCCTATAATGACAAGCCAAACCTAAATTATTTAGAAGTAACTTTTCTTAGGTGAAATTTATTTTGAAGGACAATAGTAGTTTA
>JAABOM020000001.1:31244725-31262182 GCA_011800125.2 Solanum clarkiae | reverse complement strand
GCCTCATTCTATGTATCACTCTTTGACTTAGTATGTATTAAAAAAAAATTAAAATTTATAGTCTAAAATTATTATTAGATTAAAAAAAATTAAATTTATGGTCTAAAAATTAACTGTGCATAATTTTTTTGGTCAAGCTGTGCAAAAGAAAAGATTAGTGTGCAGATTAGCCTAATACTCTCTCTTCCTCATTTTATGTATCACTCTTTAACTTAGCAGGATATTAAAAAAAAATTAAAATCTATAATTTAAAATTATTATTAGATTAAAAAAAAGAAGAAAATTTTTAAAATTTATAGTCTAAAATTATTATTAGATATTTGTGTGTCTGAAATTATTTTATTAAGTGTAAAAAAGAAATTTTAAAGTTAAATTATTTCTAATTAAAATTAAGATGACATTCTTTTTTTAAACGAACCAAAAAAGAAAAAGTGTCATATAAAATAAAAAAGCCAAAATATATTTTACGGAGAGGGGCCTAAATCCTCGAGCAATTCTCATTGGCTGTGTGTTATGTAGAAGATCATTCTTTCTTCATTAATGCTTATGCCATATCCTCTTGCTAACTGTGTCCATGTCAATCACCTTACCAAGTACCAAATACTACTCTTCTAGTTTATTGCTTAAAACGTTTCCTTAGTCGCGGCGTTGTTGTTAGTCTTGTCAATAAAAATAATAATATATTTGGATTTTCTTAATGTTCTTGTCATCCACCTTTATGTTTAAAGATATTCTTTATTAATCTTTTTGATTCACTTATACCCTTGAAACTAACTACCCTCTTTTTTTTCTTTTTCTTTTTTAAATTTTTATTATGTTTCATTTTATTATGGAATAAAATAGATCTCCATCTCTATTACATTTCTTTTCATAGTTTATCCAAACCAAAATAATGTAGTTTCAAGAGTATAAGTGAGCTAAAAAGGTGAATGAAAGACATTTTTGGACCCAAAGGTAGATGATAGGAGTATTTTAGGCCCAACAGTGAAGGGAGGCCATTTTTTCACCATTTTTAATGGTTCGGAGACATTTCTGTAATTTCACCTTTTAATGCTTCTTATAATTTATTACAGTCTGTGACATAATAATTTATTTAATAGCGTTTTTCATTTAATAGGGTAGAGACTCCTTGAGACCCACCATTTTGTCCGAATCAAAAGGAAACCCTTCTTTTTGAAGCAAAGAAAAACTGTTCTCTCCTTTTCCAGTGAAGGTATTTTGTTGTCAAAATTTTGTTTACTTCTTCAACTCATGTTTTTCTTCCTAGTAATGTAGTTTTTAACGAATTTTGTGATTTTTTAAAATTATTTTTTATTTCTATAGTTGTTCATGATTATTACGAGTGTTTCTTCTCCGATTTCAATTAAATTTATGGTGTACGATGAAAGTGGAGGTGAACGCAATAAAAAAATTGAAAAAAAAGAGTTTGATGGTTATTTTTATATTTTGGTGAACTGCGTGATAATTTATTTGGTTGGTTGAAACTATTGCTAATCCGATGATGGTCTGGTGGTGGTTCATTTGGTTGGTTGGAGCTATTGTTAATCCGATGATGGTCTGATGGTGGTGATTTACCGGAGAAGAAGAGATTGAAACTCTGAAAAATTGTATTATAGTTGTATTGAAATTATACTAGCTACGAATGATATTTGTAATTCAATTTAATTTAATATTATCCATTTTTATCAATTCGATTATTGTGTTCTAATAAATGTAATACCTTTCTTACAATATAAATTAAGTTAAATAGTACTAGAATATTGAAATTCATATACAATACTGAGACATTTTCTAAAAGTTGAAAGAGTCAAAAATCATAAATTTATCACTCATAACTTTTAACTCATAAATTTATCACTCATAACTACTCCCCGAAATATCCTTCTCCAAAAGCCAAATATTTATCACTATCAATCTCAGCATTATTTATCTAAACACGAAACTGGTTATTTTAAGATTAGTTTTCAACATTTCAAAAGCGTTGGAAGTGTTTTTGATTAGCTAAGCCAAACGGGCACAAAATGGTTCTTTTATCACAGTCAGAACTTCAAATTAACTTGAACTGAAAGCCTAGCCAACAGCTGGTTCTTCAGGGTGCTTTCTTTTCGAGGAGGGAAAACAATAAGTAACTAAAGGTATAACCAAAGGTTAAAAAAGTATTGCAGTTCATACTTCATTCCATGAATAACTCTTTTCCCAGGAGACAAATACAGTACAAAAATCCATAAATACCTGAAAACCCCATAATAAGTCGTCCTACACCAATCAGTACTCGACCACAAAATACGTAGCATTCACAGCCACTCATAATTATACAACAAAAATCCCGCCTGCCCTGATACAAAGATCTTACTTCCCCTCCACCCTAAAAGAATTTCGACTCCATATCTTATTCTATCTGTAAAAAGAACAACTAACAAAATAGAAATACTTTCAATAAAAAAAATAATCAATGACAAACTGGTTTTCTATTATCAAAACTATTGCATCAAGCATCATTTTGTTGATTTGGAGGAGTTCCAGCAATCCATCCCCATACTCCACCAGAGCTCTGCCTTCGCTTCTCATTCAATGCTTGCTCTGATGCAGCTTTTTGTCGTTGGAGCAGCTCCAGTTCTTTCTTTAAGCTTTCCAGAGTCTGTAGCTTTTGTCTTAGTTCTGCAACATCAACCTGTTGAAATAGCTTAAACTTGGTTATTTCCTATCTTATTTAGAAAGATACACCAGATACCTGAATAAGTCTAGCAACTATAGTAACTAACAGCTGCATTTTAAGTAATTATTGTCTTACTCCAAGGTGCGTGTATTGTTGGTGGGTGTACACCAGGAGACACATACATGCTAAGTGAATCTTCATCTTTTAGTTACAATACCGCCTTTCTAATGTTCTCAGATTTGGAATTCTCCAGTATATGAGAGTCAGGAGGTTGGAACTACTAACATATTCTAATATGATCTATTTCTGCTAAAATGGAATGCAATACTGAACCGGAAAGGGTAGCCCAAAGTGTCAACATGCTGAAGGAAGATAACAATCAGACTCTGAATACGTAACAAAAAACTTGGGCAGTCATTTCATAACATCAGTATATCAATGCAAAAGTTTAGAAATGAAATTGAAAATACCCACAGGAAAGGCCAACTGCAAGATCTTTATACTAATTTAGATGCTTCCAGTCAAAATATACAAATCATTAACCTCAAGAAAACCCTTACATGTTTTAGGTCAAACTCATCCCAATCCACCACCACCACCACCAGAAAAGGGTTTTAAAAATTAGTGTATACAGGAATTTTCTTTAATATGTCGTAATTAATTTAACTATTCCATACCTCTAGTTTGAAACATCTTGATTGTTCAGAAGCAAGTTGACCACGCACCGATTGGAGCTCCTGCATAATTAAGAGAATCATAGTTGAAACTGAAGATTACTGTTTGGATCGTGCCCAGTGATGTCCCTATTGCCGGAAGCAAAGGACCTCTCCAGGAAGGAGAAAAAGACGATTGCACATGAAACAACAAATTAAAAAAAGGATGCATAATGCCAGATATTTTCCTGATCACCAAATGTTTTATTTGACACTACTTCTGCACATTAGTTAATATTGCTTTATTATGACTAAGAAACCCAATAAAAAGATTGGGGAGTGACTCAATCATTTCTTCAGGGGTAATAGTGAAGATTAGTGATTGCTTTTAATCTAGAATTGTAGATACACCAGGAACTACAACGAAAAATGGAAGACAGCCAGATGAAACCTTAAAAGGTGCCATAAAAGAACAGTTCAAAACCAAAGTTCCAGAGGAACTCACTTTTTTGCGCAAGGGAACCATTAATTACAAAGTAGCCTACTAACTCACAAAGCATCAAGAAAGTGCACAAGATATTAGCAGAATTTATCCTCTCTAGAGTAGAAAGAAACAACTATTGATTAACGGTTCAACCAAACCGATGAAAAATGTAAGGCACAGTTCCATCAAATTAGGAAGTAGCAAAAACTGCATAAATTTATGCTAAAACTCAAGGAAAGCAGACTTATCAATCTGAAGGAGTAGTTACCTTATAAAGATCCGTATTGCGAGTCTCAGCATCAGTCAAGTCTTGCTTCAGCTGAAGCGTTTGCAACTTTTCTTTGCTGAGAGATGACTCTAACTCTTCCTTCTCAGCTTTGAGGGCAGCTAAAAGCCGTTCACTAGTTTCTTCAACTTTGTTCACCTGCAAGATGAGATGTAAGAAAAAAAGAAACAAAATGATAGCAGAGAAGAGTATTATCATAGAGAACAAGTAATGTCACTGAAGCTTGTATAAAGAGGAACGTGAAAATGTAGTGAATTGTCCGTGGCAACAAATAAGAGAAGGGAGAAACTTTGAAGTTTCCATATCAATAGCATTAAGCAAAGAAAGCCAGGCCAAGAATGACTCGGCGATAACTTGAGTGGAAGTTCAAGCTGTCTGTATTGGCTTTGTCACATTGTTAGCATCCCACATTAGTAGAGCGACTGAATTGTTGTCTATTTGTATGGAAGGTTGACTTAGATCCAAGATTATTTTCATAGCATGGTATCAAAGCCAAACCAAATTAATTCTTGGTTTACCGAATGTTAGACCCCCGTACTATATTGTCCATACTCTAAATGTCCAACCTTGGGCATGCGAGGGGTGTTAAGCTTTCATATCAGTTGACGAAATGGGTTGTTGACTCTATAAGGTCTTGGGCAATTATCCACTTCGCGTAACATATCAGTTGAGGAAATGGGTTGTTGACTCTATAAGGTCTTGGGCAATTATCCACTTATGAGCTAAGCTTTCGGAGTTAAGTCAGGACTAAGGACCATTCTCTTAACACAACACTATTACTGATAGATCTTAATAAGATATACCATAGGTAAAAGAAACATGATTAAATAAATATCCACCACAGAAATTTTAGATTATATCTACAGACATGCATTTAGCATGAGCTTTTAAGTTGATTTGGTTGGCCAAAAAAAGGCCCTATAATGCCACAAATAAAGGAAATGAAGCATCTTAAATGATTATGTAATGCTAAGAGGTGAATAGATGTAGGACAAGGAAATAATTGACATTCATAGACTATAAAATCAACATTTACTTGGAAATTGGAAGTTATATCAAATACAATGACAGCTTACATTTTCTCAGCATCAATTGTAATGCATAATCTAACTAAATACAGCAGAACTATATTCTCCAATATAGTCTCTGAAGAATGCAAGACATGAATTTTGAAACTGTTAAAATCGATCAAGAAGAGAAAACAGAAGATACTTGAGGAGCCAAACTTATGTTACTAAGCACTGAAATAGCCCACATATGCAACTATTAATAGACAACACTGTACAACATATGAAAAAGTCAAGGCCACCCGAATTGTATGTTTTCTTAATCAACTGATGTCACATATAGACATACAGACCAACACATGCATGTGTGCTTATAAAACTCATCAGTTTGGTAGACTTGGACTCGTGTCTCTCTGTCCAAGCCCAAATTTTATTCTAACTAGATAAAAGTATTACAATGGGTTAGATCTATCTTTGAAGGATGCAATTAATTAGTTGAGCACTTCAACAGAATTCATTGCTTGAAAAGCCCATCCTTTCACCTACTAGATTAAGGCATGTGTATTTATTTTCTAATCAGAGTACCAATTGTATCTGGACTTCGAAATCCAGCTTTATAGACCAACATACAGTGTCTTTTTTATTTTGCTGAAAGTATGGTTTCAGTGTAATCCATGTCTGACTTATCAATATGCACAAATGTTAACTTCTCCATAAAAGTTTAAAAAAAAAAAAAAAGAGAGCTAAGCAACCAAAATCACGTCCATATCACTAACAATTGATGCAAATAACAAATTTGATATCCCATAATACCACTGGTTCAGACTCAATGTTGTCCACCACGATTTCCCTGATTTTTCCTTCTTGGACTGTTGCAATATCTGACTCCAAATCCCTCGTAGCATTAGTAGCATTTTGCATCGCTGAAACACTATCAGGTACAGGAGTCTCCATAGATTGCAAAGTTGATTTGTGGCTCGGTTTCAGTAAATTGACCTTGTAAAGAATAAGCAAATCCACAACAAAGATATAATCATAACGCGGATAAAGAAACCAAGTGAGGTCTGATCTACAAGTGGAAACGTGAAAGAAAAAGGTTCTTTTCTGCCAAAAAAGGAGAATCATTAGCAACCTCACCTCATTACTATACCGACCATTGTATCCTCCAAAAGAAACTAGGATATCTTCACCATTATATGAACACACTACCAAACTCAAGCCCTGTTGACAAGAGAATTATTTTAATGAAAATTTTATTAGATTTTAACATCCCAATACTGAAACATTCTATATAACTTTTGCAAATGCTTAAAACTAACATGCTATTGTTTATTAATGGCAAATCTATACAATCTTAAGCCTGAAACATACATCTCAGGCTCATGTATGAGTGGCCGTGCAGCAATAAAGAACACCAAAAAAGTCTTGCTCTAGTCCATCAAGAGTTCCAACAATTTTCAGCATTGTTTAATTGTTGTATCCAACAACTGAAATCAAGATTCAGAATTGTACTATTCAATCAAGTCATTTAGCCATTTAGTCATAAGCTGGTAACACTTAAGAGTAAAACTATCTTGATACACCATGATCAATGTGGATTTTAGTCAATTTTATATTTAGCACCCACAGAAAATCAGGGATAAAGGATATCAGACAATACAACTGCTCAGGAATTTCTGATGGATAATCTTCTGCAAGTCGAACTCCACAGCCTCAAGTCACGTTGACACATATTGAAGACTAGATCAGAGTGTTGACCAAACCTTCAGAACAGAAACTAAGGCAAATATTGAAGAGAAGGAAGTATGGCAAAAAGCTACATGCAGCATATCAAGATTACAGGAAAGAAGCTAAAATTAGGACTGTCCAATCAAGACAGCTTTTCATATACCATCACTATAATAGAACAAAAGTAGGCTTAGTAACCTTACCACCAAATGCTTAATTAGAAGAAAATAAACTACTTAGTGATTTAAAAACCCAAACACCAGTAAGAAAATTAAATACCTCACTAGCAAGAGGAACACGCCCTTGAACAGTTGTTACGGTAGACCAAGCCAGTGTAGACATGTTGAGGACAACAGTTTCAGAGACCCCTGCAGTAAGTACAACAGAGTAGGGAAATAATATAAATATAAGAAGTCCCTCACTGGTTAACAAAAATTAACAATTTTGAAGCAACAATACAGTGATTCACAGAATTGCCAACATCATATAATGACTAGGTATGTCCTCCTATCTGGATAAGCATAGTTTCTCCAGGTTAGACATTAATGGAACCACCCGTTTCTTTAGTAGATTCACCAATAATCAAAACCAAGAAATTCCAAATGACTTCCTCACTGACTAAAGTTTCCGTCATACAAAGCCAAACTACTTTCTACACAGACGAAGCAGAGAAACCAATAAAGGCCACTTGAATCCGATCTGCTATCTTCCATAGCATTAGAAAAGCCCAAATTCTACCATGAATCAGGTTCAACAGACATTTTATATGTTTTGAAACTAGAATTCGCTTCCTTTCATTTGGGCACTACTTAATTAACTATTTCTACCTTCTCCTTTTGGATAATCATAAAATTGAAGAATCACATTAAGAGAAAAAAATGTGAAAGTGAGCATAGATGAAAACATTTATGAAGATGGAAATTAACAAGGATTTGAACCAGTTGATTGTTGTTCTTCTGTAATGCAGGCCACTTCACACTATCAGAAGTACATTGCAACAGTATAGATAACACAGTTGCTAAAAAGGATTTCATAAAAATTAAGAGATCTGAACCCAAACCACCACCACCACCACCCCCACCAACCCCCCCCCCCCAAAAAAAAAGTAAATAAAAAAGAGACTGGTTACTCTCATTACTTCTAACAACATTAAGGCCTTCAAATGTAATAACAGAGGTTCACAAGTCTCTCTCGATTCTTCATTCCAAGGCATAATGTCAGAATTTAATCTATGACCTCTAAAATTCAAAGAGAAAAAAAGGAAAATAAGACGGGGAAGATAAGCATATCAACAATAACTCAGTTCTGAATTTAAAGTTCTAAATTTGTATCATTATCCCTTACTAAAGGAAAGGAAAAAGTAAAAGATCCTAACATAAACAACACTGTGAAGTTCTGTTGATGCAACTATGCATGCTCTTACTGTTGCTTGCCATTTACTGTTCTCAAGAATAAAAACTTGGAAACTAGAAAAGTTGTGGTCCCATGCAAAATGTTAAAGGATAAATGATTACCACTCTTATTGTTGCCTCCACCGGTAATAAACCAATTCTCTCCAACGGTCACACCAGCATGGCCAGCACGTGGACTTGGTATTTCACCCTGTTGAGTAGGTGTTGACCATTCCATCTACAAAAGTAATATATATAAAAATTACCCATTATAAATAAAAAATCTCAGTTGAACAGTTTTGCAACGGCTAAAAACTGAATGCACTGTCTCACAGTTTGTAAATCAAGGACATGCAGATCGTTGAAGCAAGTAGCATGAGAGCCCCCGCCAAAAATAAGAAGGTATCGCCCAGCATGTACTGCAGCAGCATGATCAGACCTTGGAGAAGGAGGCACTCCCCTACCAGAAGAAAGGAGCTAGGTGAATGAATAAGGATTATACATAACATGAAATAATAAGACCACTAGGATATTGCAATTAATAAAGGTATATTGCTGCTAAGCACTTATAGAGATAAGCTTTCAAAGAGAAGATATTAAAAAATATTATACACATACTATTTATTTTTTTAAAATTATCATACTTTTCACCTAGGGAGATCATTCCTGCGCACAAAAATATTAGGAGCAAGCTCTCCTGACAATGTATTCTCTTGTAAAAAGCATAAACTTGTGACACAGACATACAGATAAAGATGGAAGTTGTTTGTCCTTCAACAGGCAAGCAAGAAAATATGAAGGGAAAACAAAGATGCTTAAACTTCCTGAAAGCATCTTACAATGTGTCCATTTCATCCCAGGTCATGGTTTCCAAGTCTAGAATGTGAAGATCGTTCAAAAGAGATCGATTTGCATCTTGGCCACCAAATATGACTAAGCTTGTTCCTGTAGGAGTAACTGAATGACCTCCACGAGACAACTGCAAAAGGAAATGGGGAATTTTATTTTTTAGTCAAACCAAAAGTACAAAATAATTAGTGTACTACTTTCATTTATACTTGAGTTTTAAAATGGATAAGACCAAAGATGACCAATAACATGTTAATTGCTATGTTTAGTTGTGTGAAAAGGGGAAAGGTTGGATGAATGAGTGAATGTCGAGCGGTATGAAAATTTCTCTTGTTTGATCTAAGTTGCTCAGACTCGGGTGTTGGTGTGGGTGTCTGATACACGTGCAAATGTAGAGGTTGTATCCTTTATGATCTCTAAGCAAATCCCACACCCACATCACATTGACATAAGTGCGGCACCAAAAGTGAAGAGTCTGAGCAGCTTAGCATTTGATAAAAGGAAGTAAAAGTGGAGGGTTGTCTTCGATTCTCCTATTCTTCTAAAGCAAGAGTAAGTGCATATTTACTTACCTTCCAACCTACCAAACAACTTTAACCAGAACATCATTACTTCATTTGGAAAAACAGACTAATTAAGCCCTCTCTCTTAACTCCTCCCCACCCCACCCTCCTCCATAGAACAAAACACTGTTAAGTTCTAGGACATGGAAAATGTAAAATGACAGAAGAAACCATAAAAAGAATGATAATGAAGGAATTCAAATCTTAGAACTGAATGTAATGAAGAAAACAGCATTTTAGATGATAAACATCTAACAGAAGTTGCTATCAAAATTAGAAGCAGGGATTTCATGAAAATTGAAACTACTCAAAGGGGAAAAGAGTATAATGGCATAAACAGACATACCGGCGGCTTTCCGTAAGTCTTCAAGTTTGACCAAGTATGGGTCTGCAGATCAAACACCTTAACTGGCAAATAAATGGAGCATAGCATTAACCACAACAAATAGTTATGTGTATATGATTCTAAAAAAATGGATGTCTATCTGTTGACAGCAATATTTTCTAATCACCACCAGCAACTAAGATTTGTTATGAAGAAAGTCTTTAAGCAAGACCACCAGAAACACCAAGATGAAGCAATTCTTAGCCAAATACATGAGCTATTGAATGATTTACTGTCAGCTAACACATTATCAAATAGAACAAAAGGAGAAGTGCTAAAGTACTACGTGATAGGAAGATACCAAAGTGGAAAGTAAGTTCCACAGGACAATTGTGAAAGCAATGTCATAGCAAAATGAACATTGCACCTTTTCATGGCTGTCTTAAAAATGTGCAAGCTAATATGGACTGGAAGCCGTACAAAATTAGAAATAATCACATGACTGAGGATGCAAAGATTACACATAGCAGATAAAATAAGAGAAGCAGTCCTTAAAGATCTGTCATGTCAGACGTAGACTTCCAAAGGCACCGGCCAATAGGAGCAAAACTATAATCATGGAAAGTGGTAACATGAAAGGACATAGACCTAAACTACCAGGGAGAAAAGTTGTCTCAAAAGACAGAATTTCTAAGAATCCATAAAAAGCAGAAACTGATGGAGCAAATGATCCATATAGGCGAAAATGGCCTAGTTTTTGTTGCAGTCGCGTTAGAACCTGATTAAAGAAAATTTCTCATCTTAAAGAACACCCAATTAGCAAGTATTGAAATGAAATGGGAATCGAATGGATCAGCAGAACAGATGCAGAGGCTTCATATAGCTGAAGACAACTAGTTGAGTAGTTGGATGCTGTACTTCTAACCAGAAGCATAAACTGGGTGACGCCATACAATATGAGAGACTTGTTGGTATGTTAGCAGAGTCAGAAGGTCAGCAAAAGCTTTAAGATAGTCTGGCATACTGTCCTGTTTGCATCTTTTGGATAATCTAGTTAGAAAGGAATAAGACATGCTTTAAAAATCAGAAAACTCATGTCTTTTGTAAGAGATAGATGCCTCCAGAATTTATTTATTGGTATAGGAGAGAGGAAACCTCTATGAGGTAGCAGACCTTTTACCTTTCTCAGACCCCACTTATGGAATTTTACTAGGTATGTTGTTGTTGTTGGTATAGGAGAGACAACGTAGATAATATTTCTCATTATTTGCAGTTCGTCGAGTCACTAAGAAATGTAGAAGTTTTGGTTTCTTTTTTTTTTGTTCTTCTTTTTTTTTTTTTTGCATTTTAAGTACCTTTGTCTTAGGTGATAAAATGAAAAACATTACCGTATTGAAAAAGGTTAGCTGCTGTGCTTCTAGACAATCTAAGTATATTACACTTTAACAGAAACAATTTCTAATATATATTACATCAGACATTTTTCACTTCCTACAAGTTTCAAAAAAAGGAGGGGGCTGGAGGTTGCATCTTTCTTCACAAAACTGATTTACCAAGGGCATCCTTCCACAAAAATTCTCAGAGGTCCAAGCAAAGAATTCAGAGCAAGTAATTTGTGGGATAATGAGAGAACTCCAACAAGCATGAGAAAGAAAAAGATACCTTACGTGGCCAGCGACCTAAATTAGTAAAGTATAAGCTCAAAAAATTGCTTCATTTCTGCAGTAACTTCGCCCTCGTATGCCAGGAAAAGAGTATGCACCAATCACAGTGAATTTTGTCGACTGACCAAATAACATGTCTTGATGGGTAGGAGTAGACCGAAAAAATATTAGGGAGAGATGATTAAACAGGATATGGTGCAGCTTCATATCACCGAAGACATGACCTTAGATAGGAAGGAGCGGAGGTCACGTATTAAGGTAGAAGGTTAGTAGGGATAGAATGTTCTTTTTTTTTTTTGAAATCGGTAACGTGAGGTTAGTAGGGATAGAATGTTGTCTTACCTTGTGACAGTTTTTAGGTTAATCATAGGATTAGTCGTGCCATTATGGTTGTGTTGTTACCGCTCTTCGATTATTCTACTGCTTCTGTTGTTTTTCTTGTAGAATTGACATTGCTCTTTGTTTTAGCGGTTATTCTATATCTATTATTTTCTTCTTTTACTTGGGGCAGATACATTTGGCCGAGGGTCTTTCGGAAACAACCTTTCTATCTCCATATGGTAGTGATCAAGTTTGCATACACCCTACCCTCCCCAAACCCTACTTTGTGGGATTTCACTGGGTATGTTGTTGTTGTTCGACGGTAGGGTCAGACTTCAGATCAATTTTTAGGCTGCTAATATTTTACTAACCAGTAAATCATGTCATACACTGCTCTTACAATGTCAAAGTAAATGAAACCAATCTTAAAAAATATGAACAAACCTTGCATAGTTTCAGAAGGATCTTTTGTATGTCCACCAATCGAAATGAGCTTGTTTCCTTCCCATGGTATCTATAAAACACAAAGGGAAAACAGAAAGTGAAAGAGAGAGAGAGAGAGAGATGCAACTTGAGGAGCTAAGAGAAATTTCAAACTAAAATGAGCCGAATCCCTTGAGCAAATACAGAGCACAAATGGGTTGTGACTGCCACTGTATTAAACCAATATCTGTACTAACCAGGGAGTGACCAGCAAAGGGAGCTACTGGCATTTGAGAAGCTTCACCAGATGTTTTAACCTCTACTTTCGACCATGTCCAACTTCTCATGTCCAAAGCCTGCAATGACCTCAAACTTTATTAGAGAATTTTTGAGCACCCAGCTACCAAAGAAGAAAAGCTAGTTTTTTCTCAAGAAAGACTAATCACAGAATAGAAGGAGATATAAAATACAACCATCTACAGTGTCAAGACTAACAAGAAGCTTACAAGCAGAACTAAAAGATCTGCTGATTCATGATAAAACTTGATAACTGATGATCAAGAAATCATTGATGATCTCCTAGAGATATCAAAGACCACCTTGGGCATACAGTTCACCCACCTGGAGATCACTAAGGTAGCGTCCATTGTGGTTCCCTCCAAATATATACATCTTATCATCAATAACAGCTGCCCCATGCTGTGGAAGAAGAAGAAGAATTTGAGGAAGGGAGATTAAGAAAATTAAAATTAAAATTGAAAGCAAAGACTGCAAAACAAATACTACCTCATATCGAGATTTTGGCCGTGGACCAGATATAGGAGGTGAAACCCATTGGTCATACACACCAACTGCACCAAAGCCTTCTGACACAACATCTTTATCCTGAGGTTCTGACAAGTTCCCATTTTCAGAAGGAATAGTTTTTATCTCAGGAAGAATATTTCCATTTTCAGTAACTGGCTCCGCTATCCTCTCATTCTGCACGAAAGAAGAAAATGGGGACATCAAAAAAAAAAAATCAGATGCACGAAACAACAAGAAAACAGAGGTGGTTGAAGAAGAGAATCGTATAAACCAATATACACTCACATTCTTTTCAACCTGTACTGCTGGTTCTGAAACAAAGTTTGAAGCCCTTGAATACCATCCTGGATCTTCTTCCTACCAAAATATATTAACATGTTTAATTCAATATATTAACGTGTTTAATTCATACTCCTAAATTATCAAGACTAGGGCAGAATTAGCTCAACACAAACCTCCAATATTTTCACAAAAAGACGCATTGCCTCTGTGGAAGCCATGTTTCCAAGCCCATTCCAGCTTCACAAATACAAAAACCTTTTAGTACACAGCTCAAGCCACATCACTGATATGCACTGACCTCTATGACCATATGTAATATAGAACATCAAATTAAAGAAGAGAAGGAATAAGAAATTAATCAATCAAAGATGGCACATACATTACTCTCAAAACTGCTAGCTAATTAGCTAATGCAAGAGAAGAAATATGTCTCATTCAACAGAATTGCCTTAAAAGATGAAAATAGGAGGAAATAAAAGGGCTATTTGAGTAGAAGTAACGTTTAAGCATTCTCTCTGTTTTCATTGTATTTTTCGTCTTCTTGAATTTGTTGCATGCTGCTTCTTTTTAAAAAAAATAATTGAGGTCCCGAGTGGAGCCGGCACCTCGACCAATTCCACGGGGTACCTACTACCTCCCAATAGTACAAATCCCAAGTAACTTTGTCCCCCAAAACAGATGGGAAGAAATCACCGAGTGTGTTTCTACAACTTCTATTTCTTTTCTTCCTTATTTGGTTACTTCGTTTACTTTTTTTTCCTTGTTTTCTTTCTGTGAACAAATGATCTCTTTCTTCTCAGCTTTTCCAGTGTGCTAGTCCACTTCTTCTACAACTTTGGGCTTCAGGCGTCTCCCCTTAATTTCCCTCTTTTTACTTTACTCTAGTAGTACAGTCATTAAAGCAATTAAATACAAAACTGAACACTGAAAATTGATTCATATTGGTTAATTAATTGGAAGTCAAAAAATAATTTTGATTTTAACAACAAACCTAGTGTAATCACAAGCGTGGGGTCTAGGTAGGGTGGTGCGAACACAACCTTGCCCCTACCTTGCAAAGGTAGAGAGGATGTTTCCAATAGACCCTTATCTCAAGCAAAACATATCAAAAACAAATATGGAAGGTAAATATAATAGAAAAGAATCATGCTAAAAATAAAGGAAAGGGAACAATAGCTACAATAGATAATACAGGTAAGAGAATCAAAGAAAACAACAGGTAATAATAAAATCGAAGAATATGATAGTGTGAGAGCAATATTAACAATACTGAAAAGGAAACTAGAGGACGGAATATGGTGGACAATAAGAGGGTAAAATGCTTCACATGTAGCGGCCAGGAAGGCCTTCCTTACTCATGAAGTCCTACAGAAGAAGGTAATGACACTTGTGACCAGATTTTATTGTGTGTAATGAACTTGGGGAGTTGTGCTAAGCCCTTTTTCTTTTTGTCTAGGTGATGGATGAGCTGACACAATCAATTCAGGAGGAGGTTCCACGATATATGCTATTTGTGGATAACATAGTACTATCGATGAGACATGGGACAGAGTTAACGATAGGTTAGAGGTTTAGAAACAAACTAATGAACTATGAAGTCCAAAAGGTTCAAATTGAGCAGGACCAAAACAGAATATTTGGAGTGCAAATTCAATGTTGCGATGAGAGAAACGTGCATGGAAGTGAGGGTTCCCAAGAGGGAGCTTTAGATATCTTAGATTCGTCATCCAGAGTAATGGGAACATCGACGATGATGTCTTGCATCGCATTGGAGGAGCATGGATGAAACAGAGGCTTGTCTCTAGAATACTATGTGATAAGGTACCACCCAAAATTAAATGTAAATTCTACAGAGTAATGGTTAAACCATCCTTGTAATATGGATAGAGTATTGGCCAATCAAGAACTTATATGTTCAAAAGATATATGTTACGGAGATAGGGATGTTGAGATAGTTGTGTGGACCTAAGTTGCACGGACTCTTCACTTTCAATGTCGCACCCGTGTCAGGTTCTCTGAAAATACACTTTTTTGTTGAATCTAACACACACTTGCTAACACTTTTGAAGAGTCAGAGCAACATCGGTGTGGACATACTAGGAGTGCCAAGATTAGGAATGAGATTGTTTGGGAGAAGGTAGGAGTGGCCTCTGGGGCAGACAAAATCAAAGAAGAGAAACTAAGATGATCTACACATGTAGAAAAGGTGTGTCGACGCAGTTAGAAGGTGCAAGAGGTTTAATCTAGAGGTTACGCAGAGGGCTAGGGGTAGACCAAAAAAGTACTAAGGAAAGGTGATTAGACTAGATACGGTGCAACTTCATATTATCGAGGACACGACCTTAAATGGAAAAGAGTGGAGGTCGCATATTAGGGTACAAAGCTAGTACGGGTATAATATTGTTTTGACTTGTGACGATTTAAGGTTTGTCATAGAACTAGTCGTGCCATTATAATTGTATTGTTATTTCATTTTTACTATCACATTATTTTTCTATTGTTAATGTTTTTCTTATAGAATTTGCATTTATGTTATACCTACTTTTTTTTCCTTCTTGTACTTGGGGCTGACACATTTGAGCATACTCTCTCCATCTCCATGAGGTAGTGATAAGGCCAATATATATTCTACCCTCCCCAGACCCCACTTGTAGGATTCACTGGTATATGGTTGTTTGTTAAAATTGGGGAGACAAACGACCATCTATATCCAACTCTAGAATTTATCTTTTGGCCTCACAAAGACCGAGTCAACGATGCCCCGCAACCAACATGGAAGGAGAGGAGGAAGATGTGTTGAAGAGAAAATAACATCCATTCATGGTGTGAAATGGAATTGCATAGTGTCTTTGTTTTTTTGGTGTTAAGAAAAATGTATAGAGGAAATAGATGACTCAGTAGACTTCTTAGGTGCTTTGTAAATTTAGAGTCTGACTTACTTTCTTATAATAAACTTCTTGAAGATGGTCAGCACTCCTTAATGTTGAGGAATACAACCGTACTGACTGTCAAAAAGAAAAAGGGGAACTAGATGACGCTTGACTACTTACTAACCTTCTATACTAATCCTTGACTTTCATATCCTCCTAGCTAGGGTCAATGAATCATAACTCATGAATTTTATAAGTTGTATTTAACCTCTTGTCTAATCACCTCTCCCCAATATTTCTTCAGCCTACGTTTAGTTTAAATATTGTCATATTAATATCGTGATCAAGATGTACTTGATGCTTAAATTGGTACTTTTAGTTGCAGCCGAGATCAATACACACTAAATTCATGTCATTATTTTTGTGAATATGGTAAATTGTGTGACTCACCACGAGGAAGCAAAGGCTTCACTTTTTTGTGTTTTGCTTAAAAGCTGCAAAAAATCCTTGTCATTATTACAATATTTTCACCTAAAACATTACCATTATTGGTTTCATTCTCAATTCAGTGGTCAACTTCCATATATCTCATCAGTTTGACCAACATAGGTTGAGTCAGTGACAAGATCATTCAAATCATCAAGCCCCATTAGCACTGACTGATAGTAACTGATACAACTCTAAGTACTTCAGCAATAAGGTTCACGTTTAGAAGAAAGAGCTTCAGCATCTAATTTTTAGTACAATGATCCGCATATCCCTTTTGATGCAGTGGTAACTATATAATTAACACATCTCTCTCTATAATATATTTATCTTGGAGTATTTAATTCATGCTCATGCTCAACACTTAGCCTGTCCTTTAAAATACATAAATAGTAATAACGTATTGATTAGCAGACAGATAGCAGAGAAAAAAGTGTCTAATTAGTTTTTGTTTCTTCATTGACAAGGACACCCAAGAACCATCTTCTCAAATTTAATTATAGCATCAAACTACAGGTTTTACGAGGAGATAAACAACAAGAAGCATATATTCTTATCCTGCTATGGTAAAAAGTGAAGAAAAGCTAAAATCAATATTGTAGAATAACATTATCAGGTTTTAGGTAACATGCAAATCATGGGGGGGGGGGGGGGGGCAAACC
>JAABOM020000001.1:31210283-31233551 GCA_011800125.2 Solanum clarkiae | reverse complement strand
GTTAGAAGTTAGTTAGCAGTTAGTTAGGAAAGATAAACAGTGTATATATATATGTATCTGTGTACAGCACATTTACTTCACTTTTTCAATACACAAAATTTCCCAAACTCTCTCTCTCAAGTTCTCTCTTAACCGCATCTTCTTCTTCCTCAAGTAATTGCATGTGAGCAGTTACCAGATCTTCATCAGATATGAAATTGCATCATATTACATTTAATCACGTATCCCAATACCTTTTCGGTCTATCCTTACCCCTCAGCATAACTTTCTTTTATATATCTAATAGATTATACACAGCATAACTTTCTTTTATAGATTTAATATAGTATGTATAATTAGAATTATAAGAAAAATATTGGATAGTTAAATAAATTATATATAATAAAACTAAAAGATTATGGAAAAGTTAGATGAATCGGACATTAACCCTTTATTCAGTCATCTTGACCCAACCAGACTCTCAATTTACAAACTCAATTTTATTTTGATTTGTTTAAATTCAACCCACACACATTCCATAGTACTACTTATATGTCTAAGAAGAAGTGTATAATTATGAATGAAAGATATAGATGACTAAATAAGGTTTGAATTCAAATATTCAACACAAACTTACCCCATGTCCACAAACAATTATACGAGGAATAGGAAACATATGCTGTTTCTTGTCATATTCGAAAATTCTGGGACCATAATTTAGAGTAGATAAGTTAGAGGGGTGTTTCTAATTTAAACCTGACAGCTTTTTGGATATTGCTTGGCGGGCGAGGGCTTTTTTCTATTTTTGCCGGTTTGTCCTTTTCCGATAGCGGTCTAGTGAAACCGACGTATTTCCTGATTTGCCCCTATAGTTATTGCTAAACCACGACATTACCACGATAAGATGGTCCTGGCTTGTCACCGTTCGCGAATTAAATTAAGTGTTTTAATTTAATTGAGTATAAAATTTAAACTAATATTATACTTTTGTACTTAAATATCATCTGAATTTTGTAATATTAAACATATGATCCAAGCAAAAAATAGATTTTGTGATATTTGACAATCTTAAATTTTGTGTAGGATCCTATCACCCTCTTACACTATTGAATCGTGTATTTAAAAGATATATATATATCTAGTTGGGGATTGTTATAACAAATTTTGTTCAAATTTGAGATTGTTATAGCAAAATTCGTCAATGTTCAGATATATTTCATATCATTTTTTCTATCATTTATATAGTGAAGAATATTTATAAGTAAAAACTTTTATTGTGATATGAGACAATAATTCAATTTCTTTATTTAAACAACGTTACTTTCATAATGCTTTCAAACTTACCAAACTTTATTAATTAAAACAAGAGACGCATCACTCTTACATAACGTCAATATAGAAATATACAAAATTAAAGCAAGGGTAAGTTGAATTTAATACTCTATTGCACTTCTAATAATTTATAGGATAAATGTTGGTGAACCTTTGTTTTCACATCTATGAAGTAGGCAGGAGTACAATTTTGTGGGTATCAATTGTTTGTTTCTTTTCTTATAATTTGTTTAATTACTTATCAAACAAAAATTATTATTTTTTTAAATTGACATTTTTTACAAAATCAAGCAAAACAACATGATATAATATATGATCTGCTTAATAACTCATTCATACTCGAACAAATTAAATGAATCATATTTCCTCGATTAATATTATATACACTATTGCTAACACTAGACTAAATTTAGAAAAAGGGTACAAAAAATATGCAATCATGCACATGATGACTATTTCTGGATGGCCGGTGGGCGCAATATTATCTGTTTTGAGCAGATTACAACTTTTTAAATTTTTTATTTATTTTTCTTAATTTAGAAAAAAGACATAAAGTGATATTTGGAATAGACAAATTTTCAAAAAGACAATTTAATTATGTGGATTCCTATTACCCCTAAATAATAATGAAATGATGTTAGTACATTATTTTCTAACCAGCCCCATATTTTAAAGGGATTTCAAATATATTGAATAAATTAATTAATTTATAACAATATAATCATATTTTATTTATATAGAAAAATTATAGAAAATATAAATGACTATACAATATAAAAAGTCATAAAAAATATGCATTGACTATACAAATTAAATTACTTTTACATGAGCTATTCACTGAATATACATTATGATACACTCAAAAATTGAATATAACTTGATTATACACGAAATATATACTGTTTATACAGTAAATGATATTTTTTATAATTATTTTGATTGAATGATCATGTGCTATAATTATTCCAATTTAAAAAAGCAAGTGTTATCACATCAATAAATAACTCTCTATGCTAGATGGACAAAAAATTATATTACAATAACAATTCAAAATTGTTTTGAGAAGATAATAGAATGTTTGCATAGTTAAAGATATTTTTTGGATAATTTGAGACAACCTCAAATATCACTTTTACGTCTTTTCTCCATAATTTATTCTCAAATGGAGAAAAAAAAAAGGAAAAAGAAAAGTGTTTATCGGTATGTCATAGCCAATTTGAATTTTGCTATGATTGGTCATTATAATTGATTTCCATTTCAAAATTAATTGCAATTGAAATGTCAGTATATAAGAGTCCAATAACAAGCATCTTTAATTTGGATGTTGCTGTCTGAATCCATTTAAATATTTCTCATGTTTTAATTTCACGATTTGCATTTGACCTGTGACTGCTACAGTTTCTGTCCATCTCGTCTGTATTATAAGTTATAACAAACATTGAAATTATTATTTTTATTTCAATAAGATAAAGGGATTGGCATTTGGCATGGCTCCTTAACTCTTTAATACATTTTTTTTCTAAACTACTCTGTTGGTTATTTTCATCTCTCTTTTTTTGTCTTAAAACATATACTTTAAGCAACACCTAATGCTTACTGCAACTTCGATTTGATATAATCTCTTTATATCTACGTCACGCATCTTGGGTATGATCCTTCTTCGAATTATGCTAATGCAGGATGCTTTGTGCATCAGATTACCTTTAAAGTATTAGTAACTCACTAATTATGGTGCACATTATTACTTGCTAAAACTCTTAACTACAAAACAAATCATTTGCCATAAAGATCTATTCAAAAATGGTGGTCTTGAACTTGAGTCCTGTTTATCTCATCGGCAAACCTTAACGTCAAAAGTTGTTAAACTTAAAGTTTTGCCCATGAGGCAAGTGAGGCCACTCATCTCCAAGCCATTCTTATAAATTGCGTTACGAACTGACCCCCATAAAGATCTCCTTCGAAAGCAAAAATACAAAAATTTATAGAGAGAGACATTTCATGAAATGACTCATTACTTGGCAAGTAGTAATCTAAAATTACTTGATTTTATCAGGATAAACCAACCTATTATGATGATCTACAAGCTGAGTTCCAATAGATTAAAAGCACAAGTTGATGAAGCAATATCAAAACTGTTGGCCAGGAGTGTGTTGAGTTGAGTAACAATACAGAAACTTTATAGTTGGTGTTTGCATACTGGTATTCAAGATTAAGGGGATTTTCAGAACAAGCACAAAGTCTTGGATTAGTACTAATCTTCAGAAAGACTAATACCAGGCTTTTTGCAATTAATTGTAAGTCATGGTGTTTAACCAATGTAGCTGTGGTATTCAAGAACATGCATAATCAAAATAAGCAGAAACTGTTAGGATATATACTATTAATCATGGATTTAGACATAGTGTTCTAATAATTTTCAAGATTAAATATCTGAGTAGGAGATTGTTAGGGCATATACTATTAACCATGCATTTACATATAATATATAAATAATAATTGTGATGGTTAAAAGTCTAAGTGGGAGATTGTTGGGATATATACTATTAACCATGGAATATATATTATTAACCATGAGTTTAGATATAGTATTTATTATAGAACAATTATTCATCCAATCTTAATAAAAGTTTTAATAGATCATATAATTGTTTGTGTGTCCATTTACTTATATAGTAGATGATTTAGTGTATAGAGTTTTAACTTATACACAGAAGATTAAATTATCGATTCTTATAAGTATAAAGCTTTTCGTTCACAATCTAAGGTGGAAATTGGACAAACGATCGGTATGATTATAGCACACGATTATATATAATTTATCTTGATTATGGGAACGGTATAGTTCCAACTTCTTGTGCTAATGCATATTGTATGTATTAAACGGGACCGAGTAAAGATAGTTGTTTTAGACTGGTCTTCTATAAATAGGAGTTTTCCTAATCTAGAAAAAAGGGGATTTTGGATGAAAAAGAGAATTAGGTTTCCACCCAAGTATTGAGAGAGTTCAAATGTGAACTTGGGAAGGTTTATGTGTTCTAGCATGATTATTTATATTTTAGCATAAACGTATTGTTATCTATTATTCATGTAAGCAATACGATCCTTTTATACTTTCGCTACGCATATGGTTTTCCTACAGAAACAACATTAACTTGTCTCATTGAATTATGATATTATAACGTCAGATGGTTAACGTGCAATATGCTTCCGCTGCAGTTCATGAATAGTAAGATAAACGTCTCGTATCACATCAAATTGTTATTTTGCAGTATGCATCTTGTGCACTTCCAGAACAATACTAAAGTTGAAGCTCTGTATTTACTTCCTGATTATGAAGGTGAAAAATAAAGAAATAATATGCATTTTATGACAACGGAAGCTGAATCTTTTGATAACAAAGAGAACCACAAGCTTCTTACAATTTTGCAGACGCTAGAATAAATGTTGCAGATAAATCCTATGAATATCATGTGAAGTATAACAAAGAGAACACAAGTTTCTTACAATTTGCGGACACTCACATATGTTGCAGATAAATCCTATGAATACATACCATGTCAGGATAACAAAGACAGATCTAATTCTTCCTTGATCATAAAGATCGAGGAGGCTTTTCTAATAGTGCAGAAAGATAAACTTCATCCTTGGCCTTGGGGGCAATAGACCACTTATGCTTTTTGTATCTGAACTGTAGAAACATGTACATAAAGTCATCCAGATCAGTCCTATTACAAAAGAATCGATCAATCCACAACAAGCCTCCTGGTCTCAAAACACGATCCCAGTCAAACAGGATAAAGTCCAACAGCTGTAGATCGATCCAACCATCCATAAATCCAGCAGTGTGGATCAAATCCATAGTGTTATCAAAGAATGGAAGCCTTTGATTCAATGTCACATATAGCGGAATCAAACCTCTAAGTGCTATCGTCTCACTGAAAGGAGCTCCAAGATTCAGTGCAGTTGAAATGATTGTCACATTCTGCTCTCTCATTCTTGCAGCAAAAGTCCCCGTTCCAATACCAAAATCCAGACCAATTCTGATCTCACCTGGCTTAACTTCCAATACATCTTTGATCAAGAAATCCACAGGAAGTGAAGAATTTGTTACCCATTTTAGCTCTTCTTTCTCCATTTCAAAACATCCGGTGCACTTACTGTAACCTCGTTTAGGATTCTTACTCGATAAACACTCGTAGTTCCTGCAAAGGTAATTGCTCCACCTAACATTTCTCCCATCTGGGATCCTCCATAAAGACTCGTTAATCGGATAAGGCTTCTGATAGAGCTTAGAGGCCCTTGTCAAACACCTTCTCCTTGGCAAAGGATCACATCCATTGATCATAAGCTTTTGAGCAATGTTCCAATCATCTTTACAATATGATCCAATATCATAATTCATATATTCCTCCAATTCTTTCTTCATCGACACACAAGCATGCCCTATCGTGTTATAAATCTTCTGTGTTCCAAAAATATTAACCTTCTTATGTCTATTCTCCTTGGGGGTAATATACTTTCGAATCTCCTCAATCACAAAGTTATTAATCAAGGGATCTTCCTTAATTGTCATATTCCCAATTCCTTCAACTCTAGGCATTCTAATTTGCCTAAGGGCAATATGAGCAGAGTATAAAGGCCTAATCACCTCCTCTTCCAAGAACTTCTTGTATTCCAATTTCGGAATACTCCCTTTTTGTAACTCATCTTTATTCTTCTCCATCTCTTGTACAACCAATTCAATCTTATCTTGCAAACTCTCCATCTTATCGAGCACTTCATCAATGCGAGAACGCAGTGCCTTTATGTCAAAACTATCATAAACATCCTTCACACCATAAAAATGGCGGCATATATCCTCATCATGTAAGAAAAATCCAGCAGAATAAAACCGAAATAAACTCGAAAGGCTTACGAGTATAACAAGTGAACCTAGCACAAACTGGATGCAACCCATTACTCTTCCTAATCTACATTTTCTATAACAAAAGATGGACTCGCCCATTCTCAATCAATACTAAAATTCCAACAATTCTATCCTAAGGTTTCCCAATAATCAAAAACAGAACATTGCCCACAGAAATGGAATTCATATAATCAACTGAAGAAACAGATCAAGTACCACGAGTTACCTGGTTATAGCACCAAGAATGTGTAAAAATAAGGTAAAATTGGAAACTGAAAAAGGAAAACAGTGACAAAAACTCAAAGGGTTAGCACTAAGTTGATCTAAAACTTCAAATAAAATGGCGTGCATTAGCTTAAAAGTTAGCATTAAAAATTGCTTGAAACAAACACTAAGTGTTCTAAAGAGCTGGAAAATCGTGAATGCTAAGCTTTTATATGGGGGCCATGTTCATGAGTTAGGATAAAGCGCAAATCCCATGAAGGAAACAGCAAAAAAGCACTGAAATCTAAGCACCCAAAGGGTGTTAAATTAATACAATTTGACATAATTAACTTAGACAGGTAATTACTACACATTTCTCAAGGATATACAAATTTATTATAAATTATGTGGGATAAATATATGTTAACGTTGACTTTGAGGAGGGAGGGGGGTTGGGGGTCTTGATCGTTAAAGTTCCATTTGGTTTAAAAGTTAGGTTTTGGACCTTGAATTTAGTTATTTCTAACGCTTTGACAAAGACATCACAATGTATAGAATTAGTGGGATATTGGCTACTTAAAATGCTGTCCTTGTCTCGTTTACATGAGCACATCCATGGAGACAGAGAGCCATCTTATTCACTGAACCAGCTAAAATTTAGTATTTTCGAGTGAAAAGACTAATAGAAAAAGAAATTCAGAAGTCTTGATTCTGAATTAAACGGAGGAATGAACGATTTGCAACGCTAGACTCCGTCATGTCCACTATGCCTAGCAGCCAGCTTATGTCAAATGAACTATTGATTAAGTGATGCAATTTGCTGTAATTAAGGGATACAATGAAGTGAATATACACATAACATGAATTTCATCGATTTGACGTAACATCTTTTACGTAAGTTTTTACCCATTTTTACTACCCAAGGTGCACTTTGCTCTTATTCTTACGGAGGATGAAACTCATTGGGCTCAGTCCAGGACTATCAAATTTGTCAAGTAATTTCCTCTCAGCCCGCTAATGCCAACTGAACTATTGGATCCATACTTTTTCACTGGCCCAAGTTTCTCTTTGCTTTTTATTCAAAGCCCACAAATAATCTAATCCACAAGTTTAATGATGCAAAATATGCTTTCTTTTGCAAGTGGGGAAAGTTTGTTGAAAATAAGGTTGTTATTTTTTTCTTGTCAGAAAAACTATTAATTGACTAATCATACGAGAAATCAACTCGAGAAGCTATGCTACGTATGGACATATCGTGAATAATATAGCAAAAAGAAATGAACAGAATATTTTAATATAATTTAAAGACAAATTATCTTTTTATATTTCCTTTTTACCTCCGCATAATTCTCAATCAGTCAAATTTTCGAACATGATCTAGACATAGTAAAGCATAATAAACTATTAAACACCAAGTTTTACATACATTCCTACATGAAGAATATGTTTAACTTTCTAAAAAATGCAGACCTTTCCACTGATTAAATATGTAGTACTATAATTTGAAGGATAATATAAACACTCCACTGGCAAACCATCGATAGACATTTAGGGGGGCTTTAGCTTAGGGTATTGGCTCTTTAAAATATGGATCTTTAATTTCAAGGTATTAACTTTAGAAAAATTATCAAGAGTCATTTAGAGTGAGGTATAAGTATAATAATTTCAGAATAAAATATAGAATTATTTTATCCTCTGATTTTGGTTGGAAATATTTGAATTATTTATATTTTAGCAACAGAATAAATTATCCTATATACATAATATGATAATTTTTTTCCATCGATCTCATATGGAGCCAAAGATTCATTATTTTTTGGCTTTGGGTATGATGGAACAAAGCAAAATGACTCTTTAAATTGTCTGCGCTTCTTTCAATTGTGAAGTAGCAGTTAGTCAGACTGCGTACATCCGACCTCCTTACCTCGCAATGGACGAAAGCCTTTGAGGCATTAGAATAATATTGTTATTGTACATAATATGATAATTTATTCCAGAAATAAGTAATCCAGAAATAAATTGCTCCCAACCAAACTAGCCGTAATGTTCAGAAAGGTACCTTGTGAATATAGACTACAGATTCCTGTAGCAATAGTCTGGGCCAATTAGAACTCTTCTAGTCCCTTCTTTTCTTTTTCCCCCATTGTTTCAACAGTAAGATACTCCACATGTTCCCAAAAAATTAACGTGGTGCTTGAGAGTCTCTTTATGGATTTTCACATAAAACAATGACTTGGAAAACCTATAAAGTTTCTAACCCTAGATGTGCCAATAAGAGAAGCTTGTTCTTTCTTTTAAATACATGTAAACAAGAGGTTGAGCTAATTTAGAAAAGCAAGTTTCCCGGACCAATAAGAATGTTCTGCATAACTAATATTAATTATATAAATAATATGTGTATATACATATATATACACACACTATAATTTTTACGACTTTAATTTGAGTACTACTCTGGCAGGGTATACCTAACTCTCTATCTTCCAAGTTTGCACATCAAGCTTGTTATCAACTTATCATGATTCATGCGGAATTTACATGTTATTGTAGGTGAATTTAAACCAACGGCAGTGGCAGAATTAGAATTCGCACTAAGGGGTTCTACTCTATATACATATACAATAATTTTCACGATATATAAGCAATGTAATCTTTTGCGGAGTTCATCCATACTCGTAGACGAACCCGCTAAATAGCTCTTTGCATTTGTCTAATGCGTTTACTTGTTGTTTGTATTTTTCTAAAAAAAGAAAAAGAAAACTACATATTCTAGCAACTTTTTAGTAAACAACGCACATTTTAAAATGTAAAATTTTCTTTTTAACACTCAGGAATATATTCCAAAAAGAGAATAGAAATGAATGTAATTATTATTTTTTTTTGAAAGTTCATTTGCCAATATAAGAAAATAGTCTACGAATACTTTTGATTTATTTAGCCAAAATCTTTTGTATGACGAATGAAGAATGCAGTTCGAGTAATGAAAATATAAAAATGTGTGTTTTACATAGGCGTTAATTAAAACAAAAGGGGAAGAAATCATGAAAATATTTTTGTTAATTAGAATTCATTTTGTTAATAAAGTGAGCGCGAAATTAATTACAAACTTTATCAGCTGAGGGCATAAATAAAATTATTCACTATTGAGCAAAGAACTTAATAACAGCAAGAGAACTTGAATAAGAAATCCTAGCAAGTTCATTAAGTCTGTTGAGCAAGATAAGCATTAGACAAAGGGTAATTAATATGATTAAATACATTAAGGAATTTCATAATTTTGAGGAAAAATAATAGTAGTCCCTTAATTAAAAGCAGAATCTGCAGTAAACTTTCATCATGTGGGGATATTGTAGTGTTTATAATTAGTAAAATAGTTAAAAGCTTAAAAACGTAAGAATTAGTACAAATGCAAATAAAGGTGAAATTAATTAAGGGTTGTACCGACATATAGGGTGATAAAGCTCGACAAAGTGTTTTGTATTAGTTAATCATTCCCTCCATTTCTGCTCTTTAATTTTGATTACAATTAATAACACTTGCAAACGTGCATAAATGTCGTCCATTCATTTCAATCTCTAATGTTAATATTTTCATTATTTTAAACCAATTTAATAAAGGAAATTAAAAATTATTAGCATATAGGGGATTTAGGGGCGGGGACCATTTTGTACCCCAATGGATGACTAAAATGCTTTACAGGTTAAATGATGTTTTCTCCAAAACAGCTAGTTAATCTGCGAATTAAAATTTTAATTCACTTTAAAATTTTATTCTTGTCAACTTTGACTGAATAGTCAAGATCTGGATTTAATTTGTTTAATTAGTTATAAGTAGTACTCAAATCATAAAAATTAATTAAGTGAGCTAGCATTTGTAACCAAAAAAAATAAACATTTGTTATAAATTTTCTTTTATTTACTTAATTATATATTCAACGGTCCATGTATGTCACACTGCTCCATGCACATGCATATGTTGACAAATACACATATATATATAATAGTAGGGGGAAAATTCACCTTATCCGATACAAAGAACATGTGCATCTATTATTTTCAACTTAATACAGTTAAAACTTCCGCATATATATAAAAATATGGAAGTACTTTAAACTAACACCCACTAACTTAAATTCCTAAATCCGCCCTATGTTAACCCTACCTATCAACAAAATCTAGAACTAATTTAATTAATCAATTAATAGTTATGGTGGATGAACATGTGAAATTGGTTCCAATAGCCAATGTGGGAAGGATCATGAGACAAATCTTGCCACCAACAGCTAAAATATCCAAAGAAGCAAAGGAGAGAATGCAAGAATGTGCATCAGAATTTATAAGTTTTGTAACAGGTGAAGCATCTGACAAGTGTCACAAGGAGAATCGGCGGACGGTTAATGGAGATGACATCTGTTGGGCTCTCAGTTCATTGGGTTTTGACAACTATGCTGAGGTTATGGTGAGGTACTTGTATAAGTTGAGGGACTTTGAAAGACTAAGAGCCAATCAAAACAAAGTAGGTTCAAATGATCAGGATGAACATAATACGGATGATGAAGAAGCTCCAACTGAAAAACAAGAAAGTGTTGTACCATTATTAGAGTTCGATATAATGGAAAGGATGCAACGCTTCGATTAGTAAGTACTACTAAACGTCAAGAATTTGGATCATTTCTCGATTGGTGCAGTAGTGTTATGTTAGCCTTCTCTGTATCGTTCAACTATATGGAGTTTTTGTCAGGTGTTTCGATTTCTTTATCTCTCTTTTTTGTTTTTTCTTGAGAAAAAAATCAGTAAGAGGTTCGTGTATGAATCCAGAGGTTGGAAATTTTGGATTTTCTTTAATCAACAAATTAAACAACTTTGGTCTTAGGAGAATTGTTGATTATAATGAAAACATATTAAGGATGATGTGAAATCTCTAAACAAATCTGGCAACACTTCGAGTTGATTTTGAGGAAAATCATTCACCCTTGCTAGAAAACTTTGAAAAAGATGATATCTTGACCTCCTCATGAATCTTCCGAGATGTTATGAAATTTTCAAGGTAGTTTCAAAGAATTTTTCAATATATTGATTTTTTTTGTTCAGAAATCTTAAATTAGCTGCTATAAATATGTCTAAAGTTATCATGATCTGCCAAAATATATACTACTAAATTTAGTTTGCAGACATTAATTATAAGTAAGTTGATGTACTAAAATTAAAATTTTGATTTTTGACCATCATGCACTAAACTTTGATCAGTTCAAATTAAAACCAATCGACAAAAGCTCCTCTGTACCATGTCTCTAGTTTGAATGCGTTGCTTCCTTAGGGCTGTGATAGAATTGAGCAAACACCTATTACTTCATCCTTCAACTCAAAGCATACGGCTTTCTCAAACGATCTTTTAATATTTTATCTTAGATGCGTGCTACTTTCATTTTCTAAATAATATTGTCTATCGCCTGCTCATCCATATTAATTAGCATCTGTATATCTATGACACTCATCTATGGACTTCAATATACATTTCACTCCACATAACATTGGATTATTACTACTTCTTAATATACCATTAGATAGTCATCCTCGTCATATTTTTTTGTAGCAAACCTGAACGGAGATCAATCTAGAAAGTAATATCATAAATTCCTGACTAAGCAGGAGTTATTGGACAAATTAAGCACAGCTTTTTGGAATTAGGGTTTAAGCAGGCAACCTGGGGGGACCACTCTTCCAATATCTAGTGGGGAGCTGAATCCACTGTTCCTCCATCCCGCTTCACTAAAAAGCCATCATTATATATTATAGAATTATGCAAAACCCTAGTTTCATTTTTGAATGATTTGCACCATGTATGTAAATGACATCATGCATGATGTAATTGTAAGAGGAGTTACAAGGGAACAAATAAAAGGGGCTCTTAGTTAATTAGAAATAGTTTTGAGAGTATTGGGTGAATTAACTACACCATAGGTTTGTTGTCAATCTTTATTCTTGTCGAGACATAATATGATTAAGTAATGAAGAGTATTGTGTTATTTTTAGTCAGTCGTTTAAGTTTTTAGATGACACACAATACAAAATCTCGATGCAATAGTTCTCACACAATAAGAAGACTAAAAAACGATAAAAGAATTCTTTCATTCTCTTCCAAAACTCTTGAGATAAGACATGCTAAAAGAGATTTTAGGGTGTGTTTGGCGTGAAAAATGTTTTCTAGAAAATAATAAGTGATTTCTTACTTATTTTGTTGTATTAAATATGCAAGTGAAAAATATTATCCTAAAAATATCTATGGACAATTAATATGAGAGGTGCAAGTAGTGGAGGGTAATACGAGGTGTGGGATGGTGGGAGTGAGGGATATGGGCTAGAGTAAGGTGAAGATATGGCGTATTGGAAGGTGGGAGGACACGATTCATATGAAATGTCATTTATATGATTTATTTTTTTGTACTTTAATTAGGGAAGTCATTTTTGCATTTTAAGAACTTTGTTTTCATAGCTAGAGAAATTTTTCCACAAATTTTTACCAACCAAACATAAGAAAATGTATTTTGAAAAATGTCTTCCTCCATACCAACTAGCAATCACATCTAAGGAATCGTAACAAGAGTTATGCATAGATTAGTTATTAGGAAATTTATATACTCCGTATTATTTTATGCAAATTTTTTTCAGGTAGGATTTATTATCATTACTCGTTCATGTATTAATTATTCCATTTTCTATTATGCAAAAAATTGTGAACAAATCTCTCAAAACTTATACATATATTAACTATGTAAATTTCTAAATTACAAATCAAACATATATATTGCTTATTTATAAGAATAATAATTTTATTATATATATTTTTAACCGACCACCAAAAGTATTGCTTATGCAGATGCATGCACAATATTTCTTCTACCCTGGGGTTTGTTCTTTTTAAAAGCCAGTTACCATTTATAAATCCGCGTACTGTTGTTATTTTATAAACACCTTAATTGTATAATTTATCCAAATTAAAATAAATAGAATTAGTAATTAGTGAGTAATGTAACGACGAAAATATCAGAAAAATCTTAATTTCAGCTATTCTTAGATCATTCTAGACTTTGTATGATTATTATTTTGGGCAAATTTCAAATATATACAATAAAGTAATTAGTTTATCATAAATATAATTATATTTTATTTATAAGAAATAATAGCCATAAGTCATACATCGATTATACAATATGGTTTATCTTAGTATGAATTATATACGGACTATACGTTATGATACATTCAAAAAACTGAATATAGCTTAACTATAGTATACGCTAGAATATATGAAGTATACATTGACTATTCAATCTTGATCAATTTAAATCACTTTTAGAGAATCTCAGTTTTTAGATAATATAATTCTCTTTCACTGAAATGATTCACAATTGCACTAAGTCAATTTAAAAAAAAAAAAAAAAAGAGGAGGACAACGACGAATAATGGAGAAGAAAAACAATAGTACAAGAAAAATAACAATAGAAAAAGAATGAAGAACAGCCGCAGAAGAAGAACAACAAAATAAGAAGAACAAAGCGAAGAAGAAGAGCAGTAAAATAAGAGAAGATGAAGAATTGAAAACGACGAAGAAGAAAATTGACCAAATTTGGTTAGATATAAGTGCCAAATGGCCAGCGGCTGTAATAAAGAACTTATTTATTTAAATGGCTATTTTTTGCGTAAGAAATTCAACCTAAGGAATATTGGAAATGACAAAGGCAGGTTTATCATACTCCCTTCGTCCAACTTTACTTGGCCCCTGTTGACTTGCCACATAGATTAAGAAATAGTAAATGATAGAATAATTACCTTTGAGTATTTATTAGCCCCGTTGACTTGACACATAGATTAAGAAGTAGTAAATGATAGAATAATTTTACCAAAGTACCCTTTGAATATAATAAATATTATGTCTTGAAAAATGTAATGGGGAAATGATTATAATTAATGATAATGGTAAATTAGAAAGTAACTGTAAAATTATCTCTTAATTTTATAAAATGGACAAGTATTGTTGGACATCCAAAAATAGTATAGGGATCAAATAAAAATGGACAGAGGGAATAATTCATACTAGCAAATTTCAGAAATCAATTTAGGAAACCGAAAAAGTTGCATAAAACAGACAAGGTTGAACCATCATCAATGAGGGAAACCACTGAGTCAATCATCTGCTCTTTCATACATGCACATCTTTAACAATATGATCTTCTCAGGGACAGATGTAGCATTCTTTGCTACAGTTTCATCTGAATCTATAATTTTCAATACAGAGTAGAGATATATCTAGGAAAATCTCAACAATTATTAGATCTAAACCCACAATTTTAATGGTACAATGGGTTCAATGGGGAAAATCTTACAAGTTGAACCCATTAAATTTAAATCCTGGATGTATGTTTCTTCTCTCAATCTGATGCAAATGCAGTAGAACATGTCTTCCAGCTGAACTTGATTTTCAACTCTGTATAAGGAAACAAATGAGCAGCAATGTGGAACTATGCTTGAAGCTACAAACTTGAGTTAGAGCGGCTCAACAGATGCTGCAACCTCATTTGAGCTATCTTTGGATCTATGCTTCCTTTTTTTACTCCTGCAAATACAAACCAGCATCATTTTCTGGCTGGGCCAATAAGTTGTGGTGAAACCAAAAGATGGAAAAATGACAATCAAATTAGAGTTGATATATTGAACGCACTTGTCATGTGAACCTGGATCAAGACATGATTTGAGTTTCCGATCAATGTGCTTCACATCTTTGGAAGTCGGAGTCACAAGTTTACTAATCTGTTCAAACGCCAGGAGTTCAGGCAGTAGGACTATGTTAAACCCAAACGAAGTTTCGGGGAAGAATCAATAATATTTCCAGTGAAAGAAGAGAAAGATAAACAATTCCGCACATGCAGTAATAACAAGATTTAAGTACTTGCCAAAGAATCAATGGCATTTATAGAACCAGTAAGTTCTGAAATGGCATGAGCTGGCTGATGACGTGATAGGACACGTCTTAGATACCTGGTAGAAGAATCATTATCATGTCAACAATAAGAGTTTTAACAGATTTTTGTGGATTATGTCCAAATGAGAAAGGGACTGAGACCTCTCAAAATCAAATATGCCGTGTGCTGCATTAGCCCTATGCAAAGCTGTCAATGCCAACTGAAAATAAGTAAAAAGAAAATCAGAAAATTGTCCAAGAATGTGCCTGTGAGTATTATTCGTAGCACATTTTTAAAAAGCAAATCATCACATAGAACACAAAAGCCAGAGTTTTACTTGACTGTGCTATCCAGCAAGGTCGTCACATTAATTTCTCAGATATCAACTGTCGTACCATTCAGTGATCATCAGAAAAAGTTCCCCCTTACGAGTTCCAGTTTTTTTTCAAAATGCAGTCTTATCCTCTGTCAAAACAGCTATCACCTAATATTGGCTAATCACATAATTTGTCTTGTGCTAAATATGACTCCTATGGTCACAAACTCGCCAACATGAAGAAGAGCACCTTCAGAATCTATCTACAAACACCTTATCGGCACATTATCCAATTATGAGTGGAGGCTTTCCTTAGTTATAGAAACCCACAGACAATATTTGGAACCACCAAACTTGCATATCGAGAGTAAAGGTAATGAAAAGCATTACAATGATGAGAGAAGAATTATCAGCAGTATGAACCAGATTTACAAACAGAGGAGGACCCAGATAATAATGACGGGTTCATCCAAATAAGTAATTTTGGCTCAAAACTTGCCTGTGTGTTTAAATATTTACTAAATAAGTACAAATAATAAACTTTGAATCCAATGAAGCAAATGGATTACAAATCTGAACTAAAACACATAATACTCAAATTATGGATCTGTCTCTAGTTGCAAAATACCGTGTTTGGGTTGAGAGAAAGAATACAGAGGAATTTAGTGGTTTTGGGGGGTTGGTTTTCAGAATAATTTTAAAAAGAGAAGGGAAGGAGATAGAGATCCGAAACAAAAACATAATTGTTGAAAGCTCAATTTCAGTTTCCCATAAAGGCGGAGAGAAATTGAGGGGAAAAAGAAAGACTTTCTCATGAAAAATTTGTGATGCAAGGAAAATCCATTTTACTGGGAACAAAAAGGAAAGAAAATACAAGGTAAAACATTGAAAGAAAAAAATCGAAAAACCTAAATACTTAGAGATGTAGATGATAAGATCTATGGTAGCCAGTTAACATTGTCTTCTAGGCTTGAATAATTAATGAAAACCATTACTTTTCTTAGGATAATTCCTAACTCAAAAAACTACAGTATATTAGTAAAATGACTAGGACGATACCAATCAGGCAATCCTGAACCAACTATGGCATCTCCGTTACTATTGACTAGCTCATCCATATCTAGGGTAAGCAAGCATATACTAAAGATAGATCCCTAGTGTAAATCCACATGGGAAAGCCCATTGTTCCTTCCCCACCATACTTATATCTGTGATCGCTCCTCTCCACATATATTTTATTGCAGGCACTATATTTGATGTGAATTCTTTTCTTCTCAAAACTTAACCAGATGACATTTATTACACTTTATCAGATGTTTTATTTAGATTAATTTAAGATCATTATTCCCCTCTCAAAAAATTCCGATCAATCATCAGACAAAGTATAGCCTCAGTTAGTTGTCAGTGTTGGTCATAGTTTGTTGTCAGGCCTAGTTAGAAGGAGCTTATGGGAATTATAGCCAGAATTGCATTTTTTGAATTTCAAACGAACTAGATTGGATCTAGTCTAATCATTCTAGGAAAATTAACTGTCAATAACAGAGGATCCATTCTCCATGTCCACACTTCACATGAAAATAAAAAATATGAAAAGGGAACAAACTGATCTCAAAAGTTATAACTGCATGGAACATGAAACTTTTCTTAGAACAAGGATGAAGCAAGCCTCAAATATGTATGTATTTGTTAATATAATCTTCTGCAGGTAGGAAGAGCCAAAATCATATTCATACAGTATAAAATAATTTCAATAGAGGATGTTAATAATAAAATATAACCTGCCCAGGTGGGTATAGAAGTGGTCCATCACTACGCATAATCTTATCTGCTTCAATCCTAGCAGTATCAAGTGCATCCTGTACTTCAGAAGAAAATAGTCTTAGCTGGTAGATGATTCTAGAGGTCAGAGTAATATGAATTGAATTATTTCCCATATATGAGGTAAGTAAGAACTCAATCAGGAATAACCAAATTAATTCATTATCATACAGCAGATGAATCACGGTTAGTAATGCATCGATGCATGTCAGGATGTTACCAACTACTTATGAGGGAAGTCGATTCCTTCTTATCACAAGTTGCATGCACAAAAATGTTTTGAAGAAATTAATTGAAGTATAAAGAAAGATTAGTTGGTTGGTAACTCATGGAGATCTATGATGTGAAACGCTAATAAGAAACTGAAATATAACAATCACAATATCTCCAACATGCCACCAACTTTAATGATGTTCAAAAGAAGATTGACGATAACCTAGCAAGAAGATGCATTAACCTTGATTATCTAGGGAAGAATTAGAAACAATAGAAATGGGAAGAATGAAATTTTGTTCCATTGGAGGGAAACTGAAGATTTTCAATATCGCATATAGATTACATGGTTTAGGTGGGTTTTACTGCAAAACTACTAGTTATTGAACAACACTGGATGAAATTAAATTGCTAGAAGCCAGAATCTACAAGGAGCAGAAATAATGGAATAAATCTTATTTAATAAAAAGAAAACTGTATGGCAAAAGAATATTATATCTTAACCTACATCTGCCTCACCACTAACCCCCTCCTAGGAGTCAATAGTTTTCTCCATTTAGATGCCTTCGTAACTTGAATTCTCAAGCTCAAGGTTGAAGGACTTTTCATTTGACCTACCTTGTCGAATGGAAATAACAATTACCTTCAGTGCCACAAGCTGGTCCCCATCTTTAGCTCCACAGAACTCCTAAAGTTTCAAGAGCAATAGTCAATGATTGCAACGAAGAAATCAAGGAACAGAAATAACCACCAATCAAAAGGAAGATATCAGTAGGCAAAAAAGCAATTATTTCTCTAAGAGAAAAGTGTAATAGATCAACAGAAATAGACCTCTAAATCGCTGATAAAACCTTCAAGTGCACGATATGGAGCATAAGCAATAAGATCAAATCCTAGACTCTGCAAAAGAAAGGTTATAAAAAAAAAAGTTGATTAAAGCAAGATTTAAAGGAAAATGCGGAATAAAAAGACCTTTAAATAAAATCCATGCCTGAAAAATCAGCATCTCATTATTGAGGATTGCATGATGATCCTGACCAATCCCCTTACCAAGCTCCTCAGCTGATACATGATTTTCCTCTGCCTTGCAAGCTGCATATATGCACGTTAACCTACAAAGAGGAAGAGGAGGCAGCTAGTGAGCTTTGTCTTTCTCAAAAATCAACTACTGTATGCATCATTATATGTGGATTTCCAGATGACTTTGTTTATGTTTTTAAAATGCACTTCAACTTGAATTTTGGAAAAATTAACCATTATGCAAATGACCAACCAAAAATTGCATAAAGATAGGGGGAGACTAGTTAGATTTTTCTTATATTGGGGAGTTGGAGAATGCACACAGAAGATAGATAAGAAGCTTACATAATGTCTTTGGGGTGATGTTCCATCACGGACCATAGCAGATAAAACCTCTTAAAATAAATGAGAGCTGTTGCCTGCAAACAACCATGAGAACTGTTTATTCTTCTAGTCAATTTATTATAGTAGCAGATCCAATAATTAAAACTTTATACCTGAATCTTACGCGGGAACTTAAAGGCATCACAGACGTCTTGAATTTTGAACTCGTAGAAAGCCCTTAGAAGTTGTTCTTCTTCAACTTTGAGTGGTTTAGGACGCTTTTCACCTAACAATGCCAACCAAAATAGCACCCAAAAGAATGATAAGGATTATGATTATCTACCAATATCAAATGGAGGTAAACAGAAACTTTACAGTTTCTCTAGTTTTACTTTGATATGAATAAATACAATCTTACCATACCTTTTGTGTCATTTTGACTTTCAGCATACGAGAACGACCCATCAACATCAACTTCCATTCGAGTTGTTCCAAACTTCACAATAGAATTAGTTATCAGTATTATTCGTAAACAGACAAACACTATAAATCAGACCTATGTTCTGGGCCATAAAAGTTTCAGGTAATGCTGCTATAAAATTAGGCAAAACATTGAAGCAGTGAGGAAGTAACATACTTGTTTGAAAAAACACAAGGCAGGCATATAGAATTCATACACCTTACACACAAAATGGAAAGAAATTCTCCTCAATCAAACTCTATGGGGTAAACAATTGAACTTCAAGACTTGGGCCAATCAAGAAAAGATACATGGCAGGAATAATAGGACAAAAGTGACTCAGCAGGGACAACACCAAATGTTATCCTCAGAACGTGACTGGTAAGAAATCCTATCAAAGAAAAAGCCGGAGTCAAGACATCCGGGCCGGAGTCATAAAGGCAAAGACCGCCTAGCTCCAGAAATATGGGACTGCGCACCAGGTTGTGACCGGACAAGAAAAGGTCGAGATAAGTTCAAGGGTCCAACAATAGTGGAAAGAGCCCAACATCTCCATCAGCCATTGTGGAAAGAGCCAGAGATCTCTGCCAGCCATCACATAACTGAAATAAATGTAACTGATGGACTTAATGAGGTTAGATCCATGGAACTTGGTCTCAAGGTTTAGCTATAAATAATCTTACATCAACTCATTGTATCTGATTTTTACTCATTTTACCAGCATTATCCTCTTACTTTGTGTTTTTAAGCTCTAAGATTCTATTGTTCTGAATAGTATCAATACGATCAAGCTTACCGGATGACACTACCAGTTACCCAGCATAAGAACTCAGGCTGATTCTGTTTAGTTAATTAATTGTTTCATGTTTATACCATATTTGTTCTTTATGTTGCCTTGTTCGTATTGATTAAACAAGCTACATTATACAAACCACGTGTTTTGGACATCTCAATACGCGTGTTTGAACCATGTCTCAAGTATAAACACTAACTACAACAGCAAAGGATCATAAACACATTTATGTTGCCTTCAAACAAAACATAATTAGGTGAAAACATATCCACAAGCACACAGAAAAAATTGAGCAAATGGAGCTTGCATACCATCTCTAGTGCTAGTTTCGCTCTTTGATTAGCAGCCTTATACTTATGTTTCTGTGAACAGAGTAAACCAAAAACTCAAAATACAAATGGGAAAACGAAAAAGGAAAATGATATCCTCCGAAAGATTGTACACTCACAATATCTTGGGGAGTAAAAATCCACTCGGCTTTATGAGTAGAAGTCATGAAATCCGCCATGTCTTCTCTCTGCCGATTCTAATTAACTGGTGTAGAAGACCTTCAAAAATTGAGTATAAATACTCCTAGATAGCGGTACGGTGTCAAAATTATTCCTAAAATGAAGGAACCACTTAAATTTAACCTAATCGAATGGATTATTATTTGTTACTACTTTTTTTTAAAAAAAAAATCGTAGGTTTCCATGTATATTTTTATTAAGACTAGTTATTATATGTCGCTTCATCTGTCACTTGTCAGTTATTTGCTATAATATTAAGATTGGTTACTTATACTCTTAATCAATTTGTTGCATGTGATACGGACCTGAGTCCATTTTGGACTCCACTCTTATATTTTGGATCATTCTCGAGTCATATGGAGTTCGTTATAGATTTTCAAAAGCGTAAAAAAGAGATGTATATAATAGCATACACTGATTATACAACAATATATAGTAACGATATACATTAATAAAAAAAGACTAAAGACCCAATCTCACCGGCAGATCACAAGTACAAGAAATTAGGCTTACAGACCCATAATTTGCAGCACTCCTTCTTGATGGAAATGGGCAAAATTTTAAAACTTTTAGGAAAAATTACAAAAATCCCACATTATGTTAAAATATTTTCAAATATTCCCTACTTTTTTTACAAATTACTAAAACCCCTTTTTCGCTACTTTCTGATACACTCATCCCCGTTCCCACAAAATCTTGTTTCTTCAACGAGAATCAAGCCAAACTGATTCAACATCAAAAGGTATGTTAGCTTATCTTCTCCAATTCCCTTCAAGGGGAGTACTGATAATCTTGCGGAGGTTTTGGAAGAGTGGAGGAATGGACAAATGGGGGAAAGGGAAAAGGAAAAAGAGATAAAGAGAGAGTGAGGACGTGTGAAGGTAGAAGAGGGTGTCTGTAACTGTAAGGATACGACCATGGCCATGACAATGGCAATGGTTAGTTAGCTGGTGTTGTGGATACAAATTTAAAATCAATGGTTGATTTTGTTTCTTCTCATTTTTTTCTGCTTCAAATCCCAGATTCATTTTGAACTTAAAGTTCAAAATTTACCTCAGACGACTCTCTTCAAGTTCAAAATCACCCATATCCAAAAATTTCAAAAAAAAAAAATCAAAGAAGAAAGCTCATATATGGTGATTCATGGGACTATATAGGTTTAGGAAAATATAGCGATTCATGTGTGTAGTATGTATCTTGTATGGTGATTCATTTCAAAATTATAAGTTGTTCACAACTTTTTATGGTGATTCATCTATATATAAAACAGAGAGTATGTATATTGTATGATGATTCATATTTAACTATGAGTTGTTCACAATTTTTCATGTTGATTCATTAAATATGGTAATTCATTTATATATAAAAATTGAGTCATATATATTGTTGATTCACTAGAATTATATGAATTGAATACAATGATTCATTGAGATATTTTTTCTAATTGTTATAGGTTGATGATCATTGGTGGCATCATACAAGGATGATACACCAATGAATCATATTAATGGGTTGATTCATTAAGACAATGGATCATACAATATGATTCATTGCAATAAAATAGTTAACACATGGCTGATTCACCGCATTAGATATTGATTACAATGAATCATGACTTATGAATCATATATAGCGAAGTGTATCCGTAAAATTATCTTTTTAAGTATATCCGTAAAAATGAAGTGTATCCGCATAATTATCTTTTTATGGAATTTTTGTAGATATGAAAAAGGTTGGGATAAATTGAAATTTCTTTCCCTCAGTGTGGGATTTCTGTAAGTTATACAAACTTTTAACTTTCTCCTTTTACTTTATTTTATTTATTTATTTATTTATTTGTATTTATTTAAATACTAACATTTATTTGCTTAATTAACTTAATTAAATCCTTAAAGATGGTCCATTTATGTTATTTGCCCCTTTTTTTAATTATTTTGCCTCAATCATTCTAATGAATTATTGAAGATTCTTAAAGCATTAATTTTTCGAAAAATATTTCATCACTTCAAGTTTTCTTAAGTCGACTCGATAATGTTGAAGTTTAAAATTTTTAATTTTGAAATTCTCTTTATTAAGTCAATATTTTGATAGATGTCTTAGTTAGAATTTTTGGAGTTTAAATTTCTTTTTGTCAATTTTTACTAAGGTAGTTTAAATTCCTTTAAATTATTTAAATAGATTTCTTACTTGAGAAATTTTTTTGTTTTATTTGTCTTAAGTTATTTTTGAAAGTTAGTCAAATAATTTTCAAATCGTTGGATAATCACGCGTTAGTGGTGTTGACATCCCGAAGGCGCAACGTCGCGGCAACTCGATGAAAAATTAATAAAAATAAAAGGGATTTTAATAATGGAAAAAATGATTTGATTTTAGGAGTCGCCACCTAATTTTAAGGATAATTAGGAAACCAATTATTTATTTACAAAAATAGTCTGCGA
>JAABOM020000001.1:31191069-31210183 GCA_011800125.2 Solanum clarkiae | reverse complement strand
AAAATTTGGATTAAATTGAATATAAAAAAATACCTATTTTTAAACCAAAATAGGCTATAGGCCGGTCAAAATTGGGTTCAACATGTGGCTAAGTACTAATACCTTCTTAAAATAGTGATAGAAATTCTTACCCATTTTCTCTAAAATTTTAGGACTCTTTTGTTAGAGTCTTAAATCGTCTTAAATTTTCTTAATTTCTTTAAAAAATTAAGTCACTCACTCTTATTTTTCAGAACATTGATTTTCTCTTAAATTAATTAAGTTTAAACTATTTTTTCCTAAAAATTCATTTTAAAATTTAATATTATTTATAGGGGACACATATATTAGACGCAACATAATTAAGAGGCAAACTACTAATATAGGTTCGCTTAGTGACTGATAAAGTAGCTATAACATACGCCTACAAATACACTGTACAACTAATAATGATGTTAGACTCAAGACAAAGCATACACGTGCAACGCACGTGCGGTAAACCTAATAGCATTTAATAATTCGATCATTTATTGATAGTCCTATCAATTATAATCTTGATCAACTTTTTTTCTACTTCTTTTTGTTTTATCAACAATTAGGTATTACTAATTTGATTCGCATTGCATATAGTCTAATTAAGAAAAAATGTACCATATTAAATTTTTCATATTCAAAAATGAAAAATAATACTTGAGCAAAAAATTAAATTAAATAGATGGTCTATTATTTTCGTGGATCAACTCGTTTCAAATTAATCTGTCAATCAACTCAAAGCTGAGCTTTTTGTGAAAAATTAATCTTCATCGTACAATTCATGTTGAAGCTTTGAGAATATGGGAAGGAACGATCATTTATGTAATTACAAGCAGAGAGAGCAAGGCAAAGGACAGATTAGATGAAGCTTAACTTTCTGATTCTTCTATTTTAAAATAAAATCAAATAGATGGACCATTATTTTTGTTCAATCAACTCATTTCAAATTAACCCATCGATCAACTCGAAATTGACCCTTTAATGAAAAATTCAAGTCTTCATCATACAATTCATGTTGAAGCCTTAAGGAGAAGGGGAAGAGTAATCATCTATTTAATTACGGATCAAATAAGCAAGATAAATGACAAGTTTGATGAAGCCAACTATGTGATTCTTTTATTTTAACCTGGTTCATTCCTTCAAAAAGCAAAAATAAGAAAATAAAAATCGGCCCCTTCGCTGTTTTAACAAAATTTGCCTTTATTTTATTGCAGTCAAAATCTTCAACCCTAACATATGGTGTTCATTGATCTCGAGAAGGCGTATGACAAAGTTCCAAGGGATGTCTTATGGAGGTGTTTAGAGGTGAAAGGTGTCCCAATGGTATATATCAGGGCGATTAAGGACATGTACGATGGATCCAAAACTTGGGTAAGAACGGCGGGAGGAGACTTAGAGTATTTTCCTGTTGAGATGAGACTCCATCAAGGATCTGTGTTGAGCCCTTTCTTGTTTGCTTGATGGATGAGCTGACGTGATCTATCCAGGAGGAGGTACCATGGTGTATGCTGATTGCCTATGACATAGTATTGATTGATGAGACTCGGACTAAAGTTAATGATAGGTTGGAGGCCTGGTTGGAGGCTTGGAGACACGTCTTGGAGTCCAAAGGATTCAAATTAAGTAGGACCAAAACTAAATACTTAGAATATAAATTTAGTGTTGAGAGAGATGAAGCAAACATTGATGTGAGGCTTGCCACTCAACCTATCCCCAAGAGGGAAAACTTTTAGTATCCAGGGTCCATCATCCAGAATAATGGCGATATCGACGATGATGTCACACATCGTATTGGGGCAGCATGGACTAAATGGAGGCTTGCATCTGGAGTATTATGTGATAAGAAGATACCACCTAAACTCAAAGGTAAGTTTTACAAGATTTGTGGTTAGACCATCTTTGCTGTATGGGGTGGAGTGTTGGCCAATCAAAAATGCACATGTCCAGAAGATGCATGTCGTAGAGATGAGGATGTTGAGATGGATGTGTGGTCACACAACAGGAGTAACAAGATTAGGAATGAGACCATTCGAGAGAAGCTAGAGGTGGCTCTGGTGGCTGATAAGATGAGGAAAGCGAGAGTGCGATGATTTGGACATGTGTAGAGAAGGAGTACTGATGCTTCTGTTAGGAGGTGCGAGAGGTTGGTTTTAGGAGCTACACGAAGGGGTAGAGGTAGACCGAAGAAGTACTAGGGGGAGGTGATCAGACATGATATGGCGGAACTTGATCTCACTGAGGACATGACCCTAGATAGAAAAAAGTGGAGGTCGTGAATTATAGTAGTAGGCTAATTGGTTGGTAGGGTTAGGTGGTTATCTAGTCATGGGGTATAGTAGGGCAAAAGAGTATTAGTATTTTATAACATGTGTTGTCATTATTTGTTGTTTATGTGTTAATTGTATCGTATTTACGCATTGTCATGTGCTTTTATTATTAGTCGTTTTTTGTTATTTCCTTTCTTTTACTTTTTGTCACATCTGATTTATTCTGTTTATGGATTTTTGAGGCGAGAGTTCCAAGAAATAGCCTCTCTACTTTTATTAGATAGTGATAAGATTTGCGTGGGATTCCACTGTTGTTGTTGTTCCATTTTAACCGGTTCATTCCTTTAAAAAGCAAAAATTTAAGAAAATAAAACCGGCCCCTCGGCCGTTTCAACAAAATTTTCCTTTATTTATTGCAGTTAAAATCCTCTGCCCTAGAAGCTCTTGGAGCTTCAATTCACAGGAACCAAAGGGACCCAAAACCCGACTCTCTGTTCTTTTTGAAATCTGCTCCAGATTCCCTCTCTCTACTGTTTCTTGAATTTTTTCAAAGAGTTTTCCAGTTTTATTTGTGAATTTAGATCCCTCATTCCTTAACTTAGATTAACAACACCCACTATATCTTTAATTGTTTATTGTTTCTTTTTGTTCTCATCGAAATTGAAAGTAGAGAGAACTTGTTTAGCTTCTCCAAAATTAACATTAGGCGCTAATTTATTTCTCACTTGGAGAGGAGAAAAAAATTGAGGAAGTTGAATGTGAATGCAAGAAGATCTTGGAGAAGAAGTAAAATCTTGGAGTCTTGGACATTTTTTTTGTTCAGTATGAGCAGTTGTGGGGACACGAAAAGGGCTGTGAAAAGTGAAGTTTGAGTTCTTTGCATCAGGTTGGCTGATCTTCCAGAAGTTCCATTTCGTTGCCATTATTACTGAGGTTTTGTTGCTTGTTATTTTAGGGTTGCAAACTGGCAGTTCTCTTGTTTAATTCTGCATGGAAATAATTTTGGGTGTCAAAAGAATGACGAGTTAAGAAATGTTTTAAACTTTCTGATGGGGACGATGTTCTAATTTTTAAAATCTTTAAATCAGTTTTTGGTATTCGGCACTTAAACTTAATTCACAAGAATTGATTGAAAGTGTAGAGAAGGGGGAAGAAGGAAATAAGAGAGAATAGAAGGGAGAATCCACAAACGGAGATTGGGAGAGAAGAGAGTTCAATTAGTTCCACTGTCCATTAAATCCTTAAAAAGTGGAATATAGAGTGGTAGAACTGAAGATTTTGCCAGGAACGAAGCAATTGGTTGTTTACAAGGAGAAGGGATAATAATCTTGGGATAAAATGTGGGATTATTTTATCTCGTCTTTGGTTGATAAGCAATTTTGGGATTGGTTATACCAAAATTTTGGCATTGTTTTTGTACCACACTACAGATAAAAGTGTATCCAATAAGTAGTCCGTTATTATCTAATTCTCGTAATAATCCGCATACTATGGTTCCAGTGTAACTTGTTCCTAAACCAAACGACTCTTAATAGTGTGAGGTGGGATCTTCTTTACAAATTTCCAACGAGTGTGTAAATTTAATATTGGAAGTTTTAAAACTATTCAATGACTTCTTCGTTCTGTCGCTTCCTACACCTCTTCCAGCTTCACGAATAACTCTTGCTACATCTCAGTAACAATACAACCTTTATCTGTCTGTTTCCATGGTTCAAATGAGACAATGTTCAAATGCTCTGTATTGCAAGCAGAGAAGATGCTAAGGCTCCGATCTTGCTTCTTCAGGCAAGATATTTGACCACTCTACTAGCAGTTCTGTGGATACTCCGTCTTTTCTTTTTTCGGATAAGTAGGACGTTCCATTTGTTTTCTCATGCAACCATAATCTAAAATGCGTACGTCTTCGATAGAAAACCTGGCCACCAGAAAAGCACAAAGAAGGGTCTACTAAGGGCACTATTGATGAACAATTTTTCTGTATTTTAGTGTGAAACATGGGGCTCTAGGTATATGTGTGAAAACACGTGATATTGTAGCTCATGTGCAACCTTCCCTTACCATTCTGTGTGTCTGCCTTGGTCCGCCCACTAGGAGCTTAAACTGCTTCCTACTTAAGCGTGTGGGTAATGTTATATTTCTTAGAATACCAATTCCCTACTTCAAATTCCTTGTTACTTATGTTTCGTGTGATTCTCACCCTTTTGCAAGCAGTCTTGTAGTATTTTTGCAACTATCACTCTCTCCCTAAGTAATTTATTCACGACAACCACCTCACTCGTGTCTTAACAAAAAAGTCGCCGCCTTGCTTTGGAGATGAATTCAAAAGAAGAAAGTTGGAGAGAGGGGTTATATGAATACACAACCTTGAAGAGGTCAATTCCTATAAAAAGAGTGTTAGGAAAATTTGGATGAAAACCTCCACTAAGGATGGCAATTGGCGACATAAATTTAACCTTTGTCTGACAATCAATTTCTAGATGGTATATCTGACTCTACTATAGCTTGTTTTGTAGCATTTTGGAAAGTTCTAGTGGGGCAGATTGATAAATATCTCATCTCTGGATGAAATTATACTGCTTGAAGTTTATGTGGTTTGTTACTGAGGTGCAGGACGGGTTTGGCTACTAATGGCACCTTTTTTTTTTTTTTAAATTTTTAAAATTGAAGTTCGGAAACTTGTAATGGTACATTTTTTAATAATATCTAACACTGGAAAATCATGTCCTTACCCTTTGATTTTGATAGTCTTTCCGAAAGCTCTGGTGCAGTGTGATCCTAATTATAACAAGGAAGGTGCCAAAATTCAGACCTTATTATTTTTTCTGTAGTCAACTCTCTTTATTAACCTAGGTTAAGAAAATGGACCTTGTATCTAAGTCAACTCAAAAGCTAGTTTAAATGGTGAGAAATGTGTAAGACTACATAAGAAGACTAAAATGTACATGTTTAATCAATGTAGGATTCTCACACACTTCTTGCACACCCAAGTTGACCATCTGAAGCATGGAATAACATGTGTGGTCCAACATCAGGGATTTTTGTGCCTCTTATACCGTATTGTAAAAAATAGACCTTGGGCTTGATCCAACTCCTAATACTATTCTAGTGGTGAGATTTGTCAAACTATATAAACAGATTTAAAATTCATACTACACAGTGCTCGTGTCTATAACAAGGGTAGTCCAGAAGAGGTTAACCTTTTATTCTTTCTCATAGTTGTTAAGTACCTCTCCAAGCCAGGTAGCTTGCTCAATTGCTATTGCATTGCAATATCTCTAGTTATCTTGTAACGTGAGAGGAAGTTGGCTATTAACATTTGCAATGCCTTATAATGTCATAAAAATTCCATACTAATCAATTCCTTGTGGTGTAAAGTGGTAATAATTTTAGTCCCTCCAAGAATTTGTGATTAGACAAAAAGAATTGAAAGAAATCTAATTAGGTGAAGTATTTATTGTTTATTGTCATTCTCTTCAAGACAAAATCCATGTGCAATGAGGCACACACCTTAGTGCTCTAGGTGAAGCCTTGCTTAAGGAAGGCAAAATAAACAACCTATTTGGTACCTTGTTTCAAAATCTCCTTAGTCTGACTATGGCTAAAATGGGTAATAGTAAGATGAAGTCTGATGTTTGCTCAAAGATGTGTTGTGCGGATGACCTCCGCGAGGTATTTTTAGTACTTCATTTTTTTCAGTTTGCTGTATACCAAAAACGTAAAAGACTGAAGTGAAGGCTTGATTTATCTTTTTTCTACCATAAATATGTGAGTCTGAAGCGGGCAGTGGTAGAACTTACCCACACCATACCTTGTTAAAAAAAGGTTGGTCTATTTCTTGTTTGAGTTTCCAGATGTTATAGAAAGGTTTCAAAATTTCTAGTAGATGCAAGTTATCCCTAGTCCTGGGTCCTATTTTACTAGCCTCCTATTGTACTTTCGGTCATTGTCAATCATGTTTGACCCCCTACTTCTCTATCTCGCATTTTAGCTTATTTATTTGCATACTTACTTTCCCTTATTTCATTTCTTGTCAGTCCTGGGATGGGCTCTACAAATATGGTTGGCTTGTGTACTAACGATCTTGGAGGTGGGGAGAGAGAGATTGTCAAGTTGGAACCAGAATTGATTGGAAGTTCAATCCCACAAATGGAATACTGTGAAGCTGACTCCTTGCCATATCAAAAATCCTCAAACAGCTGTGGGAGGCAAGATTCTACAGCTACTGAACAGAGTGGAACCACTGTCTTGGATCAAGATCAGTCTCTGATAGATGATTCAAGCCTTTGTTCTACATCACAAATATGTTCAGCACCCCTATCTCGCCAGTTCTGGAAAGCTGGAAATTATGATGAGGGGCATGCTACTAAGTCCACCCTTAAAAGTATTATGCTTTGAAGTACCGAGTTTTTCCTTTTTTAAATATATTCTCAGCGAATGATCCCTTCTGAAAAAAAAAATCTTTTAAAGCCAAATGATCATTATGTTCAATTGGGCAAAAGACTAAATGAAGATTATAGGCTACAACTAATTGATTAGCCGTGCATAAACCATGCCTGCTTAGTGAATTGTTTTGAGTAGTTGGCCAATCTATTTGTTTACTTACCTTTCAATTTTGCCTTATAGCCTAATCCTTTATCTGTAATTCAAGTAGGTGTTTTGCATCTAACATTGTTATCATCTTATTTGTGGCATTATGCAGAAGGCTCTAGTTTCCTGCACATTCACCCCAAGTTCCTTCACTCAAATGCCACTTCCCATAAATGGGCATTTGGTGGTATGTACAATTGCTGGTTGATTTTTCGTTTTTATATTCCTGTGTGGTAATGCCAGAGTGTTAACATAGTCATTATTGTTCTGTGGTGTCTAAAGCCTTGGCAGAGCTTCTTGACAATGCTATTGATGAGGTAAGTCTCTTTTCAAGCTTATTCTTTTTTTCTTGGGTATCAAAAGCTGTGTTCCATTTTTGGCGGGCTATACTTGTATTAGGCACACATGATTATCATTGGTGGTACCTTAAATTTCCAAAAAATGAACTACATGGAGAGAAGGTTGTTCACTGTAAACAATGAATGGTATCTGTAATACATGAAAAGAAATAAAAAGTTACAGCAAGCTGGGTCCAGAAAAATGTAGGGCAACACTAGATAGCTATTTGGGAGACAGAATAAAAAGTAGAATTAACTGGAGATATAGAGATTGTGTGGAGTCTGCCCTTTCAAAAAGAACTTAGTAGTCGACACTCTTATAAATTTATACTCTGGTGTAATGGAACTTTTTAGTACTCGTCTAGCAGGATCTATTAGGTATAACATGGTAATGTTAGAAGCAGGCTTTGGGTTCTTGAAACACTGGAAACTTTTTAGAATGCAAGTATGAGCAGAATGACAGAGATCTTTCCACATGCCATATTTGGACCATCTGGAAGGAATGAAACAGAAAAGCATTTTTGGGGAAGGAATATTCAGTTATTCACTGCCACATATAATAAACATATTTCTGGTGTATGTTTGGAGCACATAGCAAATCCCTGTATATGTAGATGTCTGGATACTGTAAGCTAATTTTTTTCTAGAACACTCTTGGATACTGGTTTCACTCATTGTTGCTAATAAACACCAACATATTTTTCACAAAAGAGGACAACGTTAAAGTAGAAATACTTATTAGGAACTTAATTAACAATGTACAATGGGTGCTCCTTATATTGGAGTCGTAGGCTATATATAATATGGTATGCAGTCAATCCCTATGCTATTAAGTAGGTAGATATTTTATAATTAAAATACCCTAAAGTATCATGATATGATTCTCTTATCCAAGTACAAAAGATATAGCGTGTTTGAATCTTGACACATATTCACTTGAAATTCTACCATTCTCCCTTAAACTCAAAGTGAGGAAAACAAATGAAGTTCTGTTATTTGAAGATATAGAAAATTGATGCAAAAATCTTACTGGCATGTGCACATCACCAAAAAGAAAAGAGATGTTGCAATTCTTTTCTCCGGAAAGTCATTGGTATCTGCACATCTGTTCTCAATCACTGAAAAGAGATGGTATTGCAATCTCTAGAGCACTAGAGCGTCAACTAACTTGAATTGGCAGAACGATAATAAGAAGTTGGTCAGTCAGAATTCATATAGCCGGCTCTAACTTGTTTGGGATTGAGATGATGTTGTTGTAGATGAGGGCACTCGGTCATGTAAAAGATAGAAACATCAGTTCCCCAAAGAGATGAATGGGGATTAGTTATCCAAGAGAGAGGAGTGACACGTGAACAGTCGTCCAAAGATGATGGGACTAATTGCCAAAGAGAAGAGAGTTGCTAGGCACGACAAGGAAGCACAAAAGAAGAAATTAGATAGGTGGGCATCACACATTGGCCAGTACCACCATCCGGAAGCGGAAGCTACTTGCGTCTCTACCTAGATCGCTAGATCGCAAAAGCCCTGATACCATATGGAATAGGAAACTTCTTTTGTTAATTAACTGTGTACTAGAGGTGCTCCTAATATAGAAGCCTTAGGCTATGTATAATATGGTCGGTAACCCCTATGCTTATATAGTTAGTAAATGCTTAGCTGGCCTGATAGTGAAATAATAACGAGCAACACATTGGATGAGACTCTATGGGACATAATCTTGACCTCTAGATGTGTACTTCATAACATGGATATGTATGTGTTCAAAAGTTTTCTCTAAGAATCTAGTTTGTTTTGCTGAATAAATTTTATTCTGGATTCGTGATGGTAATGGGCCTTATAAGGTTTCAACAATGTTGAGATGCTGTAACCCTTTTGTCCAAACCGTCTTGCTAATGTTTTCTTTTCTTTGTCGCACCCTTGTTTCTTCCACTGGTTAGATACAAAATGGAGCCTCCTTTGTTATTGTAGATAAAACCCCAAATCCAAGGGACGGAAGTTCAGCTTTAATGGTTCAAGGTATTTCATTTCTTTCTTGTTTGTGAATAGCACCTGATACTGATGCTTTGGTTGGTCTGGTTTCGGTTGAAGAGAGTATGATATAGTGAATCTTTCTAATATCTGCCTCAGATGATGGCGGTGGAATGGACCCAGAAGCCATTCGTCGTTGTATTAGCTTTGGCTTTTCGGATAAGAAGTCAGCTTCAACTATCGGACAGTGTATGCATGTTAATAATCATGGTGTCCTTTTCTGTGTCATGTCTTGTTAATTGCTAACTTTCAGCATTTTAGATGGAAATGGTTTTAAGACCAGTTCAATGAGACTTGGGGCAGATGTGATTGTCTTCAGCCGCTGCACAAAGAACAGGTACAGTAGTATTCTTGCGCGTGCTGTTTTATCTTTTCGTGGTGCTCACTTTCTTTTTTATTATTCTTTTCATTTTTCACTGATAAAAACAACTACAAGTCTATTAGCAGTTGTAATGTGTCTTTTATGATTTCTTTGACTTGTATTTAAGACTCCCCCAGCCTGTTTGTGAGTAAGACATAGTATTATTTTGTAGACTCATTATGTCTACATGGTTATGACTGCTTGCTGGTGATAGTGGAAAAACCAGTGTGAAGTCCAAACAAGATAGTATGTAAATATCGTGTACATCTTTGTTTGTTCCATATATCGTGACATGCCAAACTCGAGAAAAATCTTTTATAGAAGTTGCTCTGCGATAGGTATGTTGTGCATGAGCAATGAAGAATTTAGTCTGGTGGAGTTCTAAGGTGAGTTACCTCTCCCAAAGCTGGATATTTGAGGGAAAGAGAAACATTCAACAGATTAAGATTGTTTTTTTTTGTGTGTGTGTCTACACACGCGCACGCGCGCGCGCACACACACACATATATAAGATGGAGCTTGAGTAGATTAAGCTCGTTTTAAAATTTCCTACAGAAGTTGCACCTCTGCCATAGGTATCTTGTGCATGAACAATGAAGAATTTATTCTGGTGGAGTTCTAAGGTGAGTTCCCTCTCCCAAAAATGCTGGATAGTTGAGGGGAAAAGAAACATTGAACAGATTGAGATTGGTTGAATATATATGTGCGTGTATATATATATAAAACCGTTTTCAAAATTACCAAAGTGGCTGTTGTTGTAGAAAACAACTTGCCATCTCAAGATGAGTTCTTGAAAGCCATAGACTGAAACATGCTTTGCCAAAGTCCTTATGTCAACACTTTATACAGTTTTCAGTCATTGTTAGCTCTATTTTTTTTTTGCTTGGGAACGCAAACGCCATTTCAGAGATGTTGCTCATATTGACAGGAGATTAATTCCTTTGTATTTTTCATGCATCCTGTAGATGCTGATAATTAAATCTTTTATATAAAAAATAAATAAAATGCTTGCCAAAGTTCTGATCTTGCAGATTTATGACTCACATGATCTTGCAGCTTGTTAGTTGTCTTTCTGGGCTATCAATGTTTGATCTTTGCTTACTAATTGGAGTATACTTAGGGGAACTTCCAATTTTTTCTAAATATTATTTGAAGGGCTTTAGATCCACTTTGAGGAGCACGTGTAATTAAAGTTGAACAGAGAAACGTTCATTCTTGATCTGCTCGATTATACTTCTAGAGATTCACAATTTAGACATTGAGTGAGCATTTCTGTGAACCTTCCATTGACAATAATTTTTTTCCTGTAGAAAAGGTAACAGCAATTTCTTTTCACATACAGATTACTTCCTTCCTTGAACCTTTTTCGTTTAAGCTGCTCTTGCATCCTGTTCTGACAGAGTTGTCTACATAATGATCTTCAATCTGTTTAATGCATATAGCTTCAGGGAGGGTATTACCTTGAAATCCTCCTCTAGGCCTACCCTCCATCCCACCAAGAACAAAAAAGAAAAAGTAAAACACAATTTTAACTTGAAGACATGAACACTTATTTCTTTTTTAATATCAATTACTCACCCGGACTGCTGATCTATGCTCAGGGTAATCCCTTCTAATTCCGTGTTGCTGTTGTGACCAGGAAATTGACACAAAGCATTGGGCTTCTCTCTCAGACATTTCTGACTCGAGTAGGCCTTGACAGAATAGTGGTTCCTTTGGTGAGCCTTTTTCCCTTTTCCCGACTAGCGTGCATTCGAGTCTGAATAGTCTTTAATAGCTCAAACCTTGATATGGTGGTTTCCCAACTACTCTTTGTCATTTTAGCTACAACATCTTGTTCCTCTTTTACTGATATGATACAAAAAGTCAAACAATGTACCAGAGTCCTTTTATTTCATCTAAAATGAGATGAATGTGTGCTTTTTCCCAATAAAACAATATTGCCACTACTGTAGTTTTAATATGTAAAGTTATTAGCAGATGTTTTAAATTGTACCTTCTCTTTATATCCTTTAGACATTTTTTATAGTTTGCTTCTTGTGATAGATATTAGCTCCGTCAGGTGTTGTATTAATTAGTATGACTTAGATGTGCAGTTCTACCTTTGTCTGATGGTCTTTTGTTTAATCTATTTGAGCTTTGTTATAGCAAGGGTTCCCAGGAAACCACCTCTCTACTTCTATGAGGTAGTGGTAAGATCCGCGTACATTCTATCCTCCCCAGACCCCACTTTTGGGATTCCACTGGATATGTTATTGTTGTTGTATTTGAGCTTTGTTATTAGAAACCTTTTATTTTTGGGTATTTCGCATACGCATGCCTTATTGTTACATGACTCCTCCTGTTTCCCTGAAGAAAAAGGAAAGAGGACAAAATATGTGATCACAAGGTGTTAAATAATTGTTATTTAAACATCAGTTACTGCCGGTTACTTTCTTGCTTTTTCTTTCTCCTTCCAACCTTCTTACTCCTTTATCTTAAAGTATTTGTTCTGATGATGCAGCTCGACTTTGAGTTTAGTGCTTCAGCTGGAAAATGGAATTCATTACATGGCGAACAACATTTTAGGAATAACCTCTCGTTGTTGTTGCGCTGGTCTCCATTTGCAACAGAGGCAGAGCTTTTTAAGCAAGTAAGTTTTGCCGTCTTCAAGGAGGTTGCTTTCTTTCTTTCAGTTGTACTTTTTATAATAAAACTTCTTTTTTCCCTTTGCTTGGGTTTCTTCCTTTATCTGAGTTCTCCTCCTTGCATCTTGGTGGGGATGGGGAACCAAACGAAAGAAAGAGAGTAATACAGAAAGTGAAACAATTACAGATCTAAATTTACTTCTTGTCATTCTTTAATATGCTGTCAACCTACAAATCAATCTGTGATGATGATCTGTATTAGAGTCATCTGCCAAATCCTCCTTGGAAGTATCAGTTATATTCAGCTTTTAGTTGCCATAATTGGAAGTATACCTGAGTAATTAACTATTCCTGAAAAAGCCCCGGAGATATAAAGCCATCATTTTTTTTTTAATTAGGATGAATTTAATAGAGGGTATACGCAGACTAGGTGGTGGCATAAAAAATTACAGATAGTGCAATTCTTCAATCATTTCTAACTAAGAATCTACATCATTTACAAGGTCGCGTCAAACTGCGAGCGAAAATCACATCTTTGCTTGAGGGTGATATATACTCCTCTGTTTTCTTTGAAAAAGGAGTTGGTGTGTTTTCTGTCCGAATTATCACCAAATAAACCAATGGTTATAGAATTCCAAATCTTGCATGCCAAATTGTTCATTCTGGAATGTCTGCATAGCAGGAAGACTGTTGGGTTCTGCAAGGCATTGGATTTTGTTTCTAACTGTCTTTAAATTGTTATTTAAGAATGTTAATGCTGCTTTTAAGCTATATATTTCAATCTTTTGGTTATTGAGAAAAAAAGAATGCTAATGCTGTTTTGTGCCTTAGTCTACTGATATTCTGATCTATCAGTGATTCGGATGAACAGGCATACTTCCATCATTACTTTGACAGATATGTTTTTCATTCCCATTCCCATAAGAATGAATACTACGATTCGTGTTTTGAACAAGCATGAATACAGCATCTATAGGATAACTTCCATCTTGAAAGTTATGTGGCGTTTTTATAAGATATCCACATATCGTTTGGAACTTCTTTTTCCCTTTTTGAAATTGATCATTTGGAACTTTTTTTCACACCCCTTTTAGCCACCTAAATGAAGTAATGGCGAAACAATCTCCTCATTGCCAAGCATAAGTATGTTTCCTCTATAGAACAGACCTAGCGTGACAAACCAATTTAGGGCTGTGACCGTTGCTAAAGGGTAGGATCCTGAAGCAAGCTTTAGCTGGAAATTACAAAAATTGCGCATGGTTTTCTCTATATCCAGACCTATCCAAAAACAAAAAGTTCCTGTCAGCTAAATAAGACCACAAACAAACTGAATTCAAACTATATCACCACTTTTGTCGATCATCCAATTTCAGTACACAATACTAGTTCCACTGTCAAAATACAACAGACTAATTTAACACTATTATAAGTCATTAAGTCTTACGATAACCAAAGTGCTTACGAAATCCGACTGACTAAACTGACTAAAGAGCGACTCTTGAGAGTTTTAAAGGAAGTACGATAATAAATAAATAAACTCTTCGCCCATGCAAACAATGTGGGGCTCACCAGGAACTGTCAATTCATTCGGTTTATGGGCGTTATCTTAACCCCATCATCACAATCACAAGTTTAAATTCTATTAAGCATGTTGTCCTGTCAAATAAATGCTTTTGGAGGTTTCCAAGTATGTACCATGTAATCCGTGTGACTCCCTACCTCAATAGAATTCAGTATCGGCATGCTAGTTCTACCTTCCACTAGCAAGGGCTGTAATAGTAATCCAAAATACAAGTGAACCAGGTCTAATGAATCCCCCTTAGCTTATGAGATCCATTAAAGTCTCCTACCAAATTAAACCTTTTCTATAGACAGTTAAATGCTCGTATGAACATCTTCAAGATGGTACAGTCACATTTCAAGTAGCAGGAAAACATGTCTATTAACATGAAAACATTTAAAATAAACATTAAACATTTCAAGTAAACGGTTCAATATCACAATCCATATCAAGTAAAGGATTTTTCCCACTTCAAGACATTTGATAACATATTTCAGTTTTGTAAATCATGAAAACATGGAAACAAAAGTTACATTAAGGTCAATACTCACAAAACTCGTGTTGAAATTCCAAACACGTCACCTCAAACAATCTGTGCAACTTCCTTCAATCATTTAATCAATCTACTGTCCTGCTTGTGTATGGTGGACAGTTTGGAAAGAAAAAAATTTAAGAATTTTTTGAAGGAAGAAGTAGTTCTTTACAGAATTTTAAGATGAAGTGCTTTCTTCTTTTTCATTTTTGGTGTAAAGAACGATTTATAGAGGAGGCAATATCCTTATTGGATCTGGTAGGTGCTCTGTAACTGTTAGGATTTCGTAGTTAGATCTGCTGTCATTTCTTTCTGTATCTATGGTTTTGGCACTATCCTAGAGCTGTTTTCTTTAATACTTAAGTTACCATTCTGAAAAAATAAAATAATATCATATTGATGTTGTGTCAATTTCCTCGTTTAGGCTAATCCATACCTGAGGGTGTGCACTCATTTTTGACTCTCAATTCCTCAAGTTATGTTTACTCACCAACTTCATAACTCTCAAATTAAGCAACTCTGAGTCATAATTCCAGTTACTGACATCTTGATTTTGCTCAAACTAGCATCCATTATGCTACACATGACCATCTCCCTCAATATAATTTTATAATAATTATAATAATAGATATTATCTACTTCAATTTCACTCTTGATTCTCAAAATATTTCTACAACTTCTGTACTAAATTTAAAGTGAACTTGCAGGTTTGAACAATAATGTCTCATCTCTTTCCCTTCTTTATTGCTTTACAGAAGTATAACTGATGAATTTAGTATCTTTACTACTACACTCAAATTATTTTGGGCAATAACTCTGATACAGATCGACTTGTTCATTACTTAGCCTATTTCAGAATAAAATGGCAATACCTCTAATACAGATCGACTTGTTCATTACTTAGCGTATTTCAGAATAAAATTTTTGATTTTTATTCATGGCTATTCTTGAATGTGAATTAGTTCTTGCTCTCCATACCCAAGTTACTAATAGCATGTTTGATTCAAACCTACCATTAGAATGAAAAGCTCTAATGCTTCATTCAAGTCTCTTTTTTCTTTATGCAATCTTGTGAGGAAAATTTTTCATGTTCTTTTGACCTATTTATTGCTTTTCTCCCTTTTTTCTTGGTTAAATGACTTATATGCCCTTTGCTATTTAGATTTATTACACCTAGTGTTGAGATTATTCCATATCTTAATTACTTACATAGCACTACGATTTTCAAAATGATGCATGATGATGTGTGTGTGAATAGACAAATGGACTCATGCCTTTTCATGCATTAAATGATGATGCAGATTCTTAAGTCTAGCGAGTCTGTGAGTGTCACAAGTGCAATTGTTTAGTTGATTTTGACTGGATTTATAGTTGAAATTGTTAAATTTTTCCCAATTACTTGAAATTGTTGTTAATGTAGTTAATTTTCATTTTTTAGCCGTTTTGTTTTTGTTATTATCGTGGTTGTCTGTTTATTCTACAATTAGATTTTGCTTGTATCATTTGAATTTTCCAGCATGCAGTGCTCCAATGTTGAGACTTAGCCATAGGTTTTGGGGGCAGAAAGTTGTCAAAACAACTTTAAATTCACGCAGGCCTTCCAAAAAAAATAAAATCATGCGGTCGTGCAAACATTCAAATTTAGACCCCAAATCTTGACTAGCACCATCTGAAATTGTCAATTCAAATATAGCTCTCAGCTTTGTCCCTGGCAATTCCCTATTTTCCTATTAAAACTTGCTGTATGCATTACAATCCTGTGAGGCTATTCCTACCCTTTTACGAACGTCAACTTTGGCTCCCTCATTTGAGTGATTTGCAGTTTGAGGACATTGGGGATCATGGCACAAAGGTGATTGTCTACAATTTGTGGTATAATGATGAAGGAAAAATGGAGCTGGACTTTGATGCAGATCCTGAGGTTCGGTTTTGATTACCTTTATGGGATTTTTGATTGTGTCATTTCTAGCTTTATTTTTTGTCTTTTGTGCTATGACTGCAGGATATTCGCCTCTCGGGGGATGCAAACGATAATGAGAAGAGTGGCTCTCGTATTAAAGCAAGTGACCAGCATCTTGCGAACCGTCTTCGTTACTCACTCCGTGTAAGTTATCTTCTTAGTAGTTTTCCCTTGATACTTCTATTTTATATCAGAGAATTACTGGTCATTATCTTCTTGGTGTTCCCATATACTGAACAGGCATATTTATCAGTGTTGTACTTGCGGATCCCAGACAACTTCTGTATACTGTTACGTGGACGGGTTGTTGAATTCCATAACATTGCTAAAGATCTCAAGTACCCTGAATTTATCATGTATAAGCCTCAAACTGTTGGATTCAAAGAGGTATGTACCAGATTTTACCTTCAATATGAGTGGTAATTGGTGCGATATATAATATAATGTATTTGCACACTCCATCCCTTTTTATGTGGCAAAACCTGACCTGTTTTGAAAGATTAAGAAGTTCTTTGTTTTGTATTTAATCTTGGTGGTGGTACTAGAAGTAAATGTCACTGTTCTAGAAAGCAAAGCGGTAATTAACAATTAAAGAAAAAGAAGCAAAAGGGTGAAGTGATGCAAAGCGCGAGGGGTTATCACTTCGCGGGCAATGCCATGTATTTTCAGATAAACATGCACTTCAAACAGTTCTCAAAGTTATTCAAAAGAAAATGGTGGTTTTTTGAATCTCAACCTTTGAGAAATTGGTTAACATTATCATTATTATTTATCGGAATGAAATTAGTCATTTGAATAGCAATTTAATTATTACAGTACAATCCCATAAGTTACACATTACTGTAGAGAAGTGTGCACTTCACTTTTCACTTTTATCTTCATGCTCCATGAGCCTTGGAGCTTTCAAAGACACAGGTAAATATTTCAAGTTTTTGATAAGTTCGTTTGATCAGGAATACATTATACTTTGCCTTTGAAATTACATCTGGAGCAAACTCTTATTCAAAGAGTGACAACCATCATTGAAATTTGAAAGCCAGAAAGTGTGTTTTGAGTACGTTGAGACTTGAGAGGGCGGGATTTTTTATAAATGCTTTCACATTGATTAGATGGTTCTGAACTTCTCTACAACAACAACAACATACCTTGCGGAAATTCTCTCTTTTCTTGAATTATGGAAGACCATCACATTGATTAGATGGATCTGAACATTCATGTTTTACTCAGATTTTTTGATAGATAATAATGTTTTGTTAACTAAAAGGGCCAAATCTATTTAAAGATGTACACAAAGTTGGCTTAGGTATCAACATTTCTATCTACAATGCTTTAACTTGACTGTAGAGATAGTAGCTTGATCTGGGGTTTAGAGGTCGAGGCATGTGAGGAAATTCTGGAATTGTTCAATCTTTTGAGTTTGTAATTGTGAAGTTTATATTCTAAGTGCTCCATCCTGTACATGTTTATTTCTCTTTTCTCAAAGTAGTCTACCACCTGGATCAGATACATAGAATGCTTGACCTTTGACCATTAAAGTACTTTTGTTTCCTAAAAGTTTGATATTAACATTTTAAGCTCCAATGTTTCTAGCACTTCTCTAAATGTTTTCCTTGTTTTGGTGGTTGCAGGGTTCAGTCATTACTACTATTGGCTTCCTAAAGGAAGCTCCAGTGGTGAATATTCATGGGTTCAATGTCTACCACAAAAATCGTTTAATACTGGTTAGTAGCTTCTGTTGCTTTATGTTATTAAAAAAAATTTGTGAATTTGAATTTCTGAGAGAAATTAGCTCTGTCTGTACTTATCTCTAAAGCTTGTAAGTAAGCTAAATATGAGTTAAATAATTCCACATTTAGGAGAATTGACGGATCATGAGATAGTTACCTTGCTAGGTAACATAACAGATGTAAACCACAAAAAAGAAAGAGGAATATGTAGGCGATACAAGGAGTGGAGCATTTTCTCCATTGCACTACACATCCATCTAATCTATGTGGGCAATCACCAGTAAACTTCATTCTCTTGGCTCCTGAATGGCTTCCTATGCTCACCTTTTCTCATAGTGGTCCTTTTTATGGGAAATAAGAGCACCATTATTCAACATAAAGGAGAATATTTGGAGGTCAGGAAATACGTCAACAGCAAGAGATATTGTAGACTTAAAAGGGTCTCAACTCAGTTTGTAAGCTATCTTATAGAAAGTTTTGAGGAAATGCTGGAAACTGTTATATGATGGGTAGGGGTAGAATATTGGTAGCACTAGCATCAACTCTAGGAGACTTAGGTGTCATTTAGAGGGAAGTAGGCCAAAGAGGACAAATGTGAATTCCAGACTTTTTTATGATCTATTCTAGAAATATTGTCAACATTTGGATGAGAGAGTAGGGAGAAAATACATGGAAAAAATACACTTTGTGGATGTTTGGCTGCATTACTAAGATGTTATAATACCTGCGTGAAACTCTGCTTTAGCAATACAATGTAGTGTTACCTTTTGAATTTGGTATTTTGACATTATATAATGCATCATGTTGCCTGCATAATTCTTGCTTAAGTTATGCATAAATCAATGTTTATAACGAACCTCTTTATACATTTTTTTTAAAAAAGATGTCATCCTATAATAACATTTTACTATAGCGACCAAATTTTTTTGAAATTGATTCTTCATGCTATATTCTTCATGTTATGTTATTTTATATGTTCTTTATAACAACATTTCGCTATTACAACCAAAATAATTGGAACAAACAACGCCTTTATATGCATAGAAGGTGGATAAGAATACGGAATTCAGTAATTCATGGAGTAAAGCAACTAAAATAAACAAAATAGCAATCA
>JAABOM020000001.1:31168586-31188328 GCA_011800125.2 Solanum clarkiae | reverse complement strand
AAATAAACAAAATAGCAATCATGCACTAAATGTTATTTTTCCAAAAAGTTTAACAAAACATATAAGCGGGGGGTGGGGGGTGGGGTGGGGGGTGGGGAGCTATGAGAATGAAGGACTATGGACTTATTAGTCCAGTGGGAAGAATTTATAAGACACAATACTTTCCATTAGACTCAAAAAGGTATTGACTGAGACTGTCTCTACTTCACAAAATTCTTTTGTGGAAGGTAGAAAAATTTTGGATGCAATCTTTGTGGCAATGAAGTGGTTGATTCTAGGAGAGAGCTAAGAGTGCTAGGTATGTTATGCGAACTTGATCTTGAAAAGGCTTAGATAATGTGAATGGGAGGTTCTAAGAACCCATCGTGCTATAAATGGGATTATGGGGAGTAATGGAGGAAATGGATTCATTTTTGCATCTCTTTGGTGAAATTTTTTGTGTTGTTCAATGTGTGCATCTTTTTGGAGTTTGAGGTGTTTACAAAGGGACCCTCTTTCAATAATGTCTATTTTAATTATGAAGCTTTGAGTAGGATGATGGTTAAAGTTGTATTTGGGGATGCTTGAAGGGTTTTAATGATGCGGTTAAAATGTTCTTGTTGATGTGGGACTTTTTATCCTATATTCCACGATGTAAGTTTGATACTTTGTCACATTAAATTATTATTACACTTCATTGATTTTTCCAAATTTGGTGACAAGTTCTTTCGCTATCCTCGATATTGTGATACATCATAAGACCTGTAAGTTGATTCAAAATATCGTCATCAACCTCTTGCCTTAAAAAAATTGTCTTTCTTCATAGGGTCGTTTAAATTGGGTAAAATTGTAATTCTTAGGATTCATACATGAGTCTTTTGATGCATATGGATCCAAAGATTATGAATCAATTTATAGATTCCAGTTCTCTTTTACCTAGAGAATTTTCTCCTTACTTAAGGGCTTTTCTTCGAATTTTCAATAAATAAGAGTTTTGACTTATTTTTTTTTATTTTGTATATTTCCTTGTAAAATTATAGGTTATAAGAAACTTAGGGTCATTAAACTTAACTAATCCATGGAACCTGTTTTCTTCATGTCTTGAAATGCTTTAGTAACTACTGAGGTTCGAAAACTGGATTATATGGACTTATATTGGAGTTCTTCCATTATCCTTGAGCCTTTTATCATACAGATACATTAATTGGGACTTCAGGACCCTTTATACATTAATTGGGACTTCAGGACCCTTTATACATTAATTGGGACTTCAGGACCCTTTATCATCCATGTTACGTAATTCTCCTTCATGGTACAAGTATAGAAAAGCAGGTTGGGGTTATAAAAATAATGACCTTTTTCTTCGACGAAGTGAATAAAACATTTAGAAATCTAACTGTAGATATGTTCTACGCAAGAATTTGTGCTTCTTGTCTTCTTCAGGTTTGTTCTTTACTCGACCTAAGTACAATTTTGATGGATTATTCTTCTACTAACTGATACAATAGACCGCATTCTTTATACATGCCTTTTCTTAACTCCCATAAGTCTTACATCTTTTTTGTCTCCTCTTTGCAGCCGTTTTGGCATGTTGTAAGATACTCTGATAGTAGAGGCAGAGGAGTTGTGGGTAAAGAAGCCTCTGAACAACTTTACATTGTTTCACTCTTCCTTATGCTTGTACCATGTTTCCGCTTCACCCGGTTAGAGAGGATATATAATGATTTGTTTCCCTTTCAGGTGTTCTCGAAGCAAACTTTATTCAGCCAACCCATAATAAGCAGGACTTTGAGAAAACTCCTCTTTTTCAAAAGCTTGAAGTACGATTAAAGGAGATGACATGGGAATACTGGTAAGCAATTACTTGAAATTAAGAATAGGTCAATGAATTGTTTCGGTATTGATGGAGGTAACTTGAAAGCATTGGAGTATTAATTTTTTAGGTTGTCTGCATGGATGTAAACAACTTTTACTTGCAATTTTCTATGTTTTCATGGGATTAGATGGGAAAGGCAGATCCAAGTTCTTCATAATCAGCTACTTAAACATTTTCCTCACTTAATATGCATCCTTTGACAGGGATTATCACTGTAGCCTCCTTGGTTACTTTCCAAGAAAACGCCTTCAGGGACCGATAACTCCTATGCCTTCAGCTGAATCTAGACAACAACATGGTTCATATAAACCTGTTGTCATGGGAAACTCCTGTGGTGCGGTTGGTTCAAACATTACAGTACGAGGAACTGTAACACCAGTCTTTCAGAATAACCCTAAACAAGGTAATATATCTATTCAGAGAGCTATATTTCATATCTATAATGGACATCTCTCTCTTAAATTGTGTTATGATCAATTAATGTACCTTTGGGAGTTATCCTAGATCTATTGTGCTTGGTATTTCATGCTTGAGAGGATTTTCAACAGCCTTGAAAATCAGAAAGGAGCATTTCTTTTCCCTGTGTCGGCTGTATAGCTTATTTTATTGAGGCTTTTATTTTGACTGTATTGAACTTTTCTGCTTCTAGCACACCTGTGATAGGGCATGACATGGCTGCTACAGTGGAATGCTCATTTGGTTTGGTCAAAGCAATAATGTTTGGATATTGCCAAAATATTTATTACTTACCAGCTTTAGTAGATCTCACTGAAGAAGAAGATATTGGACTGCGTTAATACTCATGAAAAACATGTTTGTTTCTGTTTTGAACATTGGATTACACTACAGAAATGTTTAATTGCGAGCATTCCGTAAAAATAACCTTAATTTTTATGCTTATCCTCGCACTCAGATTTTGTTGTCTCCTTTTATGTTCTGTTGGGAGCCCATATTGATTCATATTAGTAGAATGAAAAGAGAGAATTTCGGGTTGAAAAAAATCCCAATCATTTCCTTAACCTTAATTCCTACTTGAGTTGTTCATCTCCCCTGAGCCCAATCAGTATGTTCCGTGCAGCTAGGTATTTGGATATCTACTTGACAAAGCTCCCTACCATCCAATGTCTTTCTCTTTTGTTAATGGTGATGTTCACACCAATTAACATCGAATAGTGTTGTTAAAAGTTGTTCTAGGGAGATGGAGGACCTTCTTTCTCTAGATTATTTTTAGTAACTTGCCATCATGGAGTAGATTCCCTTAATAACATAACTATTTCCAATTCTTTTAATAACTTGGGATTTGAGTCTTCAGGGATGGGAAATCCTTCTCTCCAGTAGCACGATGGGAAGTCTTGGGCGTTCCCCTCTGCTCTCATCTTTGATGGGCGTGATAAAAGCAGACATCTTGATTTGGTTCCTTGTCCATGAAAGACTAACTACTACTACAGACCTCAGAATCTCATAATCCTGATTGTAAAGAAGGTGAATGTCACATGCATGGCTTGAATATATAGCTTTGCTGCTCCTGTTTAGTGTTGGGGTTTCAGGCCCAACAATGACGGAAAGATCATGGGGGAATGTCGAACATGCATTTTCTGGGGTTCATTACTGCTGAACATATCTCTGCCACATAATTTGGCTCTGTAGGTTGTCAATTATTTAATTACGCTAGGAAGTCATTAGGTGTGTGATGAAAAGGTACCGCCAAAACTTAAAGGTAAGTTTTAGAGAGGGGTAATTGGACCAACAATGGGCGGAGTATGGCCTATCAAGAACTCTCATGTTCAGAAGATCAAAGTTGGGGAAATGAGAATGTTAAGGTGTATATGTAGGCATACTGGGAGAGAGATAAATTAGGAATGAGGATATCCTAGACAAGGTAGCAAAAAGATGAGGGAAGCGAGGTGGGGATGATTTGGGCATGTGAATGGAGAACTGTAGATCCCCTAGTGAAGAGGTGTGAGTGGTTGGCCATGGCGTAAGTCAGGAGAGTTGGTGGACCAAAGAAGTATTGGAGGAAGTGATTAGATAGGACATAGAGCACCATGAACTTACCGAGAACATGACTTTAGATAGGAGAGTTTTGAAAGTCATGGATTTGGGTAGAACATTAGTTGGTAGTTGAATGTTGTCTCGTTTTCCTTTGGGATAGGCTTAGTGATCATAAATCTTCAATCTTACCAGCAGTATTAGCATTATTTTCGTAGTTTCTACTTCTTCGATTTTGGTTATCACTTGTGTTTTTATGCTCCATATATCGCATTATTTCATTGTCGTTATTGTTCTTTCTTTTGTTGTGCTACTGCTCCCATATCTGTCTTCCCTTTTCCAACCAGTTTGGAAATACTTTATTTAAATCTAGAATCTATCAGAAACAACTTTCTCTCTCTACGAGGTAGGTGTAGGGTCTGCAAACACTCTACCTTACTCAGCCCCTTGTGGGATTAGACTGGGCATGTTTTATGAAGTCATTAATTTATGATGCAGTAGTGGCATTTCCCCCTCAATACTCATGCAATTTTGTGTAGTGCCTTCTTGGATCCTTGAATCACCATCTTTTATTTAAATTGGAATACTGTGTGTAAACTTTTTCAACCATTGACAATATTGTTGTCTGCTTTAAACCGTAGGAACTTCAAAAAGGAAAGCAGTTGATCGTCCAATGGAACATGAAAACTTGAAGCGGACAGCTGGACTAGTAGTTGATTTAACTGGTGGCAAGCGAAATGATGAAATTCGGGTATGTATTCTTCGGTCTGTTGTCCTCTCCTTCCACCAGTATTTTTTATAGAGTTGCATCCATAAAAAGCGTGGTATCACTATTCCTGCATATCTTGGAATCGGATATTTTGACTTTTGGATTTGGCTTGTGAAATTGCTTAGGCATATTACCACATTGCTGTTTCTCCATGGGACCCAGTATTTGTTTTGACAATTGATTGCATGTTGAATGTGTGTTATAGCTTGAAGAAAGGATAAATCTACTTAGCATGTTGATTGCATGTTATCCATAGAACAGCATTTTAAGTTTAAGAAGTAGCTTACCTGCTGCCAATGACTTTTTTGAACTAAGACTATTAATTTCTACAAAAAGGGACCATCAGTGAAGTTCTATTAGTAATTTTCTTAATGAATGATTTGAGTCTCTTTTATCTTTATTTTTTTAATTATTATTTTGACATGACAAAAGCCATCAAGACTTTGATCTAGTGGTAAAAGCTGTCTTGAGATGTTGTCATACCCTCATAGGCTTGAGACTTGTTGCAGGAAAAAGTTTGATATCTTAGTAGAGAGTCTTATTGCTGGCACAAGGTTTGGTATTTAAGTGGAGATAGATAGATGGACAAGCACGTGATCCATTGAATTTTGAACTGTGCCCTGCTGGCCCTTGGGATTTTCTCGATTTAGAAAATGAACCCACAATACTAACAGAAGAAATACCTTGTACTTTTGTGTTAGAGGACTTGTGTTCCTGTGGGTGCATTGTCAGTGCTTGTTTTAATGTTTTCAACTACTTTCCTCTTTGTACTAACAGAACCTAAGTTGTCTTGAATTTGTAAATAATAAGTTACAGTTTAATGTGGTTTTTTTTCCTCCATCGTACCTTAATTACTTTTCGTGCATGTAAGTTACTTTGCCTACAAAACTAAGATCGATGACAAAGATGAGACTTAGTAACCCGGCCATTTTTAATGAATGTATTCTAGTGTTATTTCTTCTCCCTTTCAATATCTCTGCCTCTTGACCATTGTAGACTCTCACTTCAAATGGCTTACCAGATCAAGAGGCTGCCCATCTCATTCAAGAGAACGAAAAGCTCCGCGCGCAGTAAGTATACTTTATAGATGAGTCTGTTGTCTTCTCATAATATGATTTTCAAAGTATGTTTTTTTAATCTTAAATGCAAGGATGACAAACACGTTCTGTGGTCTGGGAACTTAACTTTTCTTTTCTCCTCTCTTTCTTGTGAGGCCCAAGGAGGGTAAGTGTGTTTATGTAGAAATAGAAATATATTTAATATAGAAATAGGGATAATACTAGGAAACAGCCTCTCATCACCTCTGAGGTAGAGGTTAGGTCTCGTACACACTATCCCTTGACCCCCACTTTGTGGGACTACACTGAGTGTGTTATAGAAATAGGGGATAATACATAAATTTCCCATTCAATTTTGGCTGAATTATGAACTATGTAAACGTTTGTGGGTGACCTATAACCCTCACATTTGTCTATCCGTAATGGAATTTTACACCCTTGAGAGCTGACATTGACAAAGAAATTCTACGCACCTCCACTGAGCTTGTGAAAGGTTGAAAAATTGAGGACAAAAACACTGATACTCTTGTCTCTTTTTTCAGAATTTTACGTTTTGAAATATATCAATAATACTTGTTGAAAAAAACCATTTCTGGCAACTTTGTGCTTTTATCACTCCTCCATCAAATGATTATGGCCGAACACGTCTTCGCTTCCCAGTCACTCAAACACACAGGAAAGCTTCTTCTGGAGAAACTAGTAATAAACACACACAGTCAAAGGAAAATTCCTGCTCTCTCTTGCACATTCCATAAATTTTTCTCCAGGTTGAACCGGCCCTCAATTTTTTGCTCTAGCTCTCTTCCCCTGTTTTTCCCATCTTTTACTGTACCTTTGTATTCCAAATTCTGTTCCAATAACTTAGACCTCTTTTTTTCCCAACATAATTTCGATGAGAAATTCTCCTGTAGCAATTTTCACAGATAAGCAAAGATTGTTAGAAGAAAAGGCCTTGTGCAATGAGATGTTCAAGACTGTAATAGGAAATTGTGACTATTATATTGATGTGTGTTATCTCATCGAAAACCTTCGCTTAGGGACCACAGTTTTATTTACTTAATTATGTTTTCAACACGTCACCAATGTGGGAGCTTGATTTTCTTTTCATGAGCCGAGCATGGGAATTTGATTTTTAGGTTGATGGGTGGCAATGAGACTTGAACTCAAGGATCTCTGCTATCTCTGAGAACATATTGAAGTGTGTGGTCACCTTATCAAAAAACTTAAGTTTTGTTAGGGAGAGCACACTTTATTTACTTAATTATGTCTACCACAAATTATATTGAAGCTATTCCTATTTTCAAGCTTCTATAACATTCCAATATGTGGCGTAAGCACATATTAACTTCTCACAAGGCCAAGCAAAACCCTCTCCCAAGAGACCCATTTTCTGTTAGACACAGAGACCATGTTCATTAAACACCGGAACAGTTAAGGAAACCTCCATTCCTTCACACTTCACACCAAAAAACCAATATATATCTTCGAGTAGCAGTGGGTATGGCTACCTTGAAGAGCTTCTGTTCAAGGTCTAAGCATTTGAGAGTAGGGGTGGCAAAATGGGTATCTATCTAGATTTACCCATTTTAAACGACTTGGGTACCCAATCCATTTAAGATGGATAAAAAATGCGTAAAACTCGTATTACCTATTTAAGAGTGGGTAATATGGGTAAAAGAGACTCATGCATAAAAGAAAGAAAAATCATCTCTGACTCTTTCACCGAAATTGATGGTGTTTGCCAGTCCAAAAATGGGACAACGGGATATGTTTTTCACTGAAAAGGTGAGACATTTAAGGATTTCCTTTCAAATCTTTGGAACATTGTAGTGTGTAGAAGATGACAATTGTAGTAATAAAGTCAATTTTGAAGATGACCAGAAACAGGAGAAGATACAGGTGAAGAAGCAGTGGAAAAAAGAGTTAAAAATCACATTTCAATAAAAGGATAAAATGAGAAAATAAGGGTTGGCGACCCCGAGAATTTGCTGCAGACTTCAGGATGAATTTTACAAGTTCCTTTGGTTAAAACCAGGGGCAGTGCATGGAGTTGCATTGTTCCATTTAAAAAATGTTTTTTTGTCTCAGATGGTAATGATTTTACTTTGGATAAATTTAGAATGTTTTTTTGTCTCAGATGGTAATGATTTTACTTTGGATAAATTTAGGAGTGAGGGCTATAGGACTTCTCAAAGTTGGAAGTGTGTAGTTGAAAAACGTAATATTGGAGGGGATAATTTTTGTGTTATCCCGTAGGAATATATTAAAATTCAATTTTGCCATCAAATCAAATAAAAACACACGAGTTTGCAGCGCCATTGTGTATCCTTCAAATATTTGTGTGTGACTACTTTGTTCCTGTCCCAGGTGCTCAGAATGTGAGAAAAGGGAGGAAGAACTTCATTCGAAGGTGCGATTAAGCAACTTTTGTCTCCTTATCATTGTTGCAAGTCAAGTATTAACTCCTTAGCAGTTGAAAGCAGTATCTGATTTCAAAACGAAAATCATTTGTCTTTTTCATGTGGTTGTTGCAGGTTAATAAGCTTCGGAAGGAGCTTAAAGAAGCACAACGTACCTACGCACATTTGCTTGTGGAATCAAGGTTATTAGACAAAGTCAAACCAGAAGATGATGTTTGTATTTAACGAAGTGCCCATCCCTGTACTGTAGTTAGCTCTTTGCAGATGACTTTTAACCTTAGCTGTTGTTGATAAAATGTTGTTCCTCTCTATGTTGTTACCTAATAACCATTTACTTTTAAAAAATGTGCAAGTTTTACGAGTTAAACACAAATGAGATGGACTTATTTTCTGGACTATGATATGGTCACTTTGTCAATTAATAGGAAATAATGGTGGTGTCTTCTTTACCGTCGTTACAGATTTAATTACCCAGATAAACTGGACTTGTAACTGTACCCTGTAGGACCCTTAATGAGTAGGATTAAGCAAAGGTTTGATAAGTTTGTTGACAACAACGTACTCTCTGTAATTCACAAGTGATGTTTAGGGATGGTGGTGGTAGAGTGTTTTTGGGCGAGATGAAACTGCTTTTTATAGACGGTAGAAGATTATGCCACTTGTAGAGTTTATAGGACCCTTGATGGGTAGGGTGGAGCAAAAGCTCGAAAAGTTTATTAATGTACTCAGTGTAATTTACAAGTGAAAGTCCGAGCATGGTGATGTGTATGAAGTCTTATTTTAGAGGCTCGACAGGTTTGTTGGCCAGAGGAAACTGTTCTTATTTTAAGGGTAGAAGATTATGCCACTTTGAGGGATTAATAATATAAAGAAAGATCATATTATTCTACTTTACCTGGATCCTTGTCTTGCAATAATAGACACCCTCTTACACGAGCACAAATAAAGAAATCTCCCTGTCATAGTTTGATGGGACATTACTCCTATAACAAGACATCAAGGCATATGTGTTTTGTCATTTTTATTCATCTATCATTTCCAAAGTCACATTCTTATTCTCTTATTATTATTGCTTCTACTATCTTTTCAAGAAACTATATCAATTTAGTCTTGGAGTGGGTCCACTTGATAAGTCAGGTGCTTTTCGATGAAATTCTCTAACATTCGCGAAGGTGTTTGATCATAATTTATTTTTTTTTACTTTTTTTTGAGTGAACTTTGAAAAACATGTTTGGTCAAAATTCTGAAATTCAACTTGTCAGAGTAGGTTCCACTTGATAGGGCTTTTTTTTTTTTTAATGAAATTCTCTTATTGACCATGATTTTAAGTTTTAACTTCAAGTTGCATTTTAGAATTTTTAACAACAACAAATTCAGTGAAATATCACAAGTGGAGTCTGAGAGGGTTGAATGCAAGCAGACTTTACCGCTATCTCACAAGATAGAGAGACTATTTCTTAGGAATCCTCATCTGAATTCTAGAATTTTTAAAATTTGGAAAATAGCTAAAAAAATATATTACTTTAAATTACTTTGCAAAAAATAAAAAACAAATTTCAATTTGTATTAGTGGCTAAACATAACTACTTCATGTATCATTCTTTTACTTTTGCTAAACCAACTCCAATTAGGGGTGGGGATAATATACTATGACATGATATTTAAAACTTTGATGATGATAATTTTGGTATTCGATTTTTAAAGTTGTTATACCATTACCGTATCAATTTAATTCAGCATTTTGACATGTTAAAGTTTTAATATTGATATTTGTGATATGGTAAATTGGTAGCCATAGTTCTTCTTAACTTCGACTAGTATATTCTCATATAATAAAGTATTATGACTTAGACAGTTCAAAGAATGATCTTAATTATATCATATTAAAACATTACATATGTAGAAGTATATATTCAAAAGAAAGTACAAACAATTCCTTTTGTTAATTAGCTAAATTTAAAATACATTTTAATCAAAATAGAGTAGTCAAAGTTTCAACTTGCAAACATTTAGTTTATACTAATATTAGGTTGCATATTTGTTATAGTAGTATTTTAATTATATACTCCATAATTATATACTTCGATATGGTATTTGATGTTTTGCTATATTATTTTTGTATATCAAATACATTTCGATATGACATGAAAATTTAGTATATACCAAATCATATCCATCCCTTACATCGATAAATCATCTCAATTGGCATATATAATACAACTGTACCAAAATAAAAACATACATACCATTGCCTTTAATAAATTGTACCTACCTATAGAAGAAATGATGCACGTATAGTGTATAGTTATTACAATAATAAAGTTGAAAAAAAAAACACGTTATATTTGTTGGTCTTAACTGAATAATTGTTGCTTCATTTAAGGTGTAACAAAATCATAATCTAATTAGTCCACATTTTAAGCATGCGCCGAATGTCGCAAGGAAAATTCATAATTATGGAGAGGACCAAGATTGGAACGACACCGTTTAATTGTACAACTGGAAAATCAGGCTTTTGAGGCAGCTTTCTACTTTACTTATTTCCCCCAGTTTTCATGCATTCATCGCATAGAAACAGACGTCCAAGCAAAGTACAAAATTTCCTTCCCGTTCTCTCTCATAAACCCTAATCGGTAACACTCCGGTTCGCCAAATTTCTCTCTGTTGTATTATTTTTTTCGGTAATTTTCAGTGATTCGTCGTTCATTATATGTATTCGTGTTGATGTTTTTAATGTACATGTATGAAGTGATGGTCGTACAAAGAAAGATATATAATGTATATAGAAGGGTTGATATAGCATGTAAAATTGCGATATACTAGTGTACTAAACTTATTTGTATGCTGAGGGGGAGGAATGATGTGAATGAATGTACCCTGTGCTAGTAGAGTGATGTGAGTTGATGTACCCTTGCGTTCTCTTTTGTATTTGTTAGGGTTAACATAATTTTGTTAGTTGATTGTTCCATGAGTTAGTAGTAAGGTATGTGTGCACTTTTCCATGCTCAAAGTCCACTTGTGGGATTACACAGGGTATGCTGTCATTGTTGATTGTTGTGGTTGTTTTTGTTGAAATTTGAATAGGTTGGAGAATTGAGAGAATGAGTGACGCGAAGAGGCTAGAAGATAGCGTGAAAATACTAGAGCAGGGCGTTATGAAAGTGAAGTTGATTATGGATGGTTACCCTGCCTGTAAGCTGTTCACATCTGAAGAATACATGAGATATTATGAGTATCCTTGAAATTTGTTTTGCCTTATTCTTATTGCTAGTAGTATTACACTATGTTTTGAGGAGATAGTTTGTTTTGTTGAGACGAGTGGAAGATGGTCCAGATTCTACCTTTCTCCACTTAAGTACCAAGAATCTGCTTGCATCTAAATTTGATGGTAATTATGAGTACAACAACAACAATGGTGTGTTCAAGTAATATGCTTGATTTGTTATTTTATTGTCTGAAAATACCATTTTAATCTTCATGTGTGTGAAAAAAGAGATGCAAGAGAAGTTCATGCATGTACATTGACCAATTTGTTTGTATGTTAATATCAGCTTGGCGTCTACCAGCATATTATCTAAGATGATAATCATTTTTGTGTTTGCTGATTTTGCAACTGTCAATTTAACTTGCACCACCACGAGGGTCAGTCTTTCAATCACTTCATTTAGTTGCATTGGGATACTACCCAAATTTGTTAGATCTAAGACTATGTTCCTTTCACTAATGTTCCAAGTGATGTATTAACATATCTTTTAATATTCATGCCTTTATGCTTGTCCCATTTGTTTAATTCTTAGGTAACAATTAGTCCCAGAAAATTTGGTGCTATTCTTTTCCCTTGCAGTTTGCATCTTTAACTCTTGATAGCTGTGTTTATCTCTTGTGTATTCAACCTCCCCCAAATGATTTATCAGCAGAACTTCTTCAAAGGTATCATGATGTCTTGGATGAGAGTATATACTTCAAGGTGAGTTTTTATGGACCATCAGTGGGAAACTTCATTTTAAAAAATATCATATTTCTCTTAACAACTTCAGTGTTATCTTAATGACTACATATGCTAAAGTATCCTAATTCAATGTGAATTTATTGTCTTTCATTTGGTCATCAACATACAAGTTGTCACTCTTACATTTTGAACAGGTAGAATGCAGCTGATGTACAGTTTATTTCTGTTCGCTGGTTAATTTTGATTTGAAATGCTTCATAACATTGACTTTTCTTTGTAATATTATAACTAAATGCAACCAAAGTTCTGAAGTAACAAAGACAACTTGTCTAAGGAAAACTTATTTCACGCACGCACACACACACACACACAAAAAAAAAAAAAAAAAAGGAAGAAGAAGAATAAGAGAATTACTATCTGAGCTTCAGTTGGTCAAAGAAAACTGTTCCAGTTGATTATCCTAAGTTTAAGAGTTACTCGTTGGTAAGGTTTAGTAAGTGCTGATCTTCACTTATTTCCTGAATAAACAGAATGACTAAAACTTCAAAGAAATGTTTTGCTTTTGGTCAAAATGTAAATAGGGGTTGAAAGAAAAGAGCTAATATGCTCTTTACGAGTTGACCTCGATCATAATAACTATGATTTGAGTAAATTATAATATTTAGAGAACTTATATTTTAAATTTTGATTTCTGGATTAGATATTATTCTAGCCTAAGGGAAAATTGTTGGTCCTTGGCCGTGTTTTAAGAAGTGAGAAGCGGAAAAAGCGACGAGGGGTCTCTTCGCAGAAGCGAGAAGCGTGATGCGAAGTGCACACTTTTTTCAAATAAAGCGCTATTTAGTATAAAAATAAAAAATCAACAAGATCTTCAAACTCCTGAAGTATCATAACCATGGCTTCTACTTGGTCCTCATCTTCTTCATCATCAGAGGGCTCATCAACAAGGGTTCTACTTCTACTTGAACTTGAAAACAGAGCAGCAAAATATTTTTGAAAAGAGAGCAGCAAAATTTTTTTAAAAGAAAATAAAACAGAGCACTATAAAATAGAAACAGAACTTCTGTTACACAAGTGCAGACTGCAGAGAAACTGAAAAGAACTGATAAAGGAAAAACGCTAGCAGAAGAAGACGCAGAGAAACAGAAAAAGAACTGAGAAGAAGAGAGGTGGAGGAGGAGAAGAACTTACCTTGAGACTGGAGTCGTGGAAGAAGAGAGACTGGAGTAGCAGCAGTCATGAAAGCAGCAGAGCAGAAATATTTGACTAATTTAAAGTCTACAAGAAACCCTAAACAGCGTTTAAGCGATGCTTTTGTCGCTTCAACACGAAGCGTGCTTCACGCTTCAGAAGCAGAAGCATGCGCTTTTTCCCGTGCTTCTCGCTTCAACCAGTTTAAGCGCCAGACCTGCGCTTCGGTTTTAAGCGCTGAAGAAAGCGCTTTTTATAACACTGTCCTTGACTCCTTATCTCTTGAACTTTGGCCATGGATTGCAGACTAAAACATATGTCCGGTTGCATTGGCAGTTGACAATAACGCAATGCAATGAATGTTGGTTTGTCTATTATTAGCAACTTTTTCTCCTTGTCTAGCATTGGCTAATATCCTGCATTGAATATCACTTTTCGCTTTGCTTCTAGGTTCTGCCTTTTCTGAAAGATAAGAGTGGTACCTCTCTGTTAGCTGAATTCTTACGCGTCTGGACAAATTACAAAGCAATGGTGAAGTGTCTTGGAGGGTTTTTCCTTTACCTTGATAAAAAATGCACCGATCAGAAAAGTTCTGCTCCCCTTAAAGAGGTTGCTCTTTCTTGTTTCCAGAATAGGGTAAATGTCTTTGTTATTCTACAGAAAATCATCACTCGTTAACTTTTTGTAGACGCAGATACTTCGTAATATACTGATTTTTATTTGTCCTTTTCAGGTTTGCTGTGATCTCCTTCCAAAACTTTTTGATGCTGCACTTTTACTGGTACTTTTAAGTAGCATGTCAAGTTTGTCATTGATTCCAACTAGAACAGCCAGTGATTTACAGTATGCCACGTGTAGATAAGTCAAGACCGTAAGGATGAACCAATTGACAGGAGCCTACTACAGGGTCTCTCTACATTTTTCTGGGAAAATGGAGGGGCACAGGAAGGGACGTATTATTACATGTTTGAGGAGAAACTGCTTGCAGATACATCCAGTTGCTATTCTCGATTTGCCTCAGAGTGGCTCCTTAGCTATTCTTCGACAGATTATATATTGAAGGTTTTCTATGCTTGTCTTAAAAATAGCAGTGGTGCTGGCTGAATTTGTTTCTTTCATAGAATTTCTCATTTCTAACAAACAACTCTTCTCTACAATTGTTCTAATTAGAGGTGTTATTGCTAGGTTGAACGGTGTCTCAATGGTGAAAAAGGAAAGCTGAGTCAGTTCCTGTATCCTTCTTCTGTAGAGAAGCTACTTCAGGTGCTGCTTTTTATTCCTTTACTTTCTTACAGTTTGTGATCAAGTTCTTAATATGTTATTTGATGATATGAGTTAAAGACTTCAAATATTGTGGATGTTTTACTAAACTTGTCCGTTCTTATCATAACAGTGATAAATATGATTGCAGTCTTTATTCTGTGGGTATAAAGGCTCTATCCTCCTTGTTTGATACGGATATAAAATTTATAATCCTTAGTTTCACATGATTTATGTTTCTATTTAAAAAAAATCTGCGAAATTAAGCTTCTGGTTTCATGGGGTTAATGTTAGTCTCTTCTTGCACATGATCACTTGAGCATTCTGTGCGGATATGTTACATGGCTAGGAATATATTTTGTAACTTTTATGGGGTGAGAAGATTCATTAGATGGCATCAAGTAGATGCTGAAAGTACAAGAGTGCACCATTGAGATAACAAAAAGACATTTATTAGCTCCAGATAAGTAAATTAAGTTAAATCTAGGGAGCTTAAAAAATTGGCCTCAGCTATTTACAGAGATCACTTTTGACCAACTAGATAGGTTTATAAGACAACAAGCCTTCAAGAAGTAATTTGTACATCTCCTGTTCAAATATGCATGGCTAGGTATATTTCATCACTTAGATTAGCTGATTGTTAAATGCTTATTGAGACTGTGGCTTTATCACTTATGATTAGCTAAATCCTCAAGTCAGGGACAACCCATTGCTGACTTATTTTGTATTAACTGCTCCACATAGGAGAACCACGAGTTTAGACCATCTTGAGTTTCATGTGCTTACATGAAGCCACAACATTGTGCCTGCAAAGTTTTAATCAAGTGTATTCTCTCCAGAAAAATATACCTTTTAGTGATACTTTTTGCCTTAATGTCACTTGGTGGAAGAATGGTTGTTTGTTTCCTCTCTATATTACTAATTAGTGAGTGCACCTGCTCAGGAGTTTATCAGTTCTATGATTGCCCCGAACCCTGTGAAACAGTACACAACTATAGTACTTGAAATAACTTCTCCAAGTGCTTCTCTTAACCATGCATTGCAGTTGATTTAGAAACCAATAAATTGTACTATCATTCTGAAGAATGTTACTTTTCAGAGAATGATTACTGTAATTTTTTGTTACCTAATCTTTTTTGTTTGATAAAGATATGTTAGTGAACAACTCATTGCTTTTAATTGATGCCATTAATGTAACTACTGAATGTCAGTGGACCAGTTAGTGATTCTCGACTGAAAATTCTTTTCAGGTGGTGCATCTGAAGTTGATTGGTGAAACTACAAACCAGCTGATTGAAAAACAGAAGGCTGAGAACCTCAACTCAACAAGATATCAGGTTGCTTCTTTTTATTAGTTTCTATATGCTAAAGGAGTGTAAATATAAATGCTCTCAATGCACCCAAGGGTGTGGCCTAGTGGCCAATTAGGTGGGTTGAAAACTATGAGGTCTCAAACCAAAAACTCTTGGTGATTTCTTTCCATCTATCCTAGCTTCGCTTGGCTGGTATCCCGTGGAATTAGTAGAGGTGTACATGAATTGGCTCGGACATGAGTTATAAAATAAATTTCTCTCAATGGATTTTAGCTTTTCTTACCTATCTTGTACCATCTCCAGCTTCTTAGGTGACCCATATTAGTCCTACTATCTTGCTTTAGGGTATGTTCTTAAAATTATAGTTAGTTGTTGTTTTTGGGTAAGACACTCGATCGATCCATGGGTAGTAGATAACGTCACCTCCTACAAATTTATGTTGCATCAGTATCTGCAAAAAATCTTAACTTGCACCACCATTGTCTATATTTTATTTGAGAAGATTAAGATGCATTGTTTTGTATCTCCTAATGTTGAAAATTAAAAGGTAGTGTTTCTGAACTCATGAGATATCGGAGAAGTTCAATCTTATTTTCTTAATCATACTAAGCATGTAGGGGGAAAAAGATCCAGATTTTTCGTTATCAACTTTGTCGAAGTATAAACTACATCTAGATGGAGTTTTCTGTAAACATCCTTCAAAAAAACTTAATTACGATCAAAGCTAGTGCATAAACCAGCATTTAGTTATAGTGCTTAACAATTAAATGTGTCAATATCAAAACTAGTATATAACCAGCATATTTTTATGTGTACTTGAATTTCTAGTGCATCAATTGCCTATGTTCATTGTGTAGCATATGTTAAGTTGCAGTTGTGTGTAATTAACGGAAGATTCTGAAATCAACACAATATTAGTGAATGTCCAGAAAATATCCTTCCAAGTCATGATCAACCTTCAAATTTAGCCAAATGTAAGGATTAAATGCAAATTGGCTTAGACACTAAAATCAATCCTGATCCAATTAAAAAATGAAGTTAGATTCCTAAGTAAAAAATGAATTTATATTTTATGTGATCATAATTTGATAGTTGACAGATCGACTATTCAAAACGAATTTTACTTTACATTTGAGCTCTCTCTGTAGAATCTGTAATGCTTTAGGCTGAAATCAGCAATGACCTCCATATGTTTACTGTTGCATTGTCTATTAGTTATGTTCTATTTTAATTTTTCGAATGATTATTCTATTTTATTTCCACCTTGGTTGTTAGTTTCTGATGTACCATGTCTAATTTTTTTTTCTTTCCAATATATGCTGCTAAGTGTTTGCATGATAAATTTATTCAAGTTTTGGGTCATTTCCTTTCCCCCATGTACTTATTTTTATCTTCACACATTATTCTTTAGAGCAAAAGAAGGGTAACATCTGGATGACCCTGATTCTGGTGCTGTGAAGTGTGGAATTTTTGAGAATAATAACAAATGTGGGCTTTAGGACAAATATACTCTAAATAGCTTTTTAATTGCTACATTGTAGTCTCTTTGTCATCAAAACATATAAGAGATCTTGCAAACTTTTCATCAATTGTCAATTGCATGGTCTTTCATTTAACCTGAAATTTGCATTTGAAGAATAAGAAAAGCCCACTGCCCTGGGTTCCTCCTGGTTCTTGATCCCTGAGGGGGAGAATATGTGGTAGTTCCGCGGTACAGTTTTTATAACATTACTTTTAAAAACATTATAAGTAATTACAGTTTTACAGTAAAAAATAATTGATTATAAGTAATTTCTGATAAAGAATAACATTGCTTATTTTGAATTTTGTTTGTTACAGGATTTACTGTCCAGATGTTCCAATTTAAGCATTGGGTAAAGCAGTGCCACATTTTTTACCAACATTATAGTGTCAGATAGTACCCCAGGAAAGGGAACAAAAAACACTAACAAAAAGCCCAGCAGTGTTTATTGACCAGTGAAGATTTTGATGCGCTCTCCTACAATCTAATTTTTTGCGGCTCCATTATTGGGGCTGTTTGGAGTGAGGTCCTTAATTCCTTTTTTGGCAATAGTCATATCTGAAAGTGTCTAGGGATTTAACAGGGAAAGCATATTCACTAGTTAGGAGTAAATATACTTTAGTAATTTGCACATTTCTGCAGTATATGCTATACATCTCTTATGGGGAGAAGATAATTGTTAGTTGCAGAGATGCAGAAATGTCATACATATTTGCTGACTGAGGAACGCCAATCATAATCACCAAAAAACTGCAATAGCTAAGATACTATAACAGACTTTGCATTGGCATGTGCTTTGTTTCTGTATTTGTCTGTACATAATTTGATTTACTTTCAATCACCTACAGCTTCAAATGTTGATCATTTTATATCCCTCCGGACTGGTCTCTCTTTAGTATGACCTATTGTTGAGTGAGTTGACATGTAGTATGTGAGCTTGAGCAGGAGAGGGATATGCAAGTCTTTACATGCATAAATTGAAATGGCTGTTGTACTATATCAGCTATTGCATGATTTATGTTTCGAGCTCTGGGCTCTGGCTACCATATACTTCATTATTTTAGCTCAGTCCACAATTAATTTCCTCAATGGTTTCAACTGGCCTATTATGGTTGGATTTATTCCAGACATTTTGGGTATGTCCAAGTTAGGATATGGTGCAGGGCAAATGCACAAATAAAAATGAACAAACATATACTTTGATGTTTATATTGCTAATGAGCGAATATTGTATTTCATAACACATGATTAGAGTTTAAAGTAATTAATTGTAGAGTTTAAATTTTTTAGAAGGTAAAATAGGCAAATAATTTTCAGAATTAAAAAAAAATCGTCAAACTTTTGATTTGTAATATAGAATATATTTATTTGCTCTTAGAGCTTTGAAAACTTTGCAAAGTACAATTATGTTGACGGAGTTCATTGTGGCTTCTGTCTTGAGCCCATAATAACTCAATCAAGAATTTTTAAAAAATAATCATTAATATTTCTTCAATCAGGTAATAAGATTTTCAGGAGTAAATTAGTCTTTAATGTTCCGTTAAGTTTATTCTCAATCTTTAGCATAATTCAGTCCACTCGAGTTCATCAAATCATGTTGTATGTATCGACATTTCTTTTGCTTCTTCAATGGGGGATATTTCTAACTATTTAGAAAAACTAATACATGATGCGGCATGTAATCATTTAACGATTTATTTTTAATAATGCAAGTCTACCTAGGAGGCGAATTCATGGGCTTCGAATCAATCCACGAGAGTTTTACCTTTCCTTACCGCTTCCAAATGTTGTTCAACTGTAAAAAAAAACATGAATTTCGGTTGTTTTGACTATAATATTTCAAGAAACGGGTGGAAAATATGTCAATTGCGACTAAAATAGAGAAAAATGAACTCATACTCGAAATACCAAACCAACCCTCGTAAAATGAGCTCTACCTCACCCCGAGTGTATAGCTAGAAATTGAGCTTAAAACGAGGCTCAAAACAATCAGAAACAACTCAAAAACAAATATAAATAAATGAAATTTCTTATCAGAAAAAAGATATATATGTACAGCAGCTTCTTCGTTAGATTTCTCAAAAATATGACCAAATTAACTGAACTTGAATATACTATCCGTAAAGATAAAAAAGTAGTACAGTTTTTATTTTTATTTCATCTCCCCTCTCCACACACACCCCTTTGCTTCTTTTCTAATGCGTCCTATTTCTAAGAACAATTTTGATATAAAGAAATTTTGAACATTCGAAGAAATTTTTCAAATATTTTTAGAAGGTTTCAAATGTTTTCTAGATATTTTGAACAATTTCAGATGTACTTACGCAGCTATCACATAAATGATAAAACTGCTATTTAATGTGGAGAAATAATACACTATTCTCTCCATTCGTTTTTTTTTCTTTTTTTTTAAAAC
>JAABOM020000001.1:31141148-31161659 GCA_011800125.2 Solanum clarkiae | reverse complement strand
GGGGATAGGTTGAGTGGCAAGCCTCACATCAAAGTTTGCTTCATCCCTCTCAACACTGAATTTGCACTCCAAGTATTTAGTTTTGGTACTGCTCAATTTGAATCCTTTGGACTCCAAGGTGTGTCTCCAGGCATCCAACCTATCATTATCTTTAGTCCGAGTCTCATCAATCAGTACTATGTCATCTGAAAATTCCTCCTGGATAGATCGCGTCAGCTCATTCATCACCAAGGCAAACAAGAAAGGGCTCAACACAGATCCTTGATGGAGTCCCATCTCAACAGGAAAATACTTTGGATCTCCTCCTACCATTCTTATCCTAGTTTTGGGTCCATCGTACATGTCCTTAATCGCCCTGACATATGCCATTGGGACACCTTTCACCTCTAGACACCTCCATAAGACATCCCTTGGGACTTTGTCATGTGCCTTCTCGAGATCAATGAACACCATATGAAGGTCCTTCTTTCTTTCCCTATATTTCTCCACTAACCGGCTCAGTGACCTGATAAAAAAGAACAGATTTTTGTGTGTCAATTCGGTTCTGTTTTTCCGAGATTTTTTCCAGCTCATTGTCGTGGAATATTATGCAGAGGTTGAAACTATTGTCAATGCAATTTGAGGTCCTGGCAGAGAACATCGTATTTAGCAGTAATTTGGAAGAGTCTAAGTTTTTCCCCGCAGCGAAATTTAAGACTTCTAATTATTTAAAAGTTTACTTAGTACATTGGTAGAATAGTTGATCTATGATGTTCAATATTGTGGACATCACATTTCAACAAATAAAAGTTGCATTGCAGCATCACTACCTTTTTACGTGATGTACAAATTTGGTCACACCATCAAATACTATGTGCAGGATGCAGTTCCACAGATATCACAGGCTGAAATAGAGTTGTCGCGTCAGCGTATATCTGCATTTTTGTCTACACATACAGCCTATGAATTACTCCCAGAGTCTGGCAAGGTAACTAGTAACTACACATTTATGTTGTCTCTATTCTCTGCCTACAAGTCCAGGATAATTATGAGAAGATGTAATTTTTTTTTTCATTTTTATTAGTAAAGATGTAAAAAGTTCATTTTCCTCCTCCTGTAGGTGATTGCCTTGGATGTAAATCTTCCAGTAAAACAAGCTTTTCATGTTCTCTATGAGCAGGTAAATACTGTTACACATTGAAGACATGCTGGTATAAGCTGTAGATTTTTAATTGTTTATATTCTGGTTGTATAAGATCTGGCAGTCCAATCCTTCAGGGTGGCCCAATGGTTTGGGCTTGAGACTTCCATGTTGGAGGTCTCTAGTTTAAAACCCCTTGCCAGCGAAAGCAACGGGTTTTCCTTCTGGGTTGAGCTCATTGCACCGGGCTTGCCTAGTGCGGGTTACCTCTCCTGTATGGTTTGCGAGCTATTCCATAGGATCGGGGGTTTACCGTGTGCGCTTCCAAAGGGTAGAGACTGCGGGTTCCCTTGTCATCATTAAAAAAAAAGATCTGGCTGTCCACGTGATGGGATTAGAATTTCTTGCTAGTTGTTGAGGTAGGCAATCATGATGAAACTGGGGGAATGAGTCGGTCTGTACGTGCTCACAGTGTTTGTCACCTTCGAGGGCTTGGAATAGTTCTTCCTTGATGATTATTAGGAATAATGAATTCGTGTATTTAGATTTCTTGAAGCTATCTATGCCAAACTTCCTATGAAATTGGCTACAAGTTATCCAATCTACTAAGGAGTTTTAATTGGATTAAAAGAAAATATTCATTTTTTTCGCTTGCTTATATATCTGTTATGATTCTTGTCAAAACATGTACAACAACGACATACCAAATGAAATTCCACAAGTGGGGGTGTGGGAGTGTAGAGTGCATACAAGCCTTAATGATTACTTCGTGGAGGTAGAATGGATTTCTCTGAAAGACCCTCAGGTCAAGTGCAAGAATTTCAACTATAAAGAAGAAGAAAATTGTGAAGAGAACATAACAATTAATAAGAAAGCAATATAAAGCCTTAAAGAAAGAAAACGAACAACAACTAATTAGTGCAGTGTTCGAAACTACAAGAATACGTCTAGTACAATGAAAAACACTACCGGCAACACTCCACTACCATCTTTTTACCTTGATACACACCTCCACAACCTCATATATAAGGTCATGTCCTTAATAACTTGAAGTTGCCATGTCCTATCTAATAACCTCTGCCCATGTTTTTTTGGCCTACCTCTACCTCTCCTCGTGCCTACTGCATCTAACCTCTCCCACCTCCTGAGGGGGACGTCTCTGCTTCACATGTCCAAACAATGACAATCTCGCTTCTCTCAATTTGTCCACCACAGAGGCCACTACTATCTTATCCTGAATAATCTCATTTCTAATCTTATTGCTCTTATTATGCCCACACATCCATCCCAACATCCTCATTTTCACAACATGAATCTTCTGAATATAGGAGTTTTTAACTGGTCGATACTCTGCCTTATACAACAATGTTGGTCTAATCACCACTCTATAGAATTCACCTTTAAGTTTTGGTGGTTTCTTTTACCACACAATACTCCGAAGGTGAGCCGCCACTCCATCCATGCTGCACCGATATGATGTGTGATTTCGTTGTTGATGTCCCCACTTCCCTATATTACAGAGCCAAGGTCCTCCTTTGAAAAGCACGAGTTAGCTACACCAACTCATAAGCTATGGCAAATCTAAGAGCGAGGTTTCACCTCCATTTATATCCCGAAAACCAAACTTTAATGCACATCGTCAATATATGATGCATATATATATACAACAAGCAAAATATACAATAAACAGTAGGCAAAATGCAAGAACAGGGACAGGGATTGACTAAATTATAGCTATGAAGGAACAACAAGATTCAACAAATCGAGAAGTATACTCCAAACAGTAGGGGGAATGAGTGCACTTGGTGAACAGTGTTCTGGCCAGAACCAAGAATCAAGAAACTCGCCAGAGAGACAGATCTAGACCGCTGGCGGTTGCAGTCGAGCAATGATCAGTGATCAGTGGTTGAGTTGTCAGATATCACCGTCGACGGGGCATAGTTGGAGGAGATGCGTCAGGTTGGTGGTCACCGATGATGTGAGCAGTAGTGGAGCTTAACGTGGCGAATATATATCTGGGCTTCGCTAGAGAAAATGATCGCCTGGAGTAGAAAGAGCAGCAGCGAGGTTCGCTGTTGTAATTAGCATTTGGAGCCCTTGTTTGCATACAAGTTATATATGATCTGTAATACTAGAACTGTTATATGGTAAGCAATAAAATGGTTTCTAAAGACTGTAATGGTAACCCTTCGGGGTGGCCCAGTGGTTTGGGCTTGGGGCTTCCATGTTGGAGGTCTCAGGTCCAAAACCCCGTACTAGCGAAAACTAGGGTTTTGCCTTTTGAGGCGAGCTCGTCGCATCGGGCTTGCCTAGTGCGGGGTTACCTCTCCTATGTGGTCTGCGAGCTATTGCATAGGAAAGGGGTTTACCTTATGCGCACCCAAAAGGTAGCGGCTGCGGGTTCCCCTTGTCATTAAAAAAAAGACTGTAATGTTATTAAATAGTGTAATTAATTGTTATTGGATATTTGGTTAATCTATCAAAATGCAGATGTACTGTATAAGATCTCAAGTATTTGTGGTTTTAAATTTAATAAATATATTCCAAGAATACCCTCGGTTGTATTTGTGTTATTTGTCCAATTTAATATATATATTATTATCCTTTGTTTTAATTTGTTTGTCTAGGTTTAACTTGACAGAGTTTAAGATAGAAAAGAATAAAATTGAATCTTGTGGTTTTAAACTAAAGATATATAGAATGGACCAAAATGAACTTTAATCTCGTAGTTTTTAACATCCCATGTGGAAAGTTAGAATTAAAGAGTTGTCAAAAAAGAAAAGATACATTCTTTTTGAAACAAACCAAAAGGGAAAGTAAGACAAACAAATTGAAACAGAGGGAATACGTGATTAAACATAATTGGCATTTTTAAAATAAAATCAAAATAAAATTCTATATAAACATTTAATTATCTTCATTGTGGAACAATATTCTGAATAAATTTAGAATTAGGTAGGTAAAATATGGAATAATGAATAACTAAATATTACGTCATCATTGGGTGTGTGTAAGGGTGGTGGTGGTTGGGGGGGGGGGTGTGCACCACACTTTATGACATGTTGAGGGGTTTAATCCCCCTTAACAGCCGTCTTTCAAAAGCAACTATCAGTGGAATACATATTTATAGAAACCAACATTTTCAAGCAGTTCATTGAATGTATATGCCATACTTCCACTTCTATGTGTAAATATTGATAATGATTGTGTTGAGTTTTGGAAATATTGGGACCTTATTTATTTTGTCATTGCAATTGTAGTTTCTGCCTTCCCTTTTACTGCTGTGAACAATAACTGAATTTATCTTGCTGTTCATTTCACTAAGTAGCATCTTGGAATTTCTGACATCTGATTAAAGCTTTTCCCAGGGAATCTCTGTTGCTCCTCTGTGGGACTTTTGCAAGGGTCAGTTTGTTGGAGTTCTCACTGCGGTAGACTTCATCTTAATCCTTATGGAGGTTAGCATCATAGTAATTTCTTCTCTCAGAATATAGTTTTCTCTTTTTTCTTGACTGGAAGAGCTTTCATTCATAAAATAAAATAACATAATGAGTTCTGATGGAATAGAAAGTGATTTTGTACGATTAAAGATTAGTCTCTTACCTCTTATTGCTTTTTGGTGCACCCACAAGATACCTATTTGCATAGAAGATTGGGTGACTTTTGTGGAAAACCATGTATGTTCTTGTAAGGTTTTCTACTTTTGGGTATACTAGTATATGGGTGCTATATGCCCTCACTCATAATTTTGTTTACTTTATTATAAAATGCATAGAGTGCTCTGAAAAGTTACAACCAAAAGAAAAGGCCATTGCAAGCTATGTAATGAGCTAATAAAGTCGAGAATAGGCAAGCTAATCATTTACATCTAATGCGGTCATGTTGCTCCACAGTCCAGTTGTGCTTGGATCTAGGTACAATATCTTCTTTGTTGTAAATAATCTCTTGTTTCGTTCCTACAATTGCCCACCAAATGGCTGCCAGGCTGGTGTTCCAGAGAGAGTAAGAAGCCTTCTGGATACCCCTTCCATGCCAACATTGAAGGAATGGAGAGTAGAGCATCTCATACACCATGTTCGATTCAAGATGTTGAAGAGCATATACCATAACTAAGAAGTAAACTTGCAATGAAGAAATAAGTGGTTGATATCCTTCTCTGAGGAAATTGTTTATTGCTTTCACTTTAAACTTAGCCTTGTCTCACCATCTACGGGTGGAGTCATCCTTGATCTTTACTTCAACCTTCAATTCTGTTTACTTCATCTAGAAAACTTTCCAGTTTGGTTCTTCTTGTTCTTATTTCTATGATATGTTTGATTTAGGATTTGATTTTCCTGAAAATTTTCCTCTCTTCCTTCACAACTTCTTTCGATGAAGTTGTTAAGTATCAGAGCTAAATAAAGCATGAAAAAGATCTACCTGATTTTCCCTTCAGTAATATGTTGTGAGATACTCTCTCAAACTCTCACTCATAAAAAGCATGAAGGTCAATACTGACATGCTTGTAACTGTTTTCTTAACATATTCTAGAAAAGCTGCAGATATTATGTTATCAGCTTCGATTTTATTATAGCCCATGAAAGTTCACCAAAGTAAAGTAACACAAGTTGGTTCAATCGGTATCTACAGTTTGACACTCATCAGTTAGCAAAGCTTTTATCTCTTTTGTCTCTTTTTTTGAAATGAGGCAAAGCTTTTATCTGCAAACAGGAAATTCTATAAAATCTGCTCAAAGGAGCAACATGTACTTGATCCTTTCCAAATTGAATGCTATGCTCTCCTTTTACTGGCACCAAGTCAAATCAACATTCACTTCCCTGAGATCAAATATCTTACCATTTATAATTATAATATACAATCAAAATTTGGGGATCTCACTTTCAGTTCTCAGATGTCCAAGTGAATCAAAAACTCCATCGGCTTACTTTTGGAGCAGCAACTCCTACACCTACCGCAACTTTAACAGAACAACTTCTGACTCGATCTCGTCCTTTCTTTCTCTCTCATCACGCACCTTCCAGAGTCAAAGCGACCTGATGAAGCCAACAAAGTCGATGATCCCAAGTATTGCAAATATCATCATCCTCCTCCGAACCTTTGTAATTGGCTTCGACCGAAATAGGTCTATCCTATAAAGACGGGCTAGAGTAAACGCCAAGCGCTGGCCCGGTTCAACTTGGACAAAAACTCCATCGGCTTACTTTTGGATCAGTTTTTATGGAACAATCTGTAATTTGGACTCCTACTTAGCGGATGATTATATTTTTCTACAAATTCTGTTAAGTCATAATGAGCTATTTAATTTGAAAAGGAGGGTTTATTTATTTATTTTCATGGTAGACATGTTATGTGTAAATATCCTAGAGGACTATTTTTCGTAGTTGAATTGCACTATCCTTTTTCTTTTTATAAGCAAAATGATCACTAAGTCAGTGCTACAAGCGGTACAGGTTGTGCAAACCTGCTATTTTGTCTAACATAGCATCTACATCTTGTACAATAACTGGTTTACACCAAAGGACTAGCAAAAAATTTCAGATGTTTGAGGCTATGAATGGTATAAGAGTACTTCTTGTCCTTTGCTTGGTATTAGAGGGGAGATCAAGTATGTCTTCTGGGGTTTGAATGTAAGGTTCTATATTTTGTTAACTAATTCTGTGCAGTTTCTTTTCTTCCCCTTCAATTTCGAGGGACTTGACGTCATTCTTTCTTAAATGAATATAAATATTTTTGATCCAAATAAATGAATATAAATACTACTATGTCATCCAACTTCAGCTTGGGACTCATGGATCTAACTTGACGGAGGAAGAGCTCGAGACACATTCTATATCTGCTTGGAAAGGGGGAAAGTTTCGCATCAACAGGCAAATTGACTGTAACTTGAATTCGTATTCAAGAAGTCTTATCCATGTAAGTGAAATTCTCAGAAAATCATTTACAGTATTTTCGTCATTTCTCCTGACGTTTGTTTATCATATTTTTTTTCCCCTGATGCCAAAAGGTATTAGGATTTCTGTAACTTTTCCAGGAACTTATGAGTGCCCTTGAGATTTTCTCTTTAGCTTCTTGAGAGCCTTAGCCAAGTCTTTCCATCAAAAATCTGCTGAGGAAATCTAATGGATAGGAGAGATGCAAGAAAAAAGAGGAAAAAAAGCGGAGTCTATTTGAAACTTTATTTGGTTGAGTATCATTGATGTTTGCTGTGGATGCAGATATGTGGGTTGCTAATTAAATCTGAAATGATATTGAGGTTGTTCGATTGGCTTTTTCTAAAATAGCTCATAAGCTAAAAATTAAAAGCCAAAAGTTGGTCATACCAAACTAAGGTTACCAGTTTCAAAAGAAAAAGTTGGTCATACCCAACTTTTAGCTTTTAGCTTATTTTTGTACCTTTTTTTGGCCTAAAAGTAAGTTCTTTTAAGCACCTTTTATCATTCCCAAATGCCACAGAAATAGAAAAAGAGCTTAAAAGCCCAAAACACTTTACATAAGCCAATCCAAACACCCCACTTGTTATTGAATTCCCTAATATACTATTATTTGTAGCATAAATCTATTTAGTCAAAAAATTTCGGATACTAGTTACTAACGAAATTTTGGCCTAGATGTGTGTAAATTGATGAAATGACATAAAGAAATCACACCAAGTATAAGTCTATTTAATTGAGTGAATTATGCCAGTAGTCTTTCTAAATGTGATTTAGTCATAAACGGTGTTTGTTGCTTTTTACCTCTTATCTATTGCAGGAGAAAATCCTATCAATTCCTATTGAATAAGGCCACACACCTTCAAGCCTTTGAATTTATTGAAAATAGAATCTTTGTTTTTGTTGATTTTTGCCATTTCATAAATTTTAAGTTAGTATCCTATCTTGATTATGGTTTGCCGGCTTTGTTTCCTGCTTAGCATTTTGTTGACAAGGCAGTCTTTTTTCCCCTTCATAATTTTCTTGCTCTTTGTTTTAATATTTTAAATTTAAAGTAATTTGAATTTTGAAGCATGAACAATTTGCTGGTGCATGGCTAGGAGTGAGGAAACAGAATTATAACTCATGAATGTGAAGATATTTTCAACTAAAATGCATTTGTTAAGGAACATTCAGGAGTCTAGGTCTCTGGTTGGCATCTTGTTGTATAGATGCGTGATAAACAAGACTATAAAATAGGATATGAATGATGTCAGTTGTAATTTAGCGTGAGTGGATATTTAAGAGATGAATTAAGAGAGAGATTCCATACCTATGGATACTACCAAAAGACACAGAAATGCTTTCTAGAATGTGCTTCTAAGTGGTACATATGTGGCATATAGTCTAGTTACTGCTGTAAAATAAGCCTCTGGCAGGCTTTTGGTTCGAAGTTTGATCTCAGGGTCCTGAGATGTACCGCACAGTATGCTATATGGTTGGGGTCCTGATTGATGTATAAACTTCAAAATTTGGTGTATGCTTGTGCAACATAAAATAGGCAGAACTGCAGCTATTTCCCGAAATTTTACTCCACTTACTTGAGTTTTTCTCTGTTCTGAAGAACCTTCTTTTCATGGCCCCTTGAGAGTCTTTTTTTTGCATATTGACTTGTACTTTTATATGTAAATGTGCTCGTGTCAGAACCACCTGAACTTCGTTTGCTTGTATTTTAGCCTTGTGAATTTGTTTTGGGAATGGGGAAGTGATGTTTGACATTAAGGAAAAACTGTTTGGCATTTGACACACTACTGCCTTAATTACTGTGTTGCTTTGTCCTTCAATTTGGCTTCTGCATGTCGCTGTTCGCATTAATATTTGCCAACTTCTGCATCATGCAGGGTGGGCCTTATGACTCTTTGAAGGATCTTGCTTTAAGATTTCTGCAAAACAAGGTCTCAACTCTTCCCATTATCCATTCCTCTTCACCTGATGGTTCATTTCCTCAGCTGCTACACCTGGCCACCCTCTCTGGGATTCTAAAGTGTAAGTTACTCTTTCATGTGCTGAATGAACTATTTGCCCTTGGCTAATGTCTAAGAAATGTCCAGGTATCTGCCGGCATTTTAAACATTCTTCTAGTTCCTTGCCGATTCTTCAGCAACCAATTTGCTCAATTCCTATTGGTACTTGGGTTCCAAAAATTGGGGAATCAAGTGGAAAGCCTGTCGCAATGCTAAGACCAAACGCTTCTCTTGGTGCTGCCCTATCTTTATTAGTTCAAGGTGATATTTCCCTGTCTTATTGCTTTTCTGAATCGTTAGTTGAAGTACGGTAGTCCTTGTTTGACCGACCTCTGTTTGCTATTTTAATTTTTTTCTGGTTTCATTTGGTTATTTTGTCTATTTATTTCTTAAATAACCTTGTTTTCTGTTTTTGCTTTCTGTAAGGACTTGTAGAAGTAGAGAGAAAGTTTGACTAGTGAATGAGGAAAAAAATCACACTGGCAAAAATCTTGTTCTATTTCAGATACTTGAAGCTAATAAGATACAAGACTTCATTATTTTTGCAAATAAGACAACACTTTTTGTAGAGGCAAATTCCAACTGTTTTACACCCTAGGGCGAAGATAACAATAGAGAGTAATACATAAGTTGGAATCAGCAATTCAGTCTTGTGCATTCCAATTCAAATAAATGACATTCTTCTAGACGTAGCACTTTTAAGATCTTTACCGTATGCTAACATCTGAGTCCTGCATAATGTTCGGAGTCATTTAGAGTTGTAGAGGGTGTAGCACTGGGAATGAAGCAAACGTTTCTGCAACAGCTAGCAGATGAGCAGTCAAAAGAAGAGATCAAATCCTCATCACATCACCATAGTTCAAATGGAGCTTTCGTGGGTCTTAGTACACCACGTTTCAAATGGAGCTTTCATGGGTCTTGGTATAGTGGGTCATTAGTACTCAATTTACTGTTAAATAAGGACCAACTGAGCTGCATTTTGGGGCTCAAGAGTCGAGACGAGTAAACAGAAGACAATGATGGAGGAAAAATTAGAACTTTTCCCAGTGTAAAATCATTGAATAAGACCTAAAAGTGAAGCTACTAGCCCTCTAGATTTCAAGTTCTCTGATCAGAGTAGGTTGAGGAATAGAACACGGTAAAAGAATTGCTGAAAGTTAGAAACTGATTGCCTCTCTGTCAGTCAGCTTTCCACAAAAAGAATCTGGAATTTGAGGAATAGAGTCCTCATTAAGATGATACGATGCATTATTCAAATATCTGAGCCAAAATAGTACATCTTTTAGCTTATCAAACAATAGCATCAAAGTCTAGAAACATTTTAAGCTCCTCTACTACTCTAATAATTTTGCAACAATACTCTTTTCCCAAATCTCCTCTATTACAACATCTCCCTTGAAGGGGACTAGTAGACCTATGGCATAAAGCTCTAGAGGCAATCAGATGCCACAGAGACCTCATTGTTTTTTTCTTTGTCGAATGTTCAACCATTTAAGCTAAGTTTCTCAAAATTGGTTCAATTTACTGGTAATTGCTCAACTCGTCGACAGATGCCATGAATCTTTCTTATAATCCAAATGAGATACTTTAGAAAATTTTTCTCCAATTATATCAATTTTTTCTTTTTCTATGTTTTCATTTACTTTTCTATCCAACCATTTCTTTATTGTGCTTTGCAGCTGAAGTTAGTGCGATACCAATTGTGGATGAAAATGACTCCTTACTGGATATTTACTGTAGAAGGTATTTAGCTCTATGTAAACCTACAGTGCAGTTATTACTTTGTGTTATCTTCTTACATACTCTCTTACTATTATTAATCCTGGTTCAACATGATGTGCCGCCTTGTCATTTTGCGACAGTGACATTACGGCATTGGCAAAGGACAGAGTGTATGCACAGATTCGGCTTGATGAATTGAGTATTCATCAGGTAAATGTGTCTAAGATATTTGAACTACAGCAATTAGATATCTTGGCTTGTTCTAGATCTCTTTATGCATGTCCACATCAGATTCTCGTTTTTTTAGCTTGATGAATTTGAGTATTCATCAGGTAAACGTGTCTAAGATATTTGAACTACAACAGTAGATATCTTGGCACTGGATCTCTTTATGCATGTTCACATCAGATTCTCCTATATTTTTTTTCAATCTTCCCACTATTTAAGGATGCATGTATGGTTGCCATTCCATAAGGATGCATGTCTGTTTCAATTCTATTTAAGGATGCATTTCTGGTCCCATTTGCTAATACACTTCTCTTCAACATCTGTGGATCCTGATTCCTGTGAGATGGACTGATCTGCAAAAGATTGAGCTGGTGGGAATTTTCTCGCGGACTCTGTAGTGGTTTAAGTTATATGATTCTGTGCTGCCAGACTATATACATTCGGGAAATTCTGACTGTCTGATCTATAGAGCCTTTTGATCTACTTCTATTGAGAAATTTCCCAGTTGATATCATATTATCAATATTTGCAACATGCCGTTCCCTGTGAGAGTAGTACGAGATTACTTGTTTCTTGCTGTCCACTTCATGTAGCTTATGCTTATCCTTAATGTTATATTACCGAGTTTAGATGGAAATTGCATGGACTAAATCTTTTTTGCATGTATTTGCACTTCTATGCAAGTTTAGGTTGTTATTCAATGCCTGAACCATTATCAGATCTCTCATTTTATCTGCTGCTTCATCTGCAGGCAATACAATTGGGACAAGATGCAAATTCTCCTCATGGATTATTCAATGGACAGAGGTGTCAAATGTGTCTAAGATCTGATCCTTTGCATAAAGTAATGGAGCGACTTGCTGTTCCTGGTAAATGTCTTCAGTCTTCCATTTATTTGAGACTTTCAGTTTGCATTCTGTGCTTTTGCTTTTGATAATTACCTCGAGGTCTTTGGGCTAACTGATGATGTTTTGGCTGCTGAACTTGTGCCAAAGGGAAAGTCTTTTTCTTGTCTGTATCTGTTTCTGATGTGTCGGGGTGATGCAAACACCGAGGAATATCACCTGCTTTTATCTTTCAGATGGAAATGTACCATTTTCTTTGGACGACTTTTACATGAGGTCTATTATGTGTATAGCACATTTTTGTACCATTATATCAGCCTTCTACTGTTTTCTCTATGTTGTTTGATCTTCTTTTGTTTTCTCGACATTGCATTTCTTTTTTGTGATGTACGAGATTGCTTTAGTTGCACCCCCCCCCCCCAAAAAAAAAAAAAAAAAAAAACCAACCACCACCATCACATACACACAAAACCACTTCCTAGTTTGTATTGCTTTCCTTGCTAGTATATACTGTATGAATCAAAGTTTATAACACATTTTGTAGCCTTCAATTACTTGAATTAGAGAATTATTAAAGATCATGTGTGTTTTTCAGGAGCGAGGAGACTTGTGATTGTGGAGGCTGGCAGCAAGCGTGTAGAAGGCATTATTTCAGTGACTGATGTATTTAGGTTCTTGCTTGGCTGCTGATACAGCCAGGTGATCACCCTGCCTTTTAGGGCCTTGTTGTGGTGGCTTTAATGAAGAAGCCATTGCTTGGCACTCATGTTAGTTACTCTTCAGCAACGCCCTCTCCTCATAGTTGCATTTGTAATTGATCGGAATTTGTGGAGTCCTGATGGGCTCATGCTTTTGACTCCCCCTCTTTTTTCAGGATGCGAGTTCAGAAAGAAATGTCTGTAAATTGAGAGGATCCCCAAATTTTCCCTTATTTATATTTTAAATTTTCACAACCTTGTTATCAACCATGTCGTAGTATAGCTTCTCTATTTTTACATCACTTAGCTAGCAGAATGGCGATGAAGGTTTTGATTAGCTGTGTAGTTTCTCATGATGCTGGTTGGTTGCTGGTGGAAAGTAATCTGGCTTTCCTTGTTTTTCTTCGTTGTAATATCTCCCTGGTGCTCGAAACAAATCTTTGCTTGATGTGACAGCACATCTTGGCTGGCTTAATTCATTCGTATCCTTAAAATGGAGCCAATTTGCATTATACTGGTGTTGGATTGACTGGATATCCCTTTAGGTGGAGGGTACTTTTCATGTTTGACCTAAATAAGATCACTCACGATAGAGGTTGAGGCTGGTAATGGTAGAACATGTTTGGTGTCCTCCTCCGTAAAGTGAAAATGATGGGATTCCTATCAATAAAGAAGCCTGCTCAATCTAATCCAAAGAATGGATTGGACATTTTTATTTTCGCTTCGATTCTCGCAGAAAATTACGTAGAATGCTTACCAAATGCGGTGGTTGATGGTTTGCCCCCTATAAGAAAATTTTTACAAAAATGTCATGGTTGATCTTTTGCCTTCCATAAGAAATTTTTTATAAAAATGTATTTTTTTTTTCATTTTAAGATGAATCAAAGTATACCTCTTAGACATTTTTTACGAGGGACAAAAATCCGATTCTCAACTGTACTTGGGAAATCCTTTTTAACTCTTCTCTAGGTTGACTCTACAAATTGCTGAACTGTTTTAGAGTAAATTTTTTGTTCAAGAATTGAATTTTATAGGAAGTGTCCTTTTCTTGGTCTGTCTGGGTTGGTTTTTTTTATTTTTTTAAGTCGTTAGGAATTCTAACTTATAGTTTTTGACTTATTTTTATTATTTTGATTTAATAATAAGTGCTTATAAGCACTTTTTAACTTTATTCAAATACTTCAAAATTATTTAAAAGCAATTAAAATAGCTAATTTGAACAAATACTTATTTAAAAGTGGCTAAAATAAGCTAATTCAAACGGACATTTATTTTTTTATTTTGACATAATGTCAGCAAACAAGAAATTTCTGAACTAGCTTCTTGTATCTATGACGTAATTTTAATTTGTACATGTCCCATTTTATTGAATCTAAGGTGGTCAAATTAATTGTTTTTTGAAAAGCAGAAGGTAGAGCAGGTTTAGACCTCGTCTAATGTGATTGATCTTGGAGTGATTTTTATACATGGTTTACATTGGAAAGGATCCACTTTTCATAAACAATATGAAAAAGTTCTTAGATTTAAGATAATTTACTTTTGTTAGCTCAATGAGAAAACAACTCGAAAATAGAGACAAGCTCTGTACTTGTGGTTAAGAAAGTTGACTCGATTAATTATCATATGAAGAGAATTTCATTGCCAAGAAGTGTTGTTTCGTTAATATAGTATATGGCATGTAGCTCGATTATAAAATTTGGTATGAGATAATTTATTATTTATACCAAATTATATTAACTGATTAAACATGTTATGATGCAACTTCATATTATCGATGACATGATTTCATATAGGAAGACGTAAAGTTAGTGTATTAGAATAGAAGATTAGTAAGGTTAGAGTGTTGTCTTGTTGTTTGGAGGTTTAGCTCTTGTCATATTACTAGTCGTGCTAGTTTTTGTCAAATGTTGTGTAATGCGTTTTGATTATTTCATTATTTTGTTGTTGTTATTGTGCCTTCCTCACTGTTTTTCCTTCTTTTATTTGAGATTGATGCATTTGAGTCGATGGTCTTTTGGAAACAACCTTTCTATCACCACGAGATAGTAATAAAGTCTGCATATACTCTATTCTCCCCAAATTTCACTTTGTGGAACTTCATTGGAAACATTTGTTGTGTATCAATTGATTATGTTTAAGTTATTATACTGACGAATTGTTTTTTAAAACCAAATACCTATGTTTAACATAACTATCTTTTGATTGGGCCTACTTAAAAACTATGAAAAATTACACAAAATATACCTAATTTGAACTTATTTATTCTTAATGGATCCATGATCCAAACTATTTCCTTCTTTACCCACTTTCCCCTTTTTATTTCGCCCTGACATCATGTTGACATCATTCTGACATCATGATGTCAGCATGAATACTATGAAACAATGTGATACTCCGATAGTATATACATACCATATCGGTATCATATTGAATGAGCTCACTTCTCTATAATATTCTGACGGTATATTAATGCCCAATTGATATCTTATAGGATTATGTTTCCTTTTTTTTTTTTTTTAGAGAAATTAACAAGAAACAAATTAAAAAGTTATTAAACTCTAAATTAGTAAAAATATTATTCATTGTAATACATCATCGGTATATTTATACCATATCAATATCTTATAGGACTAGAAGATATTAAAGTTACAAAATTATTTATTAAACTCTAAATTAGTAGAAAATATATCTTGTGATGAAACTCTGTCGGTATAACTAAGAGAAAATTATTAAAGCTACAAACTTATATTTATTAAATTCTAAATTAGTAAAAAACGTATTCTTTGTGATGCTCTATCAATGTATTGATATCATATGGATATCATATAGGACTGAGTTTAATCCTCTTTGATACCTTGTTGATATTGCATACCCTATTGGGATATCATACAAGGTGGATGCTGACGTTAGCGCATAAATTTTAATAATAAGAGAAATATGTGAATATAAATAATTTGTTTTGGGACATAAACTTAATTTTCCCTAAAAACTATTATTTTAGTGTAGCCCAAAAAGATTTCAAATAAAGTAATCCGCCCAAAAAATTACAAAATCAATAAAGAACAAAATATATTAATTGTTAAATTAGCCGTTTCTATTCATTTTGGGCGATGAATTCGACCGTTACAAACCAAATATCCGTTGGCAGCAAAAGTCAGACACTTTTTCCTTCTATACTCCTCCCTGCTTCGTGTAGAAACTCAACACCTACCCCCAACAAAACGCACCATCTTGGCTTCCACTTAGGAGACAAAGGAAGATTGAAGGAGCGTAGAGAAGAGAAGACCCACAATTCCATTTTCTTCCTTTTCCTTTTGTTGGGTGAAGAAAATGGTAGCAAGAACCCCACCAAAGTTGCAGAGCAAGAAAATGGTGGTGCCTCCTCTAAACCCCATTCTTCTTAGAGAAACATTAAACAAGGTAGGTGGATTCATTATTATAACCAAGAAAAAAGATTAACTTTTTTTATTGTTTTGTTTTGATTTGTTTATTCGTTCTTTTCCCACTCCTCTCCATCCATGACGCTCCTCCTCTTCCTCTTTTGATTTTTTTTTATGTACTTGTTCTCTAAAGTGGATTAGGATAATCTATTAAAGTATCAGTGATGGCTGTTTTTTTAATTTTGTTTAATGGGTTCTCTTTATGTTGAGTTATAAGTGCTTAATTCTTATTTTTCTGCAGTCTCTAATAGCAAGTTCATGTGATTTTTAGTCTTGGGGTTCTGTTGTTTCTGAGAAATGAGTTCTTGTTTTGTATTTAAACTGGTATTTTTGATAAAGGGGCCTATGTTTGGACTTCAAAATTTATAGTTTCTGAAATTTTATTTTGATTTTCTGGTGTCTCTGATATTAAATCTCCTTTGATCTTTCCATGGTGTCTGCTCTTTCTGGAAAAAAATTGTCTTTTGTGTTGACTTCGATCAATTTTTTAATGGGTTGTCAGGAGTCAGTATTTTAGTAATTTCTTTTTGGATCTTCTGGTGCTTCAGATCTTTTGATTACAGTCAGGCTCTCTGCTATTTCTGATCTCATCTTTTGAAAATTTGAAAACTTTGGCTAATTTTCTGAGGTGATTTTGTTGAAGGTGGACAAGTGTATGGCTCGATTGCAAGAACTTCAATACACAGTTACAGGTGGTAATAAGGTGGTTTCTGGTGTAACACTCAGTCCCCGCAGCACCAGAGGCTATTTGAGAACTAGCCTCAGATGTAAACAAGAATCTTTGAGGTACAATACACTAACTCCTTATTCAATCTAGCTGTTCTATTGTTCTCTTTTACAATGTAATATCTTTGTGTAACCCCAATTCTCTATACCAATTCAAAGGATCAAGAATTCTACCTCCTGTAAATCTCCTCAAGGAAAATGGTCCCCAAATGCAGGTAACTTGCTGTCTTTTATGTACTATTGACTTATGTTTTTTCCCTCCCTTGATTTTAATTGTTCCAAAGTTTGATGATTTTGGGACTTTGGTGGGAACAGGGGAATGGCGGCGAATGTCATTACCAGCAATGCTTCTGGGAGAAACACTGGCTGAGATTAAACAGGCAAGTCAGTTTGCTAGAGATATAGTGGAGGCAGTCGGTTCCAAGGGGAAAAAACCAGCATCGGATGACCCGAAAACTCCACTCATAGAGAGGCAAAATCAGAAGCCAAGCCCTGAAAACTCTGAGCTCCGATCACGTAGAAAGAGAGAGAAACAGGTAACCATGCAAACAATGAGGACAGAGTCTTATACACCAACAAAACAAAGAGCAAAATCAAGAATAGACTTCAAGGTTTCAACCGTGCAGCAAAGGGAATGTGAGAAAGAAAATTGCAAGTACATTGCAAATAGAGTTTCCCCAAGGAATAGGCCATGGGTGAAAAAGACTGTCCTTTTTCCGAACCCATTGTTCCATTCATCACCAAATTCACAGCAGCAGAAATCATCTAAAACACAATCTCCCGTGATTGCAAGAAATCGACAAACACCCCATAAGTTCTTGGTGAAATCCCCACCGAAGGCCCCAAAACTTCAAGTGAAAGTCAGAAGCCCACAAAAATTTTATGCATCTCCTACCAGAGCGACTAGTTTGGGTGCTAAATTCTTGGCAAAGTCTCCACCCAAAGCCTCAAAGCGTCACTTGAAAACGAGGAGCCCCCCACAACCTTCTGTGTCTCCTACCAGAGTAACAAGTTTGGGCACTAAGTTTTTGGTGAAGTCTCCGCCTAAGTTTCAAGTGAAAATCAGGAGCCCTCCACAAATTTCTGTTTCTCCTACTAGAGCAACAAGTTTGAGCAAGAGGTCCCCAAAGATGTCTGCAGCTGCCAAACTGAGAAGGTCATTTTCTCCATCAAGGTTGGCAAACAAGATAGCTTCTTCACCATCCAAAATGAGGTCATTTTCGCCATCAAGATTGGCAAACAAGATAGCTTCTTCACCTTCCAAAATTAGATCATTTTCGCCATCAAGATTGGCAAGTAGGCTAGCTTCACCATTAAAGAGCAAACAATCTGTACAGAAGATTGATGGGATGAAGATGATGATGAGTGGACTTAAACAGCGACCACGAGCTTCAACCACATCAAAGCAATTCTCAGTACAAGGAATGTGAACTGGTACAGACCAGGAGTCTTCGTTGTTTTAAAGATATTTACTCGATGTCCTTAGTTGGTAACAACAGGAGAATTTTCCCCTTTACGGTCCCTTCTATTACGTTCAAGATTGTATAATTTGATTTGTAAAATTGTGAGGTGCGTCCTCAATAAGGTAAAGAATGGTTTCCCTATAGATAAAATTTGCTTTCTCTGTATTATTTCGATTCTTGTACAGACCAGGAGTTTCAACCTATCATTTCGTGAACCCAGTATTCTCACAAACTTAAGAAGATAATGAAAATGCTACTCAACGAATGATACTTTTTTTGTCCAGAAGATAACAGCTGTGGCCACCAAGGAAATAATAGTAGAAGCTGCAGCTCCAAGTCTATCTTTTGAGGTTCATTCATTTTGAATGTGGACGCGGGTTGCAGTATATTTCTGGTGCTATACAAAGCTGGTATCTTTCTGGAATGAGTTTACCTTTTATACATTGATAGAGCAAAATTATTTTTATATACCCACAAGTAATCGTCCATAAGATACAGGTTGATATGTAAAAATAATTTATGTAACAAAGTGAACTTTCGTAATTTGATCCATTACTTTCCATATTTACATCAATCTCATATCCACCCAATATTCAGACAGTCAGTTGCAGCTGCTTTTTCCCAACACTTGTGGTGCATATCCTCCCAGTATCTCATATGCAGCAGAGTGAAGACCATTTTAAAGGACTTTGATAACATAGCATTGCATAGCCTTTGAAATGGTAGTATCTGTTCAAGTTCCGAGTTTCTCTACACAACAAGGGTTATCTATGAAGACTTTCAAGATTTAGAACCAGTCTACATGTTTGGTTGAGGCCTTAGGTTGTTTCTTGGGCTTCTGGTAGCGGTTGTTCTCAAAACGAGCTTTTACAATTAGCGAATAAAGCAATTCTGCTTCTGCTGATGTATCATAAGGTGCGGTCATGATGCTACAAACAGAAAATTCACAAAATAATGAATAGAAAATAAAGAACAGAAGCAGCAGTAAAAATAAAATTTAGAAGTAATTCCCAATGGCTTGGAGCCAAAAGGAGAGCAGACTGCATTATAATATAAGGTCCTTATGCTGTGTAAACATCTATTTGAACTTCATTTTTTGGATTCTTTCTGTTCAAGAGTTTTTCTTCTTCCATTTTACAAAAGCAGGATGAAAGTTGAGTCGCAGAATAAAAGTACCTGCTAAGTAGCTCTTCAAGAACTATTCTTTGAGAAGGTGTAACATAATGTATGCAACTCCTGGGGCACTGACCAGCTGCAAGCTGGACTTGGTAATCTTCACCATGTCCTGCATATATAAAACTTTTGGTTCACGAGCCATAAAAAAGAGAGGACGAAACCTTCTTTTTATAGGCCGAACAAAAATAGTGTAGGTTCTCTTGTCTTTCAGTGGTTGCCAAGTTTCCTTTTGTTCACTAAATTACACTAAAAATTTTCCTGTTAGCAGACTAATTTCAGTACTACTATATGACCTTGAGAAGTTGCTTGTGCAGTTCCTGTCAACGAGGAAAAAGTGAATGCATGAGGTGCTTTCTTAACGCATGAAAACGGGCAACCTGCATATATGGCAAAAGAGGGAGATCAGGAACTATGCAAGTTCTGTATCATTCAAAGCATTCTGACAAATGAGGGGATATGTTCCCATAAAGACAGTCTATTGGAAGAATCACTTGCAGGTTATGACATTTTTCTTTTGAAAGATAATTTCACAGAAACTGATGGAGGAAGTCAAAACTGGGTCACTGATGAAAATTAAATGGTTAGGAAATTGCTGGCATAGAGCTTAGATATCCGTGGAGACCTCAGAAAACTACTAGTATCAGGATAAGGCAGGAGAGAGATTATTTTGTGCAGTGTGTGACAACTTACTAACTACTACTAAGTACTCAACAAGGCAAATGGAGCCCTTGAAATACGAAAAACAAGGTTTTTGCTACACTTCATAGCTCTCTTAGTTGCATTATCATATTTGCTTCGATCACTAATGGTATTAAAGTATTACCAAAGCATCAATACTGATTTTCAAGATATTAAAACTGGTTAACATACCGGGCCAGATGTTGGACAGATAAAAACATCCTGGACATCCATTGCACCTTTGGCCATTGCCACATTCCCACCAGGAGTGACAAGGTCAGAAATGAGACCATTCGGGAGAAGCTAGAGGTGGCCCCGGTGGCCGAAAAGATGAGGGAAGTGAGACTGCGATGGTTTGGACATGTGCAGAGAAGGAGTAGCGATGCTCCTGTTAGGAGGTGCGAAAGGTTGGTTTTGGGAGATACTCGGAGGGGTAGAGGTAGACCGAAGAAGTACTGGGGGGAGGTGATTAGACAAGATAT
>JAABOM020000001.1:31109579-31131079 GCA_011800125.2 Solanum clarkiae | reverse complement strand
AACAACAACATACCCAGTAAAATCCCACAAGTGGAGTCTGGGGAGGGTAGAATGTACGCAGACCTTACCACTACCATTTTTATTTATTTTTCTAAATATTTTAAATTATTAATAATTATAATTTATAATATATTTTACATAAATTTCAAATAATGTATGTTACTCTCTCTCTTTCAACTTATGAGGCACTGGAAAAATTTCAATAACCAGATTTTTAGATTGACATTATTGCGACCTATAGTATTTTTTACATCATTTCAAGTAATATGCATAAACTTTTTGATTTGTTTACATTATATTTTTTAAAAGTACTTCCTTTTTATCACAAATATAATCATTGAAAGATATTAAATAATTATTTTATTTTATTTGTTCAGTTTAAAAAGAAAGTCTTAATTTATTATTTTGTATTTGTTTTCTCCTAATTCTAGTATTTTCATGACTAAAACTAATTGATTAGTGTAATGTAATAAAATCACAGTTGAAGCAGCTGGAAAATGATTTATTAGAAATAATATTGTAAAATCAAGTTAAAGCAACGGAAGAAATATAATCAAACAGCTAAAACAAACATGTCAGTAAACAAAAAACCACAAAAATAATTTTATGGACCCAATATAATAAAGAAGAAGAGACAAACAACTCAATCTACAGTGCACATTCTTTACTGTCAAAGAATAGCTTTGAAATATCATATTTCTTAAATTTTGTAATCAGTCAAATTAAATGAATACACTGGTTATTGTTTGCAGCTAAATTGTGTCATCTATGTGTGACTACACAATGAGGATATTTAGCTGGGGTGAAGGACGAAATGGAGAGGTTATTGCACTGGACAGGCTTTGCAATTATTGAAAATTGCTAAACTAGCAAATTATGGTTTTACAGAAAAAAGTCTGTAGTTACATCACGTAGATCTTATCATCAGGTAAACTAAATGAAAAACTTCAAAGCAGATTGAAGTTACTGCACCTTTGCAGGTTAAGCATAGGGTTGCTACAAGCTAGTCATTGCCTCAGAATCATCACTTCCTCCCGGTTGGCTTATTTGTATGAAGCTTTCGCCAATTAACTTTGTATACTAGCTTGTATTGTATACATACCCAGTCACTGAAAAACTTTTCGTTGTACAGCATCTCTTAGTGTCAGAAGCTTCTAGCTCTCAAGCTGATGCGATGGCATACATACTGTTTCCGACTTCTGGAAAGTGAAGAGGAAATGAATCCATGTCATCATTCAGGAGACCTACAGTGCTATTCCTGCAAGCCAACCAATTCTTTTGAAATGATAAACTGAACGTTGAGACTTATCGTACATTTATTCTAGGCCTCCTATGTCTTTCATTGTCTAAGTTACTATCTGATAGATCATGATAATTACTATTTCTTCCTCGTGACTGTTTGTAAGATTCTTCACGTCCACGGCTTCTATAATCATTATATCCATAATCTTGGCTTCTCCTGCTGCTTCCATGTGAGTCTTTGGGACTTCTTTTCATGTTATCTCTAAAAGAGGTTCTTTTGTCTCTTATCCTATCACCACGACCTTTGGATGAGTCCCATCTGCCATTTTGACCTACCTTTCCACCTCGTTGCTTATTTTTGTGAAATGACCTACCTTTGTTGCTCTCCGAGTTAGAGAACGGCTCATCTTCACTATGGAAGCTTCTTCTCCTTCCGAAGTCCCCTCTTGATCCCCATTTATTCCCTTTATTATGCTGACTTACAAAATCCCTATCATCGGAATTGGAGCTGAGGCCATAATCGTCATCTGAGTCAAAACTCCGGGAACCTTTGTTCCTAGATCTTGGTTTAGAGTAAGAAACCTCGGTAGATTTCATGTTAGTTTTAATTGGAAGCTCATCATCTGTGTCAAACTCCACTTCCTCATCCTCGGAACCATGAAAAGCCCCTTTCTGATGCCTCGGTCTAAAATGTGCATCACTTGCGGGGGAACTGTTCCTTCTACCAACAAGCGAAGTGTCATCAACACTATCAATATCCTCAGATTCGGAGTTGACCTCAATATCGGAGAAATCTATTCTAGAACTTCTATTTGCTCCATTACTGTCTATCTCATAGTTGTCAACATCATCTTCTTCATCATCAAAATCATTAAATCCTAACCCTGGTTTCCCAGGTGCAGGGTATTCAGTTTCGTAGCCTTTTGGTGGCCTGCTGCTCTTGTAGAAACCATCTTCATTGCTTCTAGAAGTATCTCTTCGTTCTTGCCTATCCAGGGGGAAATCTTCATCCAGTTTCTGAGAATCTGCATTCTCAAAGGTAGCAATGTCTGCACCATCTGACTCATCATCATCAAAATCAAAATTCCATGCATTGGAAACATCTTGGCGGCGAGATATTTTATCCATCGGTGTCCTAGATCCTTGTTGCCTCTCCAGCTGTTGAGCGACCATATAGTCATCAGCTGGGCGCTTGCATTCACAATGAAAACATACCACATTTCTCCTATAATTCAAGAAATTACACCTGCCATTTCATAAAAGGAAATAAATCTGTTTGTCATTGTCACAGAAAGGGAAATCAACATATAAGAAGAAACATGTCAGAAAGTGAAAGCCTCAAGCAAAATGCCTTTCAACAATGTTTTTCTGAACACTTCACACAAATGGAAGTTGCCAACCTAAATGAGCATGTAAATGAGTGAACAAGTTTAATAGGGCATACATGCAATCATAAATAGAATTTGCAGCTTGTTCCAGGCACAACAGAGAACAGTGATTGGACAATCAAGAGAAGACGGAAAAGTTGCTTCTTAATTGCCCCCACCCCATCATGATGAACTTGTTAAACTTGCCACGCCTACTAGATTCAAGTCTCAGCCTAGGCATCTATCATTGTGGTGCTTGAATAAATATAGCAAAAATAAACACCATTTCCTACCTAATTTAACATATTGCTCCAAAATCAACAATATACTCATGTCAGCAGAAGAGAGAAAAAATTGATAACAAAAGGCAAGTAGAGGACATACTGGGAACATTCCCACTCTCCTGGAAGCAGCTGCCTCTTCGGCCGGTTGGCATCACATTGTAAGCATATGGTATTCTTGGCGAAATTCATGAAGTCACACCTGGCAGTGTAACTTGTTAGCAATGTTTCAACTCTAGATTTGACAAATTATGTTCTCTTTATTTCACCAACCCTCTAAAACCAAATACAAGATCAACAGATATGAGGGTCAAAAGTGAACTAAGAAAAGTGATAAAACAATTTATCAGCATGCAATTCACCCTATTTAAGATGAAGCCCTGCATTGCTTGTGCTAGGCATACTAATCGGTCACAGCAGACCTTTCAGGACCATCCAATGGAAAAAAGTTAAATCGAAGCACACCCCATGCCATACAGATGCCAATTGTGACTGTTTTCTAAACAATGGCATTTGTACAGCATAGATAATGTCCAAATAAAGTTTTAAGATGGATCAGGAAATTCATATTACTGAAAACCCTTTGTGGATTTCCAAAGAAGGAAGACAGCAGACTTAGAACAGAAGAAAAGATATGAAACCTACTTTGGACACAGCCAATCTCCTTTTTTCATCTCAATGTCGTCACGTCCTACTCGTTTCCTTGGAGGTGGAGGTGGTTGCTTCACCTTTGGAGGTGGTTTTTTAAAAACTGGAGGTGGAAGATTTGGATCTATTGGAACAGCACTCAACTTGACTACTTCGTGAAGCAATTTACGAACAACAGTCTTTACAGATTTCTTCTTCATAAGACTCTCATTAGCAACTGATCCATTGATTGCATCAAAACCATAAGTCAATAGGACACGCATGACATCTATTGTCCTTGCTTCATCCTCCTTATTGGTAAGTAAATATGCCCTTTCACAAGAACTCCTCAAATTGCAAGAACTGCAAATCTGATACAATCATAAAATTTATTTTTGATCAAGTAATGTTTTCATTGATAATAACAAAGGTCCTCTTGGCCGTATACAAGATATATACCAAAAATATAGTCATGCAAAAACTTGGATTGGTCATTGAATAATACATATAGTGAGTGCCCAGATCATAGTATACTCAACAAATCATAAAGTCATCAAAGTGAATACTTGCCGCACAAAAGAACAATGTTCACCTCACTTTAGACTTTTAAAAGCTTCCCTACACTAATTCATGATGTTACAGTATGCCCAATAAGGCGGTTATCTTCAGATGCTTAAAAGATACCATCTCAAGCAATCCAAGTCCAAGATAAACATTAACAGCAATGCAGCTAATCTGAAACCATCTTTATATGTAAGTAAGGTGAAGAAATTCATTTTTCTATAGATCTTAAACTAATACATTGTTGAATAGGCTAACTGCCTCATATAAAAGCAAAATCTGCTACAAAATGAACCATTTTATTTAGTTAATAAAGAGCCTCTGGTGGATCAGAAAATAACTTTTCACATTGGGGAATAACTTCTTGTTTCTAGTTCCATTTTGGTGCACAATGAGGTTCCTATTTTCCATATTGATTACTATTTCTCATGCAGTCTCGACCTTTTTGTGTTGCTTGTAGACAGAATATTCCCATGTTAATAAAGTTAATTTTCTTTAAGAAAACCTCTAATGTGCAAGTAAATTCTTTTACATGGGGCCTAGAATGCAGAGATGTTTTGATGGAAGAACAGAACGAGACTCAAATTCAAGACTGTGCCTACTAAGATGCCACTTAAATAGCGTGAACCATCTAAAGGTGTGGCTTAGTGGTCAATAAAGCATGTTGAGTACCGTCAGGTCTCAGGTTCAAATCTCAACAGAATACTTCCCTTCTGTTCTAGCCTCGGTGGACAAACCGACAGAGTTATATGGTATGTGTTGCCGGTGGGAGGCGGCGGGTATTCCATGGAATTAGTTGAGTCACGGACAAGCTGGACCGAAGACCACAATTATTAAAAATATAAGCATGAACCACCTAAAAGATATATATAATTTTTTAATGTATGTTACAGCTCTATAGGTTGCTTAGATATTAAACGTAACAACTAGAGCCTGCTGCTTTCTAATAACTATAGAATTTTAACATTCCATATCAAAATTTTGTACTGCTTAGTTTAAAGCTCATCCCTTTCTGAAAGCAAAAGTCACCAACAGGAGATCTTAATGCATTTGAGAAAAAGAAGATTAAAATAGGCAATGCCTTTCAGAAAATGCATAAATGACATCTGTGAACTCCTCTATCACATGGCAAACCTTGTTAAGACATCATATTTATCAAGAAAATAAATTGAGCCAAACAAGATGTACAAGAAATGGGAATGAGAAACCACATTTCATAAAGAACCAATAATGGGCTTCCAATAAGGCATGCAATATATAATTACAACAAAGAATACAAACTTACATCCCCTTCGTCCAGATGGGCATGTTTTCTCAATAACTTGGAAGAAAAAACCACCTTCTTGTCTGTACTAGGGCATCCATAACCAACCAAAATTTGGAGATCTTGTCTTGACAATGACCTGAAATCAATTAATCACCCTATGCATCAAGAGTTATTGTTTGTCACTAGAATGTCATGGTACACTTTCATTTTCCTTTAACTCCAGCCAAGTTTAACCGCAGGGAGGGGTATACAAAAGGTGAGGTTAATCAAATAAACATCTACGGCTTCCTTATGATCAATAATCAAACAATCTAATTATTAACAATGCTTTTGAAAGAACAGTGAAAATTCACTATGGGATCACTTGGCAGCTGCCTAAATCTCCAGTATGCAACGAATCTATTCCCCATCTAGTAATCCTCTCCTCCATCCCCCCTTCCCCCTCCCACGATGTATAAAACGGAACGGTGAAAACTGCACAAGTTAATTAACTAGACTCTCAGGCTGTTACCCAATTTCATTTTTCGCAATTATGGATCTCATTTATCTATCAACACTTAAGAGTATTTCTCATGGTATAGTCATATATGAAGAAAGCAAGAACTCCTCAATAGCAAGAGTCAATTGAGTTGCTAACATAGCTATCTAAAGTAAACCTGAATTGAGGGGGGTAAATGAACACCATCATTTCTAAGCTTGAAAAGTTTTTCCCAGCTAAATACTTTAGCAATAAGTACAATGCAGCTCAATTGAATTAATCTGATGGTTAAAAGTTCAATCCCAGAAAGAAAAAAGGGAACAATAAATGGTGAAAAATGTGTTCTTTATCGAAAACAGACCTTAATATATCGAAACGGTCTTTCCCAAAATTGAGAATAGCAGTCTGCACAGTCTTCCAATCCCTGGTAAAATCAAAACCCTCCTCTTCAGCAACGTCAGCTACATTAAACCCCAAATCCTCAATCATTTTATCCTCATCCTTTCTCTTATGATCAAAATAATTCTGCTGAACCAGGCGCTCCATTAACTCGATCCACTCGGGCCATGGATGCACTAATTCCACCTTCTTACTCATCAACCCAACACCACCACCATCAAACCCATCATTCTTTCTCGATACCAACTCCGTTTCCGAAGACCCCACATCAGAAAAACCCGAGCTCGAAACTACCGGGTCTTGGTTCTGGGCTTGGGTTTGATTTCCCTTTTTGGATTCACGCCATGCCCGAATTCGTTGAAGGGTTTGGTCCTTCTCGGCTCGCTCTTTCTCAATAGCATCGATTTGGTCGAATACGAAGCTCATGCGAGCTGATAAAGAAGAAGGCTTATCTGAAGGTGAAAAGGAAGAGAAGGTTTTCGTTTGTGAAAGGGTGAAAAGACAGGGTTTTGGTTTAAGGGAAGATAAGCGTCTGAGGAGAAGAAGAGAAAGAACCATGGTCGTTTGGAGTGGGAGAATGGAAAGAGGAAAACAGGAGAATCGCTAAACCCTCACTGCCATTGGAGGAGGTGGAGGGAAACCTTAAACCCTTGCAACTGAACAGAATATTGTTTTACTTTTTGATTAACTTGGTAATATTCAAATATCACTTCCTTTCTGTGTAAATTTAAAAACAATCGTATTTTTCCCCCCATTTCTGTGTAACTCTTCTTCTTTTTTTTTTCTTTATATATATATACACACACACAAAAGCATCAATTTCAATTGCAGAATATGTCTAGGATTTATAACTTATTAAGACGAATATATATAATTAAAGAAAAATGGTTTATTTTATGTGATTAACTTAATTATCACTAGACTAATGACATTACATGAAGAAAAAAATGAAAAGTATCTTATTTAAATTTTTTATTACGAGTTGAAATATTTAATTGAACATAATTTAATATTTTCTTTCTAGAAATTATAGTCCTTTACTTTCAACATAAAAATTTTCTTTTACCTTCTGACAGATCTCAACTTGAAATTAATATTTTATTTGTTAATGCTAGAAAATACAAGCAATATTTTCTCCGATTTTCTAAAAGATGGGTGTGTTTTAAGTTTCAAAAGATTCCTTTAAATTAGAATGAATTACTCTATGATTGGTTAATTTATGCAAATGTCTCTTTTTATGTCACAATTTAGATTGTATTCTTATTTTTAAAAGTTGTGCAAATATAATGGTTTGACTGACCTCAATGTTACAACTCACACCGAAATCATCACAAATATGCACCAAAGAAATTATCCTCATAAATAACTTTAAATCAGAGTTAAATATTTAATCATATATTATTCAACCTTCGAGACAAGATACTAGATTATTGTCTAACATTTGAAATAACGTGCACAATTTTAGATCATCGTCTAACTTTTTCTCATAAAATTGTTTGTTCATTCTAAATGAGTCTTTAAATAATGGTATAAAAGATTCATAAAGTGCAAGAAAAATAAGAAGGAATTTATTAAATAGTAATTTCAAAACAACACAACCAATCAAATTTCTATTACCTTGCATATACACAAAAACTCCCTCCACCCCCACCCTTTTGTTTTGTAAAAAATAAAATAATAAGAATGTGCATGCTTTTCATCTCCAATTCAATATCGTGTTGCATTCATCATGTACTTGGTCACCAATGAATACTTACCAAGATGGAGTACCATTCACTTCTTCCTTAATCTTTCAAGTAGGGATGACAACGGAGTACCAATTAAGGTTGATGTAGAACGGATACTTTGGTTGGACCCTAAGTGCTATGATTTACTTCACGGACGGGCAAAGTCTCTGGTACATGGCAGTGACTACATGCTTGAGTAATATTATCCAATGATAAACATATGATACATCAGCATGGGATTTTGAAACATCGATTCGCCATCGCAGGAGAACACTTTTGATTTGTTCCACAACCAACTTACCATTGCACAAGCACAATCTATATTTTCCCTCAGAACGAAAAAGTTATTCACAACATTTGGTTTACCCTTTCTATGACTAATAAATACGAAAGACAGATAGTATACAAGGCTTAATTTTATTTTACAGGACTATTGGAAGATATACTAGGGCAAGCAGTACATGTATATTTACAAACGTTTCGCGATATGTGGTACAACATATGTATAGACATTGTTCTTTAGCTAATGTAAATAACCTTTAACACACTACATCTTTGATGCAGAAGAGGCATTAGTTAGAACCATTCCACTACACACCTGGGATAAAAACCTGCTTCAGTAGTAACAGCAGAGAGAGATCGCAGTTCTTTCTGGGTTTTCCTCCTTTCATAGAAAACAGAACATGCCAGAGATGTGCATTTCACCCCACTTTCTATGAGCCAATCTCCTCCTCCACAGTGTCGACAAATCTAGAAGGATGTCAATAATCATAAGCATGCATATCAGGTAACATGCTATTAGGTGTAAAATGAATTTGGCATATCTAGGATGCAGCAAAAGTGTATGTGTATCTAGGATGCAGCAAAAGTGTGTGTAGCCAAAGGGAAATTTCTCAGGACCTACTGTGTTCTGTTAAGTGGATCATTATCATGGTTCTAAAGAGAATATGGGAAAAGCTCAATTAGCAAGTATGGGGAAAAAGGATCATTATCAACCCTGAATTTGCTTTTTGATTGAAATTAACATCTATCAATATCAATTTTATTAAAAGAATATAACAGTATAAAACTTAACGAGTAAAAGTTCTCACAGCAGCAAGGTGTTGGATGTTTCTTTCCAATACTGAAGTTCTTCCTGTTAAAGCGGCAGCAACTACAACTTCATTTCTGGAGCAGTTTTGACAGACGTAACTAGATGCCTGGATCAGCTCTCCGCATATGATACAATGCTTTGACAAATAGTAATAATCAATTCTAGTTCTGTGTGCATTTGCAGTAAATAGGTGACGTTTACCGGCAGCCTCCCTCTCTGGACGAGGCATATCTGAAAACCACTGATTCAAGTCAGCTCGAACAAGCCCAAATACTCGTTGCAGAGCCGGAATTATCTGTTTCTTGATGTAATATATGTCATTTAACCTGTAAGGTGAATCAATTGAAAGAACATCCAAGGGATCTACCACGACATCAGCCAGCCTGGCACCCGGTTCACCGTGAACGACAACATAAGGCACTCGCTCTGCATACCGAGGTTCTGCCCTAGGGTCAACTCTCATTGCTTTAGTGGCAACAATTGCTGCTGGAGGGAGTGAAGAACCGTGTGCAGAATAGGTGCCTAACCTTACCTCTTTTGCAAATACAAAATCCTGAAGAGATACTCTGCCTGATATAATCTTTTTCCACTGACGCACCAGGTAAGATTTCACCTGTGCACAAATAAAAGAACTTTGGTAACAGATACTACATAGTTTGAAATTCCTTGAACATACACATCAACCTGATGGCAGTGACAATAACTGTTTCAAGCCGATCCGAAAATGAGTATCTCAAAATTTTGCTACTTTAAATTGAACTAGCTGGAGCTGTTGTACTACTTCCTCTCGTTGGTGATCTAGAGATTCTAAACTTGGGATTCACAAACAGCAATCACCATACAGTTAAGTAAGATCAACTACATCTCAATTCAAACTAGTTGGGTCAGCAATATGAATCATCCCCATCCCCATCCCCAATTGGAAAAGGTGCATGAAGGTAAGCAATGTTTCATCCGGACTCCTATAAAATCACTTCCAAAGGATTTTCCTTCAAGACTTAGCAGTCAATGAAAGTTATACTTCATGCTCTAGAAGGCTAAAAGAAAATGATGCTACAGTTAGCATGAGAGATTTATAGGAACTGAAGATCAATATTCAGCGAACACATCACATGCGTATACACATAATAAAAAGACTGCTTAAAGTTGAAAGCCACTGGTTCTAAACAAGATTAGATAGAAACTAGTTGCTCAACATCAATTCAAGACTGTTTGTTCTGCCTATCAATATTGTGTTAATGCAATTTACAAGTCGGGAAATTTTCCATACTTAGACAGGCTTCATGCAAAGAAGATGGTTTGCAAAATGCCAAATGTGTACAATCATGCATAGACAGATATGTCTTGACATGTCAGAACTCACTATTGAGCCCACATACTCAAGCACGTTCTACCTTAGTTGATCTTAAATATTCAAAGAATTTAATAACACTAACGGAAGTTAAGGTCGGTAGACATGAAAATTACCTTCTCAATATCCCTATATTCAAAAAAGACTCTTAATGAGCGCTCCATTATCTTGGACACAGCCCCACATGTATCTCTTCGAACTGTCTCAATACCTTTAGCATCAAATACTGGTTTGCTTTGGTCAACGTTGTCGTAACTATAACCAACATAACGTTTCTTAGTAAGGAGGAAGCACGAATGGTAAACCTTTTCCATCTTTAATGTGACTGGATTGGGGTTCATTGCCGTTACTTCTGATGCAATTTCATGACCAATTCGAAAAGCTTCTTCAACGGATCGCCCTTCGAGCAGTACAAACATACTGCAAAAACAAAAGCATGGATCAACCTTAAAGCATGAGAACAACACAATACTGAGAGAAATGATATCTAAATTATCAAAGGCAACATATCAAGTCTGATGAATGAATCCACAGTTTTTCCATTTCTAATGGGACAGCATAAGGGTTCATTACAGGTGCACTTTCATGGCATGGTTGGAAGATTGTTTATCATGTGCTCTGTAAGGAGAAAGCACATGCCACAAAGACAAATAAAATAACTTAACACTAACAAAGCTCTAAATGCTTCATACTGCAATAAAATAAAATACATTTTAATTTGACCAATAAATCAACAAAAGCTGGTTTCTGAACTTCTAGTCAACATCTCTCTGTGTTTCCATCTCCCAAAGCATTTACCGATAAAATCGACGTTTCTTAACTCAGAAATTTCTCATATGATCCAGTCAAAACATGCTACTGAGAACTTGATTTTATAATGAACATGGACGCTTCAAAAACTACTTAATAGCCAAAGATTAACCACCAATTTCCAGTAGCATTCACAGACAAGATCAAATGATTGATAAAATGAGAAATATCTCATGCAATGCGATCAAAACATGCTAGTGAGAACTTGATTATGTCCCACAGACATTTAAATAATAATTGGCAGTCCTAGTGTAGTTACCAATTCCACAATCATTCCTTATCCACCATAAAATGTGAGATATTACACATAACAATGTCCCAACTCAGTGAGACACAAAACATGCAAAGTTGGAAGCCACAGAAGAGGGAGAGAACCAAGAAGAATCAAGAGGGGCATGAAAATAAATTATCAAACTTTATACAAGACTGATTGGAGAAAAAAGAATTGTCAAGACCAACAAGTGCATGTGCATGAATAAACTCATTTCATCATCATTAAATATTTCAATAAAACTAATTATTTTCCATTACATCACACCTCCTTGCTATTTCATGCAACTCAAAACCATGTAGCATTTTAAGGTCAATGCAAGTATTGAATATTGATTACTGCTTGTTGAAATTTTAAAATCTGGCAAGCATTTCAATTAGATAGTCAGCATAAACTAATACCTGTCTGTATCACCATAAATAACTTTAGCGTTCCACCTGTGGTTTGTGTTAACAAATGAAATCGCACTTTCCAATGTTCTACGGCCACACTGGACAATACTGTCAGCAAGCTCAGCGCAGGGCATGCGCCCACTAAATCCAGCAGCTGTATACCCATAGGTCACGTTTGCTATTAGCTTCAAAGCAAGTTGCCTTGCATTGAATATCCGGTGAAGAACTTGCTGTCCAGGAGGCAATCTCTTCATTGCTGTTTTAACCATAATCCTAGTATCTAAAATTTCTTCCAACAAGCGAGGTAACACCCCCTTCCGGACCCTCGGAGGCACATACATAACACCATTTGGAGTGAGCAATATTTCGTCCTTTAACTTATGCATCACACTTTTATCAGGTGAATATGAACTAACACCTAGGATATTAGCTTTTGTAGAAGTAACTTTACCAAGGCAAGTACAGAAGCATAGGTTATATGCAATTATCATTGACGGATAAAGTGACTGAAAATCCAAAACGACAACAGGATCTGCATAAAATCCAGATTTTGGTTCCATGACAAGGGGTATACATTCCATGGCAGGTTGAGAAGCAACTTGTTGGTTTCCAGGAGAAATGGCAACATAATTTTGTGCATGCGCCAGCCTCAGAAACATTGATTCAACACGGTACTGCGAACCCCGAGAAAGAACTGAAAAAAAGTCGATGCCAAAAATCCGTGCAAGCTCTGATGTTCGATTTACCACATCAAGTTGATTCATGATCTGAAGGTTCAGCTTTGCCCTCTCTAAAAGGTATAGAATACATCTGTATCTTGCACGTCCAGGACCACTTAAAAACCAATTTGTCAATACCTTGTTAGGAATATATGGAAATTTTCGTCTCAGCACTGCTTCAGCCACGGCTTCAAGTGTGTACAAGTTCAGCTTCACTTCACCACGCATCAATCGCCAAATGTTAAGGACAACCCTACCCCCAACATGGACGCCACTGGCGTGTGTTCGACCCCATTCATCATCGATTATAGCAGCATCTTCATGAAACATTGGGTCAGTAGCAACAGTTTCAGAAAAAATATCACTTAGTTTTCCTCCTTCAGAGTCTCTAGAAGCTATGTTGCCCTCGGATGGAGTGCGAGATATTTTGTTAAGCAAACCAATGCCAAGGTATGCAGCCCGTTCAGCAAGAAAACCAAGGGAACCACCTTGAATATCCCAGCCCATTAATATGTCTGGGTCAAAAGAATTAATCATCTTTATGAAATGAAAAAATACTAGCCTCTCTTCAAAGAAAGTTAAAACTTTACATTCAGATACTCCATCAAGGTCTCTTTGAACTGATTCACCATTGCAATGCAAAAGTACATGAGTATCAGATCTAAAGTCATCATCTTCCTGAAAAACGAGAACAACAATTCTTACGGCATCAAACCGAGGATCAGGTCTCAGATCACCCCTGGATTCTGCTTGGACTTCTATGCTCAATATTGTTAACTGCTGTCCACAACCAATACTAGCCGGGTCTCGAAATCCAGTTTGACTTAAAGGAGTTAGCCTTGATTTTCTATCAGGACCGGATATCTGGGAGAGATCTTGAGATACACGCATTGATGATTCACAATTCAAAATAATTTCTTCCTCTTGTTGTTTTATTCTTGCATCAGGGACAACAGGATTCATTTGTGGACTATTGCTTTCCGGACAATTTTTGTTAGCTTGAAGTTGATTTGGATTTGGTTCTGAAGCAGAAGCAGAATCCATCAAAGGCTGATCACAAAAGGTGGATTGAGAATCCTGCGATTCTGCTGCATCATCAGAGCAAACCTTTCTTGACGGGTACACTGATGGGCCTGAAGTCACATTCATTTTAGAAGAATCTGCACAATCAAGTGACAGCCATCGTCGAACACTTTCACTTTGTGGTGGTGAATATGCAGGAGTCAACATGTATAAATAAGAACCATCATTTTGAAAGTGAATGGGTACACCCAACAAATTGTCTTGACAATGAACATAGTTGCTAGTTCCACAATTAGCACTGGAAATCTTTTCTCCTACAAAGCAATTCCCCTCAAAGAAAGGTAGAAATTCATCTAAACCTCTATCCTGAGCACATGTCCTTGTTTTATTTTTCTTGTTGACATGGTAACTAGGAGTACCACATTCAGACTGACCACCACGTCCAGGTTCATCTGTAAACTCCACCTTAGGAGGTTTCTTGATGAAGGTCATACCTTTAAGTTCCAGAACATCACCAGATACACTGGTTACTGTAGATTTTGAATGACTAGGACCAACAGGAGATTGACTTAAACTTACAGCATTCATTTGCAGCAATTTCCCACAATCAGCAAATTTTCCTTCAGTTTCAGATGTGAACCGAGAATGTGGAGCAACTGTAGAAGTAAAAAGATCGGGATTTGATATTTCTGTACATTTCATACAGCTGTCAACATTTTCACGACTACAGCTTCCCATGTAAACGGCAGATTCTTTATTCTCAACATCAGGGATCTCAAATTCTTTATTCCCTTGTGATGTTGATGCACCACTCATTCCACAATTCTGCAAACCTGCAGATGCTCTGCTGTCAACCTCAACATGATGTCCTACAGAAGAAAGAATCACTCCATCTTTTGATGCATCTTCCTGCATAGAGCTAGATACGAGTGGCAACTTATGATATGAAGGATTATTTGATTTGTCAGCTTCGATGTCACCAGGCACAACCTCCATCTGAAGTACAAGGCATGAGTTCCTCTCGTGACATTCTCTTGGTTGATCCGTGATTGCGGATCGAGATATCAAGGAATCACAAGGCATTTTATCTTTCTCATCATGACTGGATTCTGAATAAAGAAAAGAATCTTCTTTTCCTTTTACAACAAGTTGTACCTTTTTTACCTGATTTCCATATTCATAAGGCTCAGCCTGATAGGATCTTTTGACCCTCATCAAATCACGGGTAGAGCATTCAACTATCATACTAGATTCCATTTCACAATTAGCAGATTCATTCGAACTTCTTGTTAGAAAATTAGGGTATTTGTTAAAACTCACGTCAGAAGAAGTTCCTCTGCCATCCCTTTCGTCATAAATGTGACTGCTAGGTCTGTCAACTGGATTTGGATGTGAATCATTCAGATCCTGACCCAAAACAATTGGTAAAGAACACCATCCTGGTTTTTTCTTTTTGTGTTTATTGGTAGTAGCTAAAGGAGCCTTATTCCAAGAATCTGCTTGGGAAGATGTCCCAGGTTTTTTATGTGTTTCGGATGACTCATTAACAAAAGAAATGGGGCTTGGATCATCATTGGATCCATCCAGCTGAGGAATCAGCATACTCGATGAACTTCTGCATGAATGATCATTGCTGATGGACTGAGAAGTCTTTCTGTCTAATTCTTCAAAATAACAGTCGTGAACAGAATCAAGAATGTCCTCACACTCTTGCTGAGATTCATTCTCATAGGCTACATTAGCCTTCTCCAACACCGTATTAATAGTTGTTGCAGGCATTAAAGGGCTCAAAATGGTTTCCCGAGCAAGGTCATCATCAGAGTTTATGTCTTCTGCAGCTTGAGAGGATGCAAGCCAATTTAGAAGTCTTAAGGCGTCCTGATCTGAAGCCTGCATTGCACGCAATATCAATCAAAAATGGATTGTGAAAAATTAAGAATTGACTACTGGGAAGACTAAAGTAGTGTAACGCAAAGAATAGAAAGTAACAGATGCTCAGGATGTTCAACCAGAGACCAAATCCAAGCAAAGCATGATCCCCAGTAAACAAAGCAACAGCATCTGAAACAACAGCCATGTTGCACAGAGTGAGCGAGTCAACAACCAGGGGCCTAATTTACCTTCACATCCTGTGAAGCTACCACAGAAATAGTTGCTTCCAATTGATCAGCTAACAATTGTTTGGGACATGCATCAGTTTCCAACCGTTTTTGCAAAACATGATCTTGAAATAATCCTTCTTCTGGACATCTGGATGGCTCTCGTATACTATTTAAAGACCCACAATGTCCAATATTGGCAATGTTTTCATCATCCATTGATGAGCTGATTGACTGCAGCATATCAGAAGAAACCTTCACGTTATTGCATAATTCCATTAGAATCTCTTCGTATCCAATCCCATGTGAAAGTGTTCTCAAGACATCATCTCGAAGTGGTTTACCAGGATCAGGAGGCAAGCCCACCTCATGCACCCCATTCCTTGCAAACTCCTCCTGATTCAGGAAAGTAGCACATAAAATAAACCAGAGTGATTAGAAAAAATGAATGGGTCTGAAATAAACTAGGTTATTAACAAACCTCCCAAATCGGTATCAATGACTGAACCATTTTCTCTTGGGAACAGGTTTGTGAAGACGACATATAGGATATCAACTGTTGATTCATAATTGCTGCATAATCATACACCAAATTAAGCAATTTAATTGAAGTGCAAGCACATACAAGTTGTCTGTCAAGTTATAAAAACCAACCAACCATCAACACTAGCATCTCCTTCAAGTTCAGAAATACTTTGTCGCTTAATGTTAGGGATATCTGGGTCTGTTGAAGGATCAGCCTGACTAGAGTATTTCCACATCCAATTGTCTGGAATGGTAGAAGATATCCAAATCGGCGTATCGAAACAAGTCTCACCATCTAAATCAACCTAAGAGATGTAACCATTATTATATGTCATAACTGTAGCACGTATTAAACTAACAGCACACATATCTTCTATAGTGTGAAAGCTCTTATACCCGAAATTCTGCAGTTGTGGAGGTGGACATAACAGAAGGCCTTCCTCTGTCAACGTTCCTTGGGGAGTAAGTATCTGGAATTGGATTGCGGAACTTCATCTTTGATACATGTAGATGGCCCATCCCATACAAATTGTAGTCAACCTGAATATTTTATGCATGAAGGGTAAAAGAACATTACATAAGTAAGCCAGAGAGAATTAAGCAAGGATCTCAAACTTTATTAGAATCTAAGGCAGCATTTATAATGCACTTGTGAAGATGGTATATGATATTCACCTATGAAGAAATTTAGAAACTAAGATATCATATCTTCATAAATGAATAAATCTTATGATATTCACAAAGGAGAGCAAAATAAAAAGGCAATTACTTAAATGCTGAGGTGATCATCACTAGATGTACTTGCTGCTAATACTAGTATGTACAATTAAAAATTTCTGAGATATGCATTCGTCTTTTAAGTAAGTCTAAAATTCAATATATGCTTGAGATACAACTTCCCACCTGCCCCTGCCCCTGGAGGGCTTTTAATCCCTTATCACTTTAGTATGCCATACAAGAGTTCACTATCCATAAATTAAAAAGTGGTTACCAGAAATTGAAGAAGGAATGGTATATGAGATTCGTGGGGCTGTAAAGACTTATCCAGTACTGCACCTCCCTGTATAGAAGGAATAGAAAATTGTAAGGATAACAGGAAAAAATAAAATGATTGTCCATCCTTCAATTCCTAAGGTATTAAAGGCAGTGTTAGAAACTTCAGTGTCAAGGAAACGGGTGTTTCTTTGCAAGTTGCAACATTAAGTTAGCAGATATATCACATTCTAATTTACTGAGGTATAGCTTACCTATTAATGTGTAATCCAAGCACCAGAGTGTGCCCAAGAAAAAGGGTGAACTCTTGTTAATGACGAATAAAACAAGCAACAACTAAAAAGAGCTTGATAATTTGATTAAAGATGTACCGTGGACACTATTCATTCACCAAGTTCAATTACAAGGCAGTTCAACAACTCATTGAAATTTTATCACACATAAGAGGAAAAGAATCAGAGATATAGGCAAAACAATTACAAAACACTTTTGTTTGCTTGATCTAGAAGATTAACGGACATTGTACAAACCCCACCCCAGGGAAAAAAAAATTGTGTAGTCCTAATTAGAATCTTAAATACTCTCAAGGAGTTCTACAACAAATAACATGTACCTTATCATAAAAATATATCTTGCCCATTTCTAAGTAGTACAATCACAATTCACAACAGTGTGATGTTAAGAGATGTTTTGAACTAAACAACTGCTACCTTGTTATGTTTGACCAAAATACCTAGAGTAATAAGAATTCGTTACACATACCAGAAGAAGATTGGCAGCACGTGACACGTCCTGTGGATGATAGCTCATATTTTTGTCAAGGAATTCCTAGGCAAGACTCAAAATAATAAGAGATATGAGCACAACACCAAATAGTTTCTCCAGTAAATATAATAAATCTCATTTGATTAACCCCGTATTTTCCACCGGTGCATCTCGAGAATATGACCTCTTTCCTACAATGGAAGTTTTTTTGCCTCCAGCATTTCAAACTAATATGTAGTTATGCTACTTAATATTACTTCAGATTTGGAGTTCCAAATTCTCAACCAACTCATGAATGTTTCATACTCACACTCTCCTCTACCAGGTTACCCTTAAGACTTGGCGAAGATCAGCCCAACACATTAAAATGGGATGGATAGAGTATAAGAAAACTACAAATAACTCTACTCTCAACGTCCTAAAAGAATAAGAAGCTTTATTCCAAAGAGGCTGAATGACAATTAAGGGCAGATATTTAACAAACCTCAAGGCTTGAAAAATAGAGGCAGGGACCACCTGACCGTGCCTATTTTTTGAATTTACATTGGACTGTTTACTGCCTAATTAGATTAATTCTCAGCAAAAAGATCTAACATTAGGTAATGTAGGATACAGATAGATCTTCAAAAACAGTTCTTCTGAAGAATGATAACCATAAAACTTCCTTGCTCGTACAAGGCTGCAGCCATGGACATGTTGACGTTTTGAACCAGCATTGCCTTTAAGCTGAAAGAAATTTTAAGACAAATCCATGCATAAGTTAAATTAGCAATTTGCAGAAAGGCATCACCAGTAAAATCTAATGCTCAAAAAAAAAAAAAAATTCCACTCAGATCAGACTTACCTTGAGCACCTTCTCAAGAGCAAGAGCTAGAGCATTCGTGCATTCGCTCCCTGACCAGTTTGAATCCAGAAAAGTTAATTAGAGGAAACAGAGTGAAACATCAACTTTAGTAAAAAATAAATTATCTAATAAGCTTCTAGAATTTATTATGCCTGTCTAATTCTGAGTTTCTTTATGTTCTACAGACCACGTGAACTACTAATGCACCCCAGGATTTTGTATAATAAAAACCTAAGGTAAAATCAATCGAAGTACATAACTCGAGGCATTCAAAAAGTTTCTACATATTTTTCCAATTGATATAAATCTTTTGGATTAACTATGATTATAGGCATCAACAAAAAGTTTCTCCAGTTAGTAGTAATTAGTTTTGGATCAAACAGTTTCTCCATTTATAAGTAACTAGTTTTGGATCAAAACACATACCACTTCAACTTCCTCTTTAACTCTCCACATCATGGGTCCCCCAAAAAGAGAGAAATTAAAAGGTGCATTTACCTTTTTCATCTGGTTGGAGGAAGATCTCCGAGCATGGAACATAGAAATAAGGCAGGGCCTGCAACATGATGCATGTTAGGTTAGCCAGGGAATCGAGAGAAAACATTCTGTATAAATGTCAGCATTTTTTTTGTGATGAGGGTGGCAAAGAGTGTTCAATGCCAAGATTGAACAAGGAAAAAAAAGAATTTAATAAACTAGGATTTATGACCTTTAAGCATGCAATTTTTTTAAAAGAAGAAGTGCCAACAGCAGATAACAATTCACCCTCCTCATAATATGATCTTTCTTACAATCCTACTCAAAGGATTAAAGCATCTTGTGGAAGATGTTAATTTTTCAAATACAAAAAAACTAGAAAGTCAAATCTCCTCTTTTATATTATTCAACATATCTTGATCAACATTAAAACATTTACGAAAAGTAGATAAAATATCATTCATGTTATGCTGTAGCACTAGATTCCAATCACTATGAAATATACACACCTCCTATACTTTTAGCAATCGTCAAATACACCATCAAATTGAGATTGGTAAGGTGAGGAGACAATTTTCAGATAATCCAGAATATATACCCTTTATACAATGTACACACACACACACCAAAAGAAAAAAACCGGCCAGCTCATATTATACTGTCAACCCGTTTGGGAAACATTTCGAAAAAGCTTCATGGAAAAAAAATATTAGGAGAAAATGTTTGTTCAAAACAAAGTGTGTTTGAATAGTTGGTACCTTTTTTAAAAGATTCATGAGTGTTTTTTTGAGTAAGAGGTGTTTCAATGAAAAAACCCTCTAAAACTCTTGTTAATTTAAAAACATATTTGGAAAAACTACTGACAATAGAAACCAAATAGACATGTTTCCAAAAGAATTCATGAATAACCCACCAAACCGTCTTCTCTTCACAATCTGGGAAAAAATAATAACAACAAAAGGGGCCAGCAACAGTGCAGATAGACATGTTAAGCAACCCCAGGTCTGCTCATATGTTCACCATATTCAGAATGTTAAAATACAATTATAAAACCAGTATTTGGTGGAATTTAATTACTTTTTTTAATTGATAAAAGTATCCTTCGTAGAACTTATATACCCAGAATGAAGTTATTTCTTATTAATCACCCACTAACCATGTTTCTTGGAACCATATCCATACGCTTTCTCTCCCCCATAAATTCTTATTGTAACTCTACAGAACATTATTCTATTGGTTACCCTTCGGCCTTTTCACTTATTTCCCAAAATTTCATAGTTGACAAGTTTACTCACTATAGTTAGCACAATTTTGCACATCCAAATTACACTTAAACATCAAATCAAAATATAATCTCTCCACCTGTTTGGTCTTTAGAACAAAAAATACCAAAAAAAAGTAAAGAACATAAAAATCAGGCTTACTCCATGAAGGTGCAAGCAGGTCTTCTGGCCAGCTGGAGTGGCGCCATACACTCTTATCACAGGGACCTCATTTACTCTCCCACCTGTTCATGATATGAAAAATTAACAAAAGCAAACACGTGTTCCCGATTCAAGAAAGCGAGTAGTCAAATTCAAACCTTGGAAACTGCTGTAACAAATGTCGAAACCGGGAAGGGGAGTGGTCATGTAATAGTCTATTGAAACAATTCGAACACTGAAGAATTTCGAATCGGTCTGAGAATCCGCCATTTTCTTCTTCAATTTGGTGGTTCTGCTTCATCTGCTTTTGGAATTGGTGCTAGTTCCCTTTGGCGCCGCTTTTGCGCTTTTATATGAGAAGCGTTGAAAATCTTTTGTTTTTTCTCCCGATTTGGAAACTTACGCTGCAAGATTTGGGTCGATAGGTCCGCGCCCAATTCTATCCCTTCGAATTTTCCCAAAAATATGAAAATTGGCTAAATTTTAGGGTGTGTCTGGTATGGAGTAAAAATTTTTCTAGAAAATGTTTTTCATTATATTTTTTCATGTTTAGTTTAAATATTTTAGAAAATATTTTTTAAATTAATTTATTTTTTTTAAATTTAAGAAAAATGACTTTCTTTCAAAAATTATGAAAATATTTTTTAAAATTCTTATCCAATTTCAAATTGATTTTTTTAATCTCATCCATATTTCGATCCCTCTCCCCGAATTTTTTTAAATAAAATAAAATTAAAAATTTATTTTTGAAAAAAATTTACATTT
>JAABOM020000001.1:31072896-31089650 GCA_011800125.2 Solanum clarkiae | reverse complement strand
AGGAGCGTCGAAAGTTGCATTGACTAACTGCTACTTCACAAATGAAAGAAGCGCAGACAGTTTAAAGAGCCATTTTAACAACTAATGTTTAAAAAATCTGGTCAGAATATCTTGCGAGATCCACACACTTTTTGTATAAATCTCTTTATTTTCCAATATTACTTTCTCTTTCCTTGAATACAAAAATCTGATTTCTCTTTTGATGAATAATTCTTAATTTCTCTCTTATAATTACTCACCCAGTTCATCTTCTTCATAGGTGATTAATTTCAATTATTTTTTTTCAAACTCCCTCCAAGATCTTGTATCCTCAATTTCAAGTTTATTCCACTTACGTTCTTACCACAAAACTTCTAATTATATACATATAGAACAACTCAGCTATTCAAAATTTTCACATATACCAATTATACAACAGATATATACAATCTACAGAAAAACTCATGCCTCCATACAAACACAAACACAAATTATAGGAAAAATTATACAAAACAAAGCCAAGGTCAAAATATAGAAGAACAATTATACATCGGCACATATACATACAAATAAGTGAAAAATACAAACAAAAAATTGTATACAATCACAATAAAAACCAATCGATGTATACAAATACAAGAACAAAACAATAACTCATCTTTATTCAACACATATTGAACTTATACATCAATACATGTTCTTATATAGTTTGTTTTTTATACAAACATTAGATGGGATGTCGTCGATTCAAACGTCCATGAATTATAGTTTACCGCATCATTAAGCAAGCATATACAAAAAAATAAATCAACAAAATAGAGACAGTCGAAGATGTATAACGACTCAAGAAAATAAATATTTAATTACATCTGATTAATCATAAGAGAACGATACATCAGTTTTTGCAAATACAAAAAAATATTATATATATCAAAATCAACATGTTAACTTTTGTAATATACAATTCAAAACTAATTGATGTGTTTTTGAGAAAAATCACAAATTTTCACCAATTTTTTTTAAAATTTGTGCAGAAAAATGCATCTTTTTTGTGAATTTTCAATAGCCATTAAAAAGGGTATTTTGGAGTTGATAGAGTCACTTTAATTAGGAAAGGGTGTCTAATTAGATTCATCATTCATAAATTAAGGAACTGTTATCCTTATTAAGAATCATAAATTTAGCATTTTTATTAATTAATTGTAAAAAGACTTTGTATAATCTGTTAACATTTAGTCAACTTATACAAAAGGAAGTTTCATGACTATAGTTATGAAACGTAATTTTGAAAACTATAACTATTTTTGCCTATTAAGTTTCAATAGTTGGCTGTTTATGAAAATTTCACTTTAAATAATCATAGAGATAGGAAAATTTTCTAAATTTTATTTCTTGAGATACTTGTTTATTTATTTTAGTATTTTTTAAAAAAAATTTATAATGATGATGTTCGAATTAGTTTGTGATCGTGTCAGTCTATAATTTTTTTTATCATGCTCCCAAAAAAAGAAACACTTTCATCGTATTCAATTTAATTTGAGCTCTTTGGTATTTAAATAATGATGAGAATACTTACATAGAGATATCGTTATGTTTTAAATTTTACTTTTTGAGACTCCTGTTTATCTACTTTAATATTTATCTTAATAATTTTTTTAATTTGATTTTTCTAATAATAATTATATTTGAGTCAGTTTGAACACATCTAGATTTTTTATTTTGTGTTATTATGACCACAAGAATTCTAAATATTTGCATAGATAATATTCTGAAATTAGGATAAGATACTAATTATGTACCATAGTACTCCATATCAAGATTTTAGTTTCAACTTGCATAAATTTATATTTTTTAAAAGGGTATGATTCCCTATTTAAAATGTTGGTTTTAGTTGTATTCTTAGTAGTAGAGGCATAAAAATATATGTGATTACTTCTTGAAGATTGCCTAGTTCATTAGGGAATTCTTACATGAAATCAAATTAGAAGTCTATGTCAATTGTTTATTACCTTAAGAAATTTTTGCACTTTATAGTATCCCATTCAATTTAGAACTCTTTGACATTTAGATTATGATGTGAATATTTGTATAAAGATAGAATAGTTTTGAAAAAATAAAATTTCCAGACTCTTGTTTATTTACTTTTATAAAATTCTTTAATTTGATTTTTTATAACAATGATATTCTAATTGATTTGTGTACTGTGCATCTCAAGAATAATAAGTTTGCATTTGCCTAAATAACATTTTGAAATTAAGATAGGAACTAGGATACTGATTATATAACAATACTCCATGTCAAAATTCTTTTCCAACTGTATATAAATTTATACCCGATAGAAAAGCGTGATTACCCTATTAAAAAAATTTAAGAATCTATGAAAAGAAAGTGAGAGAAGTGGTGATTTCGTCTTGCTTGCTGAGAGGGAGAAAGCTTCCGGGCCATCTTTTCCAGCCAACAAGCAATTACTCAATAATGCACCTTAATCAAAAGCAGCCTAATGTTGGTTTTACTTGTATGATTCACCCATTGAAATTGCATTTCTAATTTTCTATTTGTAAAGTGAGATTTTTCTATTAAAAATGTTATTCTTATTAATTTTGCTAATAAATAAATGACATTACTTTTGAAGATCTCCTAGTTCATTAAGGAAGAAGGAATCAAATTAAAGCTCTAAAGCCGTTGGTTTTTGAATGGATGGTGCAGTAAAAAGGAGTGGAAAATGTCTCTCAATCGGGGTTGGGGTGAGGGTACATGTCAGTCCTAAGGGCTTGGTCCAAAGTGGACGGTCCCGTACCATTACTTTAAAGGAAGACTTCGATACAAGGTACCCTTGCAAATCTTTGATTATATTGTCATATCGAGAACTCCGCACGCGTCGGTCCATCACTCCGTTCAAGTGGGGACCGCGCGTACTCACACCCCAACAAATGTTTCCAGTTACTATTACTCAGTACATTGAATTTTTCTTATGGGTACGTTGTGTTTCATATAAACCTTTCTGACAGGTTTTACCAGTGGCTGATGAGCTGATGAACGCCCGAGTCGTTCACTGTTGCATAGGCTTTGGCCAACTGCCAGATAGAACCTTCAACACCTTGATCAGATGGTGTATATACTTTGCTAACAGCACCAAGTTGATCCCCATTTGGATGTGGCAAGCTTAGTTCAATTGCTACTGGCTTCAAAGTTCCGTTATCTTGTAGGAAGAGAAGAGTTCTTGAGGCATAGGTTGACGAGTTAATTCTCCTCAATAATGGCATGATGATGTCATGGTGGTTCAATATGAATAACCTGTGGCTGTTAGTCTTGATTGCCTGTTAAGTAATAGTACCAACTTTTGTTGTTACGATATATCTACTCAAAAACTTGATCGAAGAATCTAGCTAGTATCAAAATAAAAGTAGTAATTACCTCATCAACTGTTAGTCCATCCAACGTATCCTCTATCTGCTTTCTTGTATATTTACTATTTTGGTTGCCATATAAATTAGGATTCAACTTACTTTTTGGAGGGAATTCCTAAAGATATTAGATAAGCTAATATCTCAAAATGTGAAGAATCATGGAAAAAGAAGCAAACTTTAAGCAAAGATCTTGATATCCTCAAGGAGTAGCGATTTAGATGAACTAAAGCTTACTTGGAGTCTACTGATTAAGACGGGATTAATTCCCACCAACATTTCTCTCCCAAATTCTTCATCTGTTCTCCATGCAGTTTTATCCTCTACAGCAAAGAGTGAACGCGTGAGATGTAATACTTTTGGAAATGCTTTTGATCATGTAGAAATTTATGTAAATACCTTGAGTAACCTGAGGAGTTGGGTACTTAAGTAGGCCTTGACCATCAGTTTGAAGGATGTCTTTCAGTATCTCTGAAGGAATCCTATCAATGATGGCTTTCAACCAAGGCCCTTGAGGCAACTTGATTCCTCCTTCATAGAGTTTAAGCACATCCTCAAAGCTATCAAACTCATTAGGCGTGTTATCAAACCAAGCCTCAAACCCAGGGAGAAACGTCTGTATCATGGATTTTAAAGAAAATGTCAAGAAGTCTGACATCTTCACGTGACCAAATCGCTCGTCCCTTGGCACATATATGTCTAAGCCCATAAGTGATGGAATCCTGCTTTCAGAGTTGGGATCTGCGGAGAGTAAAGAGCAACTGTCAAGTCAATTCGCTCTTCTGAAAATCAAACATTTAAAGCTTGAGATTATTATACTTGTTGAAATGTCTAACCTGTTTTGGTTGGTTTGCGGCCTGTCCTACCTCTACGAGGACATGGATACTCCGAGGATCCTCCTAGGACAGGCCTAGCATACTCTTCGCCTTTATCTGGATCACCTAAGTCATTATAGTAAGCATAGTCATAAACCCTGTCCCATTCCTCAAGTTCTCCAGTTCCATCTCCTTGTAAAATTACCAATTCATTTTCTCTGTACTTCCGCAACAGTTCTGGTGTTTCACTAGGGAGATAAGCCTGAAGAACCGCCCGTTATGAAAATGCAAAGTATGTGTTCAAACACATGCAGATAAGTCTTGTTACGTGCCTAACAGACAAATTAGTTATACCTGATTCGCAAAGAAAATGCGGTCAGACTTGTATTTATGAACTGGATAAATACAAGAATTACAGACAAAATGGATTTTGCCATGATTTTGAACATCTTCAAGGGTAAGTGACTTTAGAAAGAACTCATTAAAATGTAAATTCTTGATTACGAGTGCTCCTGGAACTCCAAACTTCTCATGATCCCAGTCAAATGTGACACAAAAAGCTATTTCACTTGTTGTTGTTGGAGTGATGTTTGTAAGCCAATTCTCTAAGTACGCTGGATCACTGTGTTTCCCTAGTAAACCATTTGCTGCAAATGGCAAAGAAAGCATAAATTTCTCGAAAAAAACCGACACAAAAATATGAAGAAAGATGAAGAGTAAAAAAAAGCACTAACCAGGATCAGCATGATCAGAACTGATCAACTGGAAAGACAACTTCTGGCCAAGAAATACAAGAACTCCATCAAGAACTGAGGCATTTATGTTAGTGAAGTCCAAAGCATTCTTCTTCATCAAAATTACTCTTCCTTTCACTTTTTTCCCATCATCTTTTCTAGTGATACTATCCACAATCTTTCCCAAAAACATGACTAAATATTGACATTACATATATTTTCTTGACCTTCCAAGAGAACAAAAGAAAACAGAAATTTTGGTTGTGAAGCTTCCAGTTCGGGTGCCTCATATTTATAGCAAACATTTACTAGCTGGTTGAATATATTGTATTGTGTTGTATCTTTCCTATTGTATTATTTTAGAGAGAAGTATTGGAAACATTTCTAAATTTGGCGCGAATTATTAGTTTCGTTTCCAATTTATTGATAGCCTTAAAAATACTCCTGACTAACTGAACTTAAATACACCTCTGATCTTGCCACATGGATGAAACACACCCCTAAATTCTCGCCAAGTTTAGGGGTGTTTCCAAAACTTGGCTCGATTTTTATTAAGAGTTCATGCTCCTAGAAAATTTTAAAACCACTTACAATGCTATGTGGTAGATCGGGATGTTTTTAAGTTGACTTAGTCAAGTAGAATGGTGTTTCTAAAGCTATCAATAATTTAGGGATAAAACTAATATTTCACACCAAGTTACAAGTTCAAGGTGTTCTCAATATTTCTCTCTAATATTTTAATGAATACAACTTTTGAATAAATTATATTATACTATATTATATTGTGTTGTATTATTTTAATGAATACAATTTTTGAATAGATTTTATCATTCTCCATCGTTGCATAATATTACATGCATCAAAAATGTCGGTGAAAACTAAGAAAAAAATTACAAATGACAATTGAAGAGTAAAATGAAGAAAATAAATCTGTTCAGGCTGAGATGCCAATATCTCACATTTTTTAAGGAGATTCAAGACCACTATCTCAAATATTTTCACTGGTCCAATGGTAGTTTTCTTGACTGTTTACAACAGGCTAATCACAAAATATAACTCAAAAATTCTGGATAAGAGTGAGTCCAAAACTCTAGAAAAAGAACATCTCCCTTCAACTAATAAGAACTTTTTCTTGACTAACCTTTATGCACTCTATATTTTCTTTTATTCACATTATCACTATTTATAGGTAAGAAAGTCTTCTACTACAATGAATAGGAAAATAATGGATAGTAAATAAAATAGATACATAGGATAGAATAATCTATTAAAATACCATTTTCATCATATTTAAAAGCAGCAAAACAAAGCTGCTAGTATGGTTAGCCATGAACTGAATTCCAGTCTTCAAATATTCTACTTTCTCAACGTAACCCTTTATTTATGAGGCATATAAGTACGTCAAAAATCTAATTTTCTTTTTGAATAATTTTCATTTGCTTTATAAACAATGGATTGCAAGGTTTGCGTTCTTACCCCTTTTTAGAACATCTTGAGATATCTCAACCAATGCTCCAACCAATGATTAATCTATATGTTGTTTAATATGCATATGTTGCGAGTTAAAATAAAGGATAAGTTAAAGACAAAGGTTAAAAGGAACAAAGTTTGCCAAATTTTCATGAATTAGAGATGTATCGGGTGATGCAAGGTGAAAATCTTAATTATAATATTCTCTTTGACGTATATCTTGATATATTATTTAATCAAAAGTATCGTATATTATTATAACAAACTAATAGAGATGAGTTTTTGTATTGTCGGTAACTTCATCAATTACCTAATAAATTCAATAAGATATGAGTTAATACCCTCCACATTTATGATGGAAAAGATGTAAAAAAAAATTGAGTGACAATTGGATCTTTAACCATACTAATACATGCATTAAATTCCTTACATTACTAATAGCTAGAAATTCATTGTATTAGTAATACACATCTTAATACACAGTAGACTGTATAAATAATGTAAGCATTAATTATACTTAGTATGAAAAAATGTACCAAATAGGCACTACTAATATATCAAATTAATGCATGCACTATTTTTACTAATACACTCTACAGAATGATCATGAGCGTACACGAATGTGTAACAGCAAATTTATGGTACATACATTCCTCCTAAAAAAGAAAAAGCTGCATGCCCCAGAAAGATGGTTGTTATTTTTCCTTAGACGTAAAAGGATTTGAAGTAAAGCAAGAGAAGTAATTGAGAAAAGATATAAAATTTAATTATATTGCATGTCTTATGGATATAGCATACAACTTTAACAACATTAGTTACACACACTAGAACTAGAACTTCTTTTGGAACAAAGAGTTCATTTATTGATATTATTGGAAATTAATATGTTGAAACAATCACAACTAACAGATTCAATTATATGTTTAATTGTTTATATAGACACACTGTTGGGAATTCCTTTACCAGTAAGTCCCTCTTCACTTGTGGGGAAGAGCAAAGTATATGGAACTTTAACAGGCCCTAACCTGTTCTTCCATTTCTGATGATCACCATTCATCTGTATAATTCGATCCTCGATGTCACTCAACTTCTTTCCAAACCTATCAAAAGCTGCAAGTGGTTCTTGATCCTTTGTCCATTCAGGTGAGTCCCTTTGTCCGAGGTACAGTGTATCCGAAGCATGCCTTGACAAGAGCTCTATGAGGGAAATTCCAACCAATGTCTGCAGCTGAGGGGTGATTGTTTTCAGGAATGCCTTGTCTGGACTTGTCTTGAGCTCTTCATACTCAGCACTTCCTGGCTCTGGCATGAACTTCCGACTTAATGTAGGACGATTAGGGAGATAACCAGCATAAGGGTATTGCCCAAAATTAACTGCCGCATGAAGTGCTGAAGCTATCCATATTGTGATGGTGCAGGAATCTATGAGCTCTTGTCGGGTTTGCATTTTAGGCCACCAGGGCTCATCTTTCTTGTCACCATGTCCTTCTTCACGGAGTTCCTTCCACCAGGCTTGGAGTTCAGTGTCTTTCTGTACTGCGTCATCTGATTTGTAATAGAAGTTGCAATATTCTGTCACCCAACTTTTGATTGCTGACCAAATTTCCAACCCATCAGCAGCATATGGATAGTCCTTAATCAGTAAGCGAACGCCATGTGGAGAGCTCGAGTCCTCAACAGCCATTCCCCTGATATTGAGTAACATTAGTAAGAAAACAACACCAAAGATATTGTTTTAGCGCGAAGTTTATAAGTTCTTTATGGTTTTTCATTTACCTTTTGATGAGATCAGCAGGAAGTGCTTGTTCAGGAAAAATCCAGTCTTTGTAAATTACTGATGACATTTCCATGGCATATTTGGCAGGAAAGACGGTCAATTCAAGAAGTCCGCCACCATTGATTAGGATTTGTCTTGCCAAAGCATTTATGTTCATTGTGTCACGAAAATGAGGAAGGAGAAGCTTATGAATGGGATGAAGCACACTTAGTTGCCTATTTGTTGCAATCACAAATGGCTCAATCGCTGCGTGTGTATTTAACCTGACAAGATATCACCAAAGTACTTTAGATTACTACAATTTGACAACATATTGAAGTTATGCAGCTTTTCGGCCAGGTCTTTACCAGTGACTGATGAGCTGATGCACGCCTGAATCATTCACTGCTGCATATGCTTTGGCCAACTGCCAAATAGAACCTTCAACGCCTTTATCAGATGGTGTAAACACTTTGCTAACAGCGCCAAATTGATCTCCATCTGGATGTGGCAAGCTTAGTTCAATTGCTAGTGGCTTCAAAGTTTCATTATCTTGCAGAAAGAGCAGAGTTCTTGAGGCATAGGTTTTTGTGGTTGTCGTCGTGTTTATTCTCCTCAAATATGGCATCAGGGTGTCATGGTGGTTCAATATGTATAGCCTGTTAGTCTTGATTGCCTGTTAAATAGTAGTATCAACTCTTCATCAACTAACTCATTGAAGTTGATTGAACAGTTTAGCTAGTATCAACAAAAAAGTAGTAAATACCTCATCAACTGTTAGTCCATCCAACTTATCCTCTATTTGATCCCTGGTAATTGTACTATTTTGGTTGCCATATATTTTAGGATCCAGCTTGCTTTTTGGAGGGAATTCCTACATATAATAACAAGCCGCCATCTTCAAAATCCTCGAAAAAATCACTAGAAATAGAAAACTTAAGCTAGCTATTTAATATCTTCTTACTTGGAGTCTACTAATAATGACAGGATTGACTCCAGCTAGCATTTCTCTTCCGAATTCTTCATCCGTCCTCCAGGCAGTTTTATCCTCTACGTACAACCAACATACAATACTTGGATCAAAAGGTGACGGCATGAAAATGACATGTGAATTTGATGATGTAAAGTTCATATAAATACCTTGGATAACCTGAGGAGTCGGGTACTTAAATAGACCTTCACCATCAGTACGAAGGATTTGTTTTAGTATCTCCAAAGGAACACTATCAGTAATGGCTTTCAACAAAGGCCCTTGAGGCAACTTGATTCCTCCTTCATAGAGTTTAAGTACATCCGCAAAACTATCAAATTCATTAGGTGTGTCATCGAATAAAGCGTGAAACTCAGGGAGGAGCAACTGAGAAATGGATTTCAAAGCATATGTCAAGAAGTCTGACATCTTCACATGACCAAATCGCTCGTCCCTTGGCACATATATGTCTAAGCTCATAAGCAATGGAATCCTACTCTCGGTATTAGGATCTGCAGACGGTAAAAGGCACATGTCAAGACAACTTAAAATATATCTTAATTTGTCAATCAAGTTGTGAATGTCTTAACCTGTTTTGGCTGGTTCGCGACCTGTCTTGCCTCTACGAGGATACGGGTACTCAGAAGACCCTCCAAGGACAGGCCTCGCATACTCTTCGCCTCTGTCTGGATCACCCAAGTCATTGTAATAAGCATAGTCATAAACCCTGTCCCATTCTTCAAACTTTTCAGTTCCATTTCCTCTTAAGGCGACTAGTTCACTTTCTCTGTATTTTCGTAAGAGTTCTGGCGTTTCACTTGGGAGATAAGCCTAAATCAACCATTAAAACAATATGTTTAGAAATAAGTATTGTTACATGTCTAATAAACAAATTAGTTATACCTGATTCGCGAAGAAAATGCGGTCAGACTTGTATTTAGAAGCAGGATAAACCCAAGAATTGCAGACAAAATGGACTTTTCCGTGATTAGGAATATCTTCAAGTGTGAGTGACTTGAGAAAGAACTCACTAAAATGGAAGTTCTTGATGATGAATGCTCCTGGAACTCCAAACTCCTCATGATCCCAATCAAATGTGACACTAAAAGCTGATTCACCTGCAGTTACTGGAGTGATATTTGTAAGCCAATTCTCTAAGTATGCTGGTTTGCTGCGTTTCCCTTGTAAACCATTTTCTGAAAATGAAACACAAGAACAAATTACATATCAAAACGTCAAAAATGCTCTTAAACTATATGAAAAGAATAAAAATGTCCTTTATTTATAGTTTGATCCAAAGTCATCACTAATAATGTTGTCAAAAAATGTCTTTATTGTTTATTTAATGGGTTAAAAATATCCTTTTTCAAATAAATTTGTTATTTATTTTATTTTTGAACACATTATTTTCTTAATAATATTTTTTCTAATTAACAAATATTTATCCTACTTCAGTTCGAGAAAAAATTAAAAATAAAAATACTTCTTGATTTATTATGATTACTATATTTATTGTTACCTAAATAAAAATTAATGTTAAGTTTACTATGATCTTATATTTATGACATATATTATTTGTTACAATGGTTTGATTTTCTATTTTAATTGATAAAATGAGATTACAACAACAACAAGAAGAAAAAGGTTGTTTAAAAATAATGTTTTAAATAGGAATACAATATATTTAAAAAGAAGAAAATAAAGAAGGGCATAACTGACTCATTTAGTGATAATAAGAACATTTTTAAATCAAAATATTGGCGACAAGGGCTTTTTTTACCCTTTTTTCCCTAAATAAAATATAATATCTCGTCGGAGGATTTCTATGGTCTAAAACGCGGAATAAATAGACTAGTCCTAACCATAATAATAGTTTAATGCTTCACAATCGATGAAATTTGATCGCTTCGTTATACATTTCAGTGTAATAAAATATTTCACATTTACACAAAAAATTTTATTAAAAAAAAAAAAAGATAGTAGCTTAAAATGTGTTATATAGTCGGTCTATCTTAATATAAATATTAATAATTATTTTTAGATTCAAGCCCATTATATAAGTCACACTAAATATGATTTTAACTCGAGTTAGTTACAATCTAATTTATCAACGACTTAGTTTATGTTTATCGTAAATACCTCTTTTGAATAGGTTAACCTGATTTACGTACACACACGTGTCCAATAAATTTTAGAAAAGGTGAAATTGAGTGAACGATTTGTACATTAGCCCCTGCGGTTGAGTTTTGGCCAACGTTAAATTGCATTAGTTGAATCCAATAGAACACATTCTATTCTCCACTTATATATAATTTGTGGGGACTTCTTCTTAATAACCTACACATAATTATGCCTACGTACGTTTGGATAGTTTTGCTCCACCAACTAAATTTGGATTTAATTATTACAGGTCGTTTGATTTGAACACAAGCAATAATATTGGGATTAGTTATGCTACGATAAGTTTTTATTACTTTTTTGATTTATTATATTCAAAATTATATTCATGATAAAATTTATAAGAATAAGTTGTTTGATTACCAAAAATATTTTTCACCTTATTTTATTTTATTTTATGTTTTTATATTTCTTTGAAAGCTTTAGTTATTTATTCTTAAAAATAAAATTTTATTCTGTTTAACTTAAATATTTAGTGTGTATGTATTTTCATGATTGTGTCGTGTGTTTTTAAATTAAACTTTCATCTTATTTAAAATAAAAATTAAATTATCATCTTATTTAGCTTTAGTTAAAACTTTCATCTTATGTAACTTAATAAATAAAACTTTCATCTTGTTTAGCTTAAAAATAAGACTTGGATGGAAGTTTATTAAGTAAAGGTAATTTTATTATTAAAATTATCTTCAATTTAATTAATATACTATTTAATTAAAAATATGTAATTTAGTAGTGGAATAAACATTTTAAGAGAAATATAAATGAACATAAATATCAGCCAAATAAATTTAATTAATAATATATTTATAAATAGAAATTATATTTATAAAATATCATTTTTTAAGTATATTATCATAAAACAACAATTAATTATGGTTGTGAATGTTATTATAAATGTTGTTAACACTAATATCACGAATGTAAGAATGATGTATAAAGGATAGTATAACGAGGATATTTTTGTTAGTATATATACTTTATCCCAAAATAAGTTATTGTGAGAATGTTATTCTACGTATCTCTAAAGAGGAATAACTTACCTCAATACAACTAAACACAAGATTGATTAAAGTAATTCCATAAATCCGAGTAAATATCTCATAATGTCATTTACATATGTTAAATTATTTAAGAAAAATTATTAAATTTATTTTATATTCATAAAAACTATTTAACTTATCATTTTTTAAAATTAAAATAATTTTAAATATTTAAACACATAAAATAATTATAAAATAAAATTTATCGAAAAATAAAAAATTAATCGAAACAAGCTCTAAAGCTATGCAGGTGATATACTTAAGTGGGTCTCGGAATTGTGTTCTTTTTAACTTTAATTATAACTTCTTCCAGAAGTTCCCTTTTTCCAAGCCTCAAGCTGATGAAAGTTCGAATATAAGTTATAAAGAAATTCCAATCAATAATTAATTAAAGAAATGGATGATAAGACTAATTTAATTAAAAAAAAATAGTTGGCGAGTGAAATACAATCCAAGAAGATAAATTTAGTTCCTATACTTAGAATTTGAATAATATAAGATAGAAACCCAACTTACCATTATCATGAACAGAAGTACTAATCAACTGAAAAGAGACCCTTCTACCAAGGAACTCAAGAACACCATCAAGAACAGAAGCATTCACATCAGTGAAGTCCAAAACATTTTTTTTCATCAAAACAATTGTTCCTTTCACCTTTTTTCTATCATCTTTTCCACTGATGGCATCCACAATTTTATTCAAAATCATTTTGATAACTTTCTTAGGGAGAAAAAAAAAACAGAGAGAATTTTGATGAGTTTGGTTGTGATGGCATATGTCTCATATATTTATAGGAAGAATAATTGCTCCCTCAGCTTGGATTTACTTTTCAAATATTTTCTTTTGTAATTAAATTTTTAAATTTTTTTTCACAAATTAACATTAAATTAAGAAAAAATAAATATTGTGTATAAATTAAATATATTGGGGATCCTATTTATATCAATAATTATTTTTTTAATAAGTATGTCAAGTCAAAATTTGTCAAATAAATCTGAATTAAGAGAGTACTTTACTAGTTGAAAATAGGGAAAGAAAATATTTTCTCCGTTCACTTTTACTTGTCACTTTTTACGTATAGAAAAAAAGAGAAAGAGACTCATATTTTATACGTAGCATTAAAATTAAATATTGAATATCAATTAAGAGGAGTAATGTACTAAAATAATTATGTTGATTATTATTATATTTTTAATGAATATGTTAATTCAAATATGATAAATAAAAATGAATAAGGAGAGTATTAATAGAAAGGAAAAAAAATTTAAAAAGACGAAAGTTCCATATTCCTACTTTCATGTCTTAGCTGTTCGTTGTGCTCCTTCTCTTTAATGGTCCTTTTGAAGAGTATTTATTGGTCGCATTAATTTAAAGTGTTAAAATTTGGTATATATAATTATATATTTTAGGTATATATAATTATAAAAAAATTAATATAATATTATATATTGACATTTATTCTATAAGAAAATTAAACAATGTATTTTATTGACTATTAAATTATTTCTTTTAAGGCTTGGAACAATTCTTCTTGAATACATTTTTTCTTATGATACTTCATATTTTAGATTAGTTTTGAGATTCATCGGCACACCATGGACATCAACGTTTACAATTATTTCCTTCTATTATTTTATCTTTTTATTTAAAAAATTACATACCAATCATACTTGAAGAGTTAAGGTAGTTACGAAACTATTCAAATTCAGATTAAAATAAAAAAACACTTTTTAGAAATCAAGTCTCGAATATATATTCATTTGGTCAAATTAAAACGATAATTAAAATAACATAAAAACATACTTTTTAAAAATAGTCTTAAATATCTCTCTATTGCACTAAATAAAAAATGATTTTAATTGGAGATATTCAATTATGACTTGTAAAAGTCATTTGTCATCATCTTCTCAATATCCAAAATTAAGTTCAAACTCACCCCTTTTTCCTAGCAATATCATTTTACTTTTTCTTGTAGGATATGAGTTTTAATCAAGGAAATAATTATGAAATTTTTAATGAAAAATTATGCGGATGAACAAATATGTACTTGTTAATTAGCTAACATAATTATAGTTTGAATTAATTACAGCTTGCGGCAAACATCTAGTTACAATTACAATTTGATTTTTGTACAATTCGAGTGATTTATACAAATATTGTATGTGATGATACAAAAGTTGTGTGCAAATCAAATTATATGGTGAAATATATATGCATTATGAATTGTATAGCGAATTATACATACGCTATACAAAAAAAGTAAATTATACAATGAATTATATAACGTATACAAATGTTGCACAAATTATATAAAATGTTACTATAACTATAATTATCAATTAATAATTAAATGCATTCAAATTATTTTTCTCAAGCTGTCTATGTGGACAATTCTTCCCCACGACCAAATTAGTGGGATACGAATTTTTTAGAAGACCAAAAAAAAAAAAAAGAAACCTAATGTTTTAAGATGAACTTTTGTCCAATTCCTCAATTACAAAAATCTACTGTTTTTTGTCAAACTAACAATTTTATCGCCGCCTATAAAATAATTGAAAAATATTTTAACACAAGTAGCCAAGTAGGCATATAACGTACAAGAAGTTTCTCTTCTTTTTTTAGTCTATTTTAATTTTAAATACAAATGCAAACATATCTTGAGTTTAAAATTGAAAATTAATTTTCTATCCGTGTATAAACTCTTTTTGATACGTAATTTGACAATTTAACATAGATATTTAACATTTATGATTAGAGATATATTGACTTTATTTACTTTACTATATTTCACCATTATAATAGTTAATTAATTTAAACTTGAACTTAAAATATCGAAACCTTCGTCTATTCTTTGGAAATTTCTTTTAGCTTTGTCCCCATAATAATATCTAATTAGTTGTTTGTATCTTTCCCGCTTGTTTAATTTATGGAAAAATTATATAACTAGGTAAATATATGTTGTGTATTTATATTAAAGCACCATAGTATGAAAAAATTACGATTTATAGCTGTTACTAGAATTTTGTTGCTATAGTTAGGGTCTTGTTGTTATTGTCTCTCTCCTCTCTTCCTTTCTCTCGCCTCTCTCTCTCCAATTTCTTACCAAATATACAATTATATATGTTTACCAAATGCATATATACAATTATTTTGATATATATACATAGTTAATTCGACAGATATACATATAGAATTTGTCTCTCTCCACTCTCCTCCTTCTCTCACTCGTCTCTCTCCTCCATTTTTCCATCTCGATCTCGCTCATCTCTCTCCTCCCCTCCATGTCACATAGTCGAGGTTTATGCCGTATAATTATGTAAAATATTGTTATTTGACCATATTAAGTTTCAACCATAGACTATTTATACAACCATAGAGATAAGGATTAATTATCCAACTCAGCATATAATAAACAAGAGTGAAATAGAGATACACCTTAATTCTAAAGCCCATCGTTAAGAACAAACATAGCGACTTAGAAAACAATATTGAAAGAAACAAATAAGAAAGGAAAAATTGCTCCTACATCCATGAGCATCTAGCATAGCAAGTGATATCCCACAAACTCAAGATAAATCTCTTAAGTTAGAAATCAACCCGGCAGCATACAAACTAAGATTTAAACTTTGAGATTCAACAACCTACCAGAATCACATTTGGATTTTACGCATTAAAGTTTGGACAGATTCGAAAATGAAAATATAATTTGATAGCTAAAAGTATAGCTCAATATGCAATATGAAGTTTACACTGCAGTTTCAGCAGCTAAGCAGACAGTAGCAAAGTAGATAACAGTTAAGGCAGCAAAACAGACAACAACAGCATATGATATAAACAAGGATATTAAAGACGCTTGAACCATCCTATGGAAAATCACACTTAGCATGGGAATAGAACGTTTCAAATGATTAATAAAGAACAGTTCTGAAAGTAACCTGGTATTGATATTATAAAGATTTAAACACACCTAAAGAAACTTAAACGACTCGTAGACTTGAAAAAAAAATAAGGTAACTTGAATACGAGCTGCTTCATATCAGCTTGCAGTTCAAACGAGAAACAGAAAAAAAAACTCTTCAAGGCAAATCCAATAGAAATAAAGGCAAGCAACTTCATTGATACTCACAAAAGACGAAAGATAGCACTTTAAGGAACCAAACTGTCATCTAATGAACTAACAAGTTAACACTTGGTCACTACAGTATGAATTTATAATATGCAGGAAAGGTAAAGAACAAAACATGCTTTCTTCATTTTTAACAAAACCGTGACATAAAGGACCTGTACTCATGCCAGTAATTAAAAGCAAACTGCAGCACCTCAAAGAATCATCCATCTTGATTACAAACATAAAGATACTCAAATAAGCAAACCAAATGATCAACGTGAGTATTCAAACAGTGAATG
>JAABOM020000001.1:31062614-31072796 GCA_011800125.2 Solanum clarkiae | reverse complement strand
ATTTATCTTTGTTTCTTTTTCTTAATATGTGTGAAATGACCAACTAATTCACTTAATATGAAACAGAGGGAGTAATAAATATGATGTCTTGAAAAATGTAATAAGGAAATGACTATAAAGTGTAATTAGAAACTAAGTGTAAAATTATCTCTTAATTTTATAAAGTGGATAAGTATTATTGAACATCCCAAAATAGTATAAGAGCAAATAAAGCTTGGACAGAGGGAGTATTTGAAAAAAAGTATATAAGTTGAAAAGTTAAAAAAAAAAAAAAAACTTCTAATCAGGAGCAGAAGAAAACACAGAGTAGTGCAAATAATATTGGTATTGTATATTGTTTGCTTATCCTTCAAAATTATGATAATACTAACATTTTATTTTATAATGAAAGAAAAGAGGTTAAATACTTATGTAGATGCATGCACTTGATATTCATTTCTTCCTTTTGCTTCAACTATACTATTAAGACAAAAGTCAAAATTTGAGAGAAAAATTAGAGATTAGTCTATTCACTCCATTAATAATTGAGTTGAAATTTGATATATATTAAATGTACATCTTATCAAAAGGGACACACAACGCAATAATGGCCAACGTGAACTTGTCTCCGCGTACTAAAAGGGGAGGAAAGGAAATTTATATAGATATAATAGATAAAAAAATATTTATCATTTATAGTAATAATAATTTATTTTCTCTGAATACTTATATTATATTTATAATACAATTTTAGTTAATATTACAGAAATCTATTTATAAAAAATATATACTAAAGTTTTATTGATGGATAGAACATCCATCACACCTTATACATTTATAATACATTGTGTCAATTTTTTTACCAAACAAACACAACATATTTTAAGGCACTTATAATATATTTATATTGCATGCATAATTCACTTTTAATACAAGCACAAATTTATTATAGTATTGCTATATATTACCATAAATGATAATAAATTTAAAAAATTATTAAAATCAATAATTATTTATTAAAAAATACCCATCTAAATAATTTTTTCAAAGAGGAGTAACCTTCATTTTTTATTTTGAATTTAAAATATCTCAATCTTACTTAAACCTCCAACATTTTTTTTCCAAATAAAAATGCACAAATGCAATTACACCTTTGGACGTGAATGTTGGGGCCAATAAATAGAGGGCCCAAGATATAGTGGACTCTTTGTACCCAAAGTGAAAGCTAGTGGCTCATTCAGCTCAATAATACGGGCCGATATGGAAGCCTTTCATTCTGTTAGGCCCATCATGGCACCGGGCCAGGGTGGAGACTATTGAGTAACTTGTTCACGAATCGAAATCAATTATTCGAATCGAAGAGATCAACTAATATTGAGATTGGTGTGATGCTTGAATCTAATAAGCATATATATATATATATATATGTGTGCCTTTGATCACAAAATGTCATCATTTTTTTTCACCCTTGTTTACGTGTTTTCATCTTTCTGCTGTGTTGATGATGCAAGTGACGATCTTAAGGGGTAAGGCGGAGAATGTATATCAAAAATTAATCTAAGTAATCTGCTATTTCACAAATATTAGAGTATATGACTTATTACAATCAAATTTGTCTGTATATAATACTATCATTATAATAATATTTCATTATAACCACTTAGTTCTCTTAACTATCAATTTTTCATATTATATTTTACTTCTTTATAGCAATAGTCTAACATAATAAGAATGACATCCATTATAACAATACACTCTTTATAAATTACTTCTATGTGACAATCATACTCAAATATTGTACACTATTTTCATTAAAATATATTATGTATAAAATAAATAATAAAACATGTGTGATACTTATCTTTGATGTCATACAGAAAGTAAATTTCAAAAAATAAGTACCTAAATTTTTTAGAAAAAATTCAAATGTTACTCATAAGTCATGGTCATAACTTTACTAGAAAAAACTATTAATGTTTACCTTCTCAATTTTTAATTAATGAAACATAAAAATCAGTTGAGATTACAATTATGTTGTTTTCATTTATAACATAAAGGTACCAAAAAAAATATAATTTTCATTTTTATTTATAATTACCAACAGAGATTTTTACGTCAAATATCAATATATATCAATACATATCAATGCATATATACATACATACATATATATAATAATAATAATAATAATAATAATAATAATAATAATAATAATTCACTAACCCCTTGTTTGAATGGTTGTTTTCCATTGTAATGTATTGTATTGTTAGTTTATGTGTAAATATTTATTTTGATTGTTATTTAAATTCCATTGTATTGTATCGTTTAAATCTATTATTAGGTAACGACGAAAAGACTTATTATATAACGACTGATTTCGTGTGGTTGCATCATTACTTTATCTTCTTCTCATTTTTGACAACTTTATTTATCATTTAATAAATTCTATTTTATTATTTATCATATCTTTTCATGATGTCTACTATATACCATTCGATTTCTTATATATTTATTATTCAAATTACAAATACATTATATTATATAATAAGAAAAAATAATATAATCTATACAAATATTATTTTTCATCAAAATAATATAATATAATATAATACACAATACAATACAATATAATAACAACCAACCAAATAAAGCGTAAAGCAATTACTCTCATATGGGAAACCGTATAGCCACATTTGGATATGTTCGAAACCAATTAAATAAAGCAAAACCTTTTTTATTTGCCTTCAAAAAAAGGACAAACTGTCTATCAAATTAATATTGAAAACCTAAGCAATAATCCAATTAAATTTGAAACTTCATACGGTGCGTGCACGCTGGATATTGCGTTTGAGTTAAGACTGCATTTAAAATACTATATGATTTTTATTAATATTAATTTATTAAAAAAGAATAAATATCTTTTTCTTTTTTATGAACAAAAAACCACGTCCACGAGCAAAGAACAAAATCAACATCTCCACTTTTCTTTTTCTTTTTGTGTTTCCCGAGAAGATATAAATATTCTCTTCAATCCCGAATTTCGAGGCACATTGATTTCGATTTGCCCTTACAAATTGGAATTTCAAGTTTATGCTGTCGTTGTTTTTATCCACCAGTGCCGTCCGTTTCTTTTCTTCTCAGTTTTGTTGGTCGCCATTAACAGAGTTTCTTCAATGGCGTCCCCAGAGCGAGAACAACTTATTGACAACTCTGCTTCTGGTTAGTTTATTCTCTCTTTTGGGGTGCATATTTATCCATTTTTTTGTGGGGTTTTCTCAAATTTTCAAAATTTTAAATGGTTTCTGGGTGTCTTATCTCTATATTATTTGTGGGTTTCATTCAAAGTTTGTTTTTTTTTTCCGTCGTTTTTTTTTTTTCCGTCCTTTTTGTTCAAATGGTTGTTCCAAAGGTTGCTGATAATGGAAAAAAGGTAAATGGATTTGCTGTAAAATTAGATTAATGGGTCTTTAATGCATTGTTGAAGAGATATCTGGAATGGGGATGAAAGGAGAAGGGATGGTCTGGGCCTTAACTTCTTCCTCTGCCATCAGATTGGTGGATAAAAAGATGAATAGTAGTCAGGTGTTTGAAAGGGCATTAGTTTAGCATGTTTATTTGATTTATATATTATATTAATGACAACAGAAGGAAATATTAAAGTAAGTTGAAAAATTAGCTTAATAGAGGAACCATCACTTCAAAGTTCAAAGTCTGAATAGTTTAGCAACTTAAGAATTCTTCAAAGCAGCATAGTAATCGAAATTGATGTCCCAAAAAAGGAAAGTGTCAGCTCATAACTGAGCTGGCTACTTACTTGAGTTAATTGGAAAAGAAAGGAGAATTTATGGTGTGATAAGCTATTTGAATTTTGAATATTGTCAAGCAGTCTTTTAAAAGATAGTACTTACTCATGGCATGGCTTGTTTATGTATCAACTGTCTATCCTTTGTAGATTTAAGTTGAAAATATAACTGATTGGTGTTGTTTTACTTATTTTATATTTCTGGAAATAAGTATGCTTAATCTGGGGGTTGGGTATGAGCTAATCTTTGGAGGTCTAGTTTTGAACTTTGACAAAAATGCCAACCCTTTCAAGGTAATCAGTGATATCTTGTTCTTCATGTTCAAACCTTGTTGTCTAGTATATTCTGTGAATCTGGGCAGAGTGTGTTACCAATAAAGAATAGTCTACAACTTGTGAAGCCTATTGTCTAGTGATTTGATATAGGTTTATCATGTGAAGGGCTATGTGGTTTCTAGTTCATTCTGTAGGGTGCCCAAAATCAATGCATAGTATAAAGATGTTGAATGGTGATTTTGACATGGAAAAATGATTTATATATTTCATCAGGACTCCTTGACAAACACAATAGGGAGCTGGAGCATCTGAGTCTGACAAATCAGCCACTAAAGACAGTTAAATTCTTTAGTTTAGCTGTTCTAAAGCATCTTCGACAATTCTCGGTTAACACTATCAAGTGCAGCTGTCTTGTGGTCATTCTGCTAGCAGCTGCAGGTGGGATTTTAATTTTGACACGTGGTAGGGCATATGAGGAGGTATGTCGTTTATTCTTGTTTTACAATGCATTTCTTCATAGTGGAAGATACTATGTGATCTGTAGAGATCAATTAAACACATTTCTAACATCCCATTAGTTTGTCATGTATACTACTAGATCTGGGGCTTTGAACTTCTTGATTTTCTTTTTTTTTGTACTAGCATGAAGTTCTTTAGATAATCAATCCTTTGAATTAAAATCAGAGGATTTAGGGTATAGCTCAAGTAAGGAGCATTATTTCTCTCTTTCTTTAAGGCGAGGCGGAGGACGTAGCAATTAATGAAGCATTTCGATGTTTCCTTTGTTTGGGCATGATATACATTCTTAAAAATCAACACAGTCCTAGATTCTCTCCCAACATATGTTATGTCTCTTTTCACACTACCTGCTAAGGTGGCTAAGAAATTGGACAAACTTAGGAGAGATTTCCTATGGCATGGCTGCAAAGAGGGCAAGGGTTACAATCTGGTCAAATGGAATACAATTTTACATAGAAAATATAAAGGTGGTTTGGGCATCAGAGATTTGAGGAAGCATAACAATAGCCTTTTGATGAAATGATTGTGGAGATATACTGAAGAGAGGCAAGCTTTGTGGAAAGATCTAATTAAATGCAAATATGAAGAGGGTGGATTCTGGTGCAGTAAGGTAAGCACAGATGCATATGGAGTGGGAGTTTGGAGAGCTATTAGAAACTTATGGCCCAAGCTAGAACCAAACTTACACATCAAGGTGGGGGATGGAAGGAAAACTAGATTCTGGTGGGATGATGGATCAAACAAACCCCCCTAAAGGAACTATTTCCTGATCTATTTACTCTATGCACCAATTCTGATACAATGATCACTGAATTGCTGGATAGAACAAGGTTGGAACCTTTATTTCTGAAGGCTTCTAAATGATTGGGAAATAGAGAGAGTAGCCAAATTGTTGGAGGAAGTGAGGGATTTTGCAGGAACCAATACTACCAAAGATGCAGTAAGATGGTATCACAGTGAGGATGGGGTCTACACAGTTGGCAAGGCATACAAGAAGGAGTGCAACTTGCAACGGAGTAGATACCAGAGTTTGTGGAAGTGGATATGGAAGAATTCAGCACCAACAAAAGTTAAGTGCTTCACCTGGTTAGTCATCAGAAAGGCATGCTTGACACATAAAGTTTTGAGGAGGAAGGGAAAGATCATACTTCCATGGTGTTCCTATGTGAGAAGATAGGGGAAACCAACAGTCACCTATTTTTACACTGTACTTTCACAGCACAAGTCTAGTCTATGTTTCTCAATCTTTCTGAAGTGAAATGGACTATGCTGGAACACACAACCGATTTACTAAGTTGCTGGATCAGGAGAGGAGGTAGCAAGAAGCAGAAGACTTGGTGGGATTTAATTCCACACTGCATTTGGTGGATAGTGGGAAGGAGAGGAGTAGTAGGAATTTTAAAGATATATCCAATTCCATTCATAAGGTTAAATGGAATTGCATTGTATCTCTATATTTTTGGTGTAAAGAGATAGGATTAGAGGATTCTGATCAACTTTTAGATTTCGTAGGATCCTTGTAAGTATTGCTCTTATTGTCCTTTTCTTTTTTTCTAAGGGTCTCCAGCATATCCTTAATGCTGAAGAATACAATGTTACCAATTAATTAAAAAAAAAAATCATGGCATCTTTTCCCATATTGCATGTTCTTTCAAACTTAATCTACTAACTTAGAAAGTACTTTATATGTTTATGGAATGATCTTCATCCAGTATTAACAAAGAAGTGACGAACTGCTAACAACAATTTGAAATTGTTCATTTTCTTAATTGGATTTATATGTTGTATTTTTTACCCCCTTACCTCGCAATGGGCGGGAGCCTTTGAGGCATTGGGGTAATGTTGTTGTTTATATGTTGTATTTTTTAAGCTTCTTTCCTTCAATCACTGGACAACAAACTCCCATGTTTTCAAAGTTTTATGGGACAGAAAATTTATTTGCATGAGCTGATAGAAAAAACTTTTATATACAAATAATATCAATTTCATTGGCTAAGGCCTAAGAATATTCGTAGCTATTAACGAATGAAGACAAAAGTTTTTAGTTATTACTGTGATGTTATACTCGGAAAGAAAAAATTTATTCCTTCACTGGTGGATTATCTTCCAGTCTTCCTTGCCATGCCTGAGTTGTATGCCTGCACATCTAACCGTATACTCTTTTATTTTGATTTTATGCCTGCTTTTCAAGACACTGCAGCGTGTTCAGGAGCTTCTCAGCTATCTACGGTTTGGACTCTGGTGGCTAGTTCTTGGTGTGGCTTCATCAATTGGCCTGGGTGAGTGAACATTTGCTCTTGGTATAATTTTATACAATTTAAAGACATCTGTTTGCTACATACTTATAAAAACATGAAGTCTTCTCTGTTTAGGGTTCTCTGTCAAGTGGGTGATAGGCTGATAGCATTGTCTTTAAGTCACGGATTTCTTCTTTGAGATAGTATTTGTGTCCAACTTTTAGTAATGTACTACTAAGGTATGCCTGTCACCCGTAGTCCTATTTGACCCTTCCTTAACCAGTCATGAGATAATTTCTAGAGGGAACAGACTATTGTAGGTAATACACATTATTCTCAGTTTCTTGAATGCAGCATTTTAGCTGAATCCTATTTATTTAATGCACTACTAAAGTATGATTGTTGACGGTCCTATTTGACCACCCTTAACCAATCATGAGATCATCTCTAGTAGGAACAAACTATTTTATGTAATACATATTTTCCCATTTTCCTTTATGTAGCATTTTAGCTGAATTCCTTTTGTGTTTTGTTCAAAGTAAATGAATGACAGGACTTCAGAAAATAATTGGCAACTGGCCTTGAGAATAGCTTTTGATCACAATTTGAAGCAGTTCAGCTTTTTGTGTTTGTAGAGATAGTCCTATTGGTCCTCCATGGAGCTAGTGTTTGAAGTTTGATGTGTTATATTGTGTAAAGAGTATTTCTTATGACCATGCTTATGCTATACACATAGATATCTGGTGAATGTTTTTCACGATATTCAAAATGTTATCACATTCAGTCATGAGGCAGGACACTCATATTCTGACTATTTGAGTCAAGATACTAAGCAAGTATCTTTGGGTGTTTTCTCCGTTTGAAATCATGTTTGGTGCAGAATAAGGATCATTATATTAGAATAATTTTGGATGAGCTTTCTTTATTAGAGAGATCATATTTGGACTTTTAAGCTATGCTGCTCGGACTCTTTAAAAGTGTCAGTGTGTGTGTGTCGGATTCGCCAAAAGTAGTGTATTTTCGAAGAATATGACACGGGTGCGGCATTTAAAGTGAAGAGTCCGGGCAATTTAGCTTTTAAATCATTTTGGTTCTGGTCCCTTAACCTAATCTTTCTCAACAGAATATTACTGCTCTATTGCTGGTTTTTGAAAGTTCTATTATTTATAGAATTTTCTGGAAGTGACATTGGTGGTAATTACAGTTGCGATTTATTTTACTCTCAATTATATTTTTGTTATTCCTCATTCATCTTTGTCTCTCTCTCTGTGTTCTTAAAGGTTCTGGTCTGCACACTTTCGTCTTGTACTTGGGCCCTCATATTGCTCTATTCACAATAAAATCTGTGAGCTGCGGAAGGGTTGACATAAAAAGTGCTCCATATGATACAATTCAATTAAGAAGTGGTCCTTCATGGCTGGATAAAGACTGTTCTGAATTTGGCCCACCATTATTTTCTCTATCGGGTGCACGGGTACCATTGACCAGCATACTACAACAGGTTCAGTTGGAAGCTATATTATGGGGTATTGGAACAGCTCTTGGAGAGCTTCCTCCTTATTTTATCTCTAGAGCTGGTAAGTAGCATTTCCAATGTGATTTCTTCCTGTACAGTGGTGCTTTACATAACATTTGATCTTCTGGAAATTTATTTAATTCAAGTAATTGTATTGCAAGATATTCTTTTCTAAAAGGTTTTTGCAGGACATTTTTATATATGTAATCCGTTTCTGCATATGTTCTTGGGACGATAAGTCCAATAACAATCTGTTTGGCAATCATACTCGTTATCTCTATTTATAACCTTTCCTATTTCTGAAAAGCGGCTGGAAAGATCTTACTTTCAGGAGTCCTTGGGGCAAAACACAGTTACTTCACAGAAATGAAAAGGAAAGAGAATCGGATGTTCCTCCTTTCTCCTCCTTATTTCTGTTTGGAGATATTTTCAAGTCTGGCTAAGGACCTGCTGAAAACTTTACAACTTTTAGCTCTTTATTAGCCTCTTCCCGTTGAAACTACATTGACTGGTGATCATCCATATCAAAGATATTACTCAAAAAGGGACTAGAAGGCATCTTCTTTGAGCAATATTTTATTTTCAGTCTTTCTCCTTGGAGTCCTTCCTCTAGATCTGAATACCTCAGAGAATGTCATTTCAGCTGAAGGTTTGAGATAGACAGTAAATTCTTATATTCCTTATCTTAGCCCACTTACCATCTTTCTTCCAGAGCGATAAAACTTTCTTTCTTCAACTTGTTGCATTCTTTTCAGTTCTGCAATGTTTCAACTATTCACAAAAACTCGTTAAGTTTCAAAATAGAGTTCTAATTATTATCTTATGCAGTACTGCTTTATGGTAATGTATTACTGGCGGGGTGACCAGAGTCCATGTTATGTAGTGCTGATGTTTCCTGTGCTCAATTGCAGCTAGTATATCTGGTAGTGAAGGTGAACTCATGGAAGATTTGGATTCTGCTTCAAAAGAAGATGGTGGAATTATCAGCAACCACTTAAAACAGATTAAAACGTGGCTTCTTTCTAACAGACAGTATTTGAATTTCTTCACAATTCTGGTTCTTGCTTCGGTAAATCGTCTCTCACTTTTCACATTTTTCTGGGACTTTATTTTGTCCTTGTGACAGAGTGTTGTGGACTTGTGTTGTGATTTTCTTCAAATTTACGTCTATTTAATCCTTCCTTTTGATCTCTACATTGTTTTATTTGTCAATCCTCAGTAAGGATTTTATGCTAGAGCAAGACCACTAACCCCCTTCCCCCTGGATAGAAAAAGGAAAGTGAGACAGAAGAACCTTTTACTGCGTGACTGCTTCCTCATTTTTATCATTTAATAAATAGTGAAATATTCCTTGTTATAATAGCTGCTTGCTGCTATATTTTTCCAATTTCATCACAATAAGTGCAAACGTTTTGATTTGATATCTTTTGTTTTCTTCAATTTTCTGATGTTTCCTTTTTTCTGTATTTTGCGGAAAATAGCACTTCTCTGTTTTTTTTTTAATGATAAGGGAATCCGCAACCGCTACCTTTTTGGGTGCACACAAGGTAAACCCCGCTCCTATGCAATAGCTCGAAAATCACATAGGAGAGGTAACCTGCACTAGATAAGCCTGATGCAACGAGCTCGACCCAAAAGGCAAGCCCCTTACTTTTGCTAGCAAGGGGTTTTGAACTTGAAACCTCAAGCATGAAAGCTCCAAGCCCAAACCACCGGGCCACCCGAAGGGTAAAAATAGCATATGCCCCTTTTTCTAGCCTTGAAGTTATTCTACTATCTCAAGTTTGATAGACTGATCATGTAATTACTTGCAATGATCATCACTGATTTAGTATGTCGTAGCCCCCCCTCCC
>JAABOM020000001.1:31051433-31062514 GCA_011800125.2 Solanum clarkiae | reverse complement strand
CACCCCCCCCCCCCCCCCCCCCCCCCCCCCCCAAACAAAAAAAAAAAAAAATCAAAGATCTGGAAACTCGGGTGTGTCATATGTTTCCTGGTGGGCGGGGATCCACAATTATGTTCTTGTTGTTTCTAACGTTTGTGAGGATTCACAATTGAGCTCTTGTCCTTTTAATGTTTATTTTTGATGACCGTGGTGTCCGGGTCAGCTTGTGCGCATCTCGACTAATTCCACGGGATACTTGCCTCCTTCCACTAATAGTATCAGGTAACTCCATCCACCAAGGCTAGGACAGCCGAGAAGAAATCACCCAGTTTTTTTGGTCTCCGCTGGGATTTGAATTTGAGACCTGAGGATTCTCAACCCATTTCATTGACCATTAGGTCAATTCCTTAGAAGTTCTTTGATGCATGTTGCATTTGTTATTCCCCATCTATCTTTATGTTTGTGTTGATAACCTATTAAGTGCGCTCTTTGTTTCCTGTGAAGGTGCCAAATCCTCTGTTTGATCTTGCTGGTATCATGTGTGGGCAATTTGGTATTCCATTTTGGAAGTTCTTTACAGCAACATTGATTGGGAAGGCAATTATTAAGACTCACATACAGGTCCGCATCTCCCAAATTGTCTTTTTTGTTTGACAAGATAAAAAGTATTACTCTTATAAGTCGGGAAAAAGAAAATGCTGAACAAAAGTACATCCGAAAGAAAGAGATAATTACAGATAGTGTATGAAGATATGGAACTCAATCTTATCTTAGGCCTCTTAACAGATTGTCCTTGTTCACGTTGCACCAAAAACAAAGCAAAGATATAAAATTGTGTCTAAGATTTACAATATTGTAATTCTTGTTCTACCCATAAAAAAAATAAAAAAGATATTGTCCACGTTGATAAGATCCATCCATTTAGCAACACCTTAGGATGGCATGGCCTTATTGTCAAAAGCTCTAGCATTTCTTTCTTTAAAAAGGATCCACCAAACAACTGCTGTTAAGAGTTCAAAATCCCAAGTTTAAGCCTTTAGTGTGCCATGTGAGCTGCCAAATGTTATCATTCGTTGTTAAACTGTCAATGCTTCCCTGATTATAAATATTTGAACGCTAGCCAAAAATGTTTGCAAACTTCTTTTGGAAGACACTAAATCATGTAAGTTTTTGCTTACTATGTTTGAGGTACAAGACAGGTGGATATACAGTTACCTGGCTCTCCAGCTCCTGCTTCTTTTCTCTCATGTTTATTCTCACTTCCCTCCACCAGCCTGCCTGTTCCTTCAGTCCATCCTTACTCCTATTCTCCCTCTTCATGACATATGAACCATCAGATATTGTTCAATCACCTGTGATTAAATGCAGATTGTTGAGACTTGATACAAACCGTGAAAACACCCTGTCTACAAACTAACATCACTATTATACACTGTTAATTGAGTTGATTTGGAAAACTTTACCTTCAATTATGTGTGAATTATGAGTGTGCGTCTTTGAAGCATCATAGATTAATCCCTCTTCGGTTTTGGTCTAGAGGATTTCAAAGAACAGAAAAAACAAACGCCCAAGGTCGTGGCCTAGCGGTCAATGAAGTAGGTTGAGAACCATGAGGTCTCAAATTCAAATCCTAGCAAATACAAACACAATAGGTCATTTCCCATTTGTCCTAGTTTTATAGACATGGTTGCCTAGTACCTATTTATGGTAAGAGGTGACAGGTATCTTGTGGAATTAGTTGAGGCACACGAAAGCTGGCACAAATACCATGGTTTTGAAAAAAAATAAACAGTAGCTAGCTTCAAACTCTCTGGGATGTTAAATTTTGGTCATTCATTTGAAAATGTTACTTTGCAGGCAGCATTTATTATTTCAGTTTGCAACAATCAACTGTTGGACTTGATAGAAAATCAATTAGTTCGGGTGCTTGGTCTCCTTCCTGGAGTTGCCTCATTCCTGCCAAACATCATTTCCAAACTACACATCGCTAGAGAGAAGTACATGGCAGCATCCCCTCCAGTGTCCAGTGTTAAGGTAATACACTTGACTCATTAGGAAAGGAAAAAGAATGTAGACGTAATGCTCTGATTACTGTTTCGTGCATGTTTTTTCTATGCTAAAGGTTATTTTGTCCTTTTGCCTTCTCTGACCTGGAATGTATCTGGAACTTTACTGCTGCTTTATAGGTGTAGAAGGTTTGATTCAAAGAAACTTAGCTGTCATCTAGTTGGTATGCATCGAAATATAGCATAAACCATGTAACTTGTCAGAAATAAAGAGGAAAAAGGCTAAGCCTTGTAGTACCATGTATATGCCAAAAAGATTTGTATCATCATGAGGAGAAAAAAATGTTGTTTCACAGTCCGAGAGCCTCTTCGACTTAGCTTGCAATAATAAATTTTTAACTAAACAAAACTATTAATCTTAACAGAGGATTTCTGCTTGATATGTAAATTACCTCGATCAGAGTCTCTGTTCATACCCATAACTTGTCACCTGAAGATCTCCTTGGCTAATGGGTAATGATCTACCACAACTGTGACCTCATATGGTATGTCCGTATGTGAACCTTCCATGACCCGTCAGCTTCATTGTGTCTGGAGAGCCTGTTTTATACAAGGATGCCGATTGTTGTGTTGAAAAAAGATGTAAATTTATGACTCTGCAAACATACACGAGTCACGACATAATTTATGAACTAAAAACCTATGTTCTGCTGCAGGCAAAAAAGTGGGATCTTTCGCTTGGCTCAGTGTGGAACACTGTTGTATGGCTCATGCTCTTGAACTTCTCAGCCAAGATTGTAAATACAACTGCCAAGGGCTATCTTAGAGAGCAGCAAGAAAAGGAGCTGGCCGCAGTTGAAAATAGTCGTTCTAGGGAATAACATATTCAGAGTAGTTCAGTATGTGCAAGGCTCCAATTTAGTCGCTGGTAGTTGATTAAAAAAATGATCCTTTTAGCTGCTGGCAATAGATTGTTGTGTACGTTTTTGATGTGTCAATAATCTGATTATTGTATTGGAAGTTCACCTCAGATACGAGGGAGAGGGTTTTTTTTATGTCCTCAGCCCCTACTTCCTGTATACACCAAAAATACACCACCATGTACTGGAATCATACAATTCAACGACAAAAAGTTTCAGTTCGGCAGGATCATCTTGTGACTATGAATAATCAGTCCGTCCCTTTACTTTTTTCCGTTCAATACAGCACCATTTGCAAGATGCACCGTCTACAGGCTTTCATACTGTTTTAAGTATCTATTTGGTTTCAACTTTCAGTATTGCAATAAATATTAAGGACTCATATAGGAGAAGTGAGAAGATCTTCCACAGCACTTGCATATCTCAAACGGTAAGCAGTCTAGACATCAATGGCAGCAAAAAGAAATGCTGTCAATATATCCTAGAGTTATATCGCAAATGTCTCCGTCCACATATGCTGAATGTTTATTGTCTGACAAGTTAGTTTATCCAACATAATTCAGCTGAAGTTACTGACAATACAAGTATCATTCATATAGGCATACATTTTACATGAATACAGATGGAATTCAACAGTTACACAAGTACCAAAACATAAAAGTATCTGACTGCACATAGTACAATGTGATTTGCTTTGCTTTGCTGACAGCAACAGCAATTTTAATGGACAGAGGGCATTTCCTCCATATCACTAAAATGAAGGATCATTATTGAAGCAGACCTACCATAATAGGCAAGCAGCCAGATGGGTGATGTGGAAGCAACTCATTTTGAGCTCACATCCTTCGTCACTAGTCTCATTACTAGTTACCTCCCTACATTCACACACCTTTACCAGGATTGACCCTTTCGACATGTACAAGCTAAGTCAACCCTGCGTCCCTCTCCCACTTTAGATCCTCTGAGAATTGTGAGAAGGCAGATCGGGGGTCACCATCTGATACGGCAAAGTAATACTGAGCAGTTTCACAGTCAACTTGCATGCTTCTCCTTAGGGAGTCTATCACCTTTTTCCTGCTTCTCTCTGAGGTCAATCTATTTAACATTGTGGTGAGCTTTGGATCAGGGCCACCCTCAAGATACAAAACAGCCACTTCCCTTTTCGCATACATATCCAGCTCTATATAGCAAGTGCCGTTGATGAGGCAGTCTGAATTGCTAATAGGAATGAGTAACCTGTCCCTTGAGTATATACCATGGTCACTCATCATATTGTTCAAGCGTTTTATATCCATGACCTGCCAATCAAAGGAAATTCTTAATAAAGTTGCTTCTTAGAGAAGCCAGAAACCCACAGCATCTAGCAGCAAAAAATTACTTAGTTTAAGATCAGGTTAGAGCTTTGTGCACTGAAAATTGTAATAATTATTCAAGTAAAATAAAGGCCTCTATAATTATTTAGAATGCTGCTTCTAGTGCCTGGTAGTTTATTGCCAATCTTATCCATTATATTTTGAGCCCATTAGTGAAAACAATAATTACACAAGTGGCATCCCACATGTTATATGTTGATACATTGATTGGGTGGAGCTAAGGAGAAGCAACTAATAAATTTGAACATAGTGGTAATGACTGATATCTTTTCCATGTTGATAGTATTTGGGCCAATGGGATCTCCACTTGATGATCCCCTATGGATTAGTAGTGCTAGTGACATCAGAGGCTATATCTGGGGTTTGCATAAACAATGATCCCCTATGGAGTAGTAGTGCTGAGGTTATATCTGGGGTTTGCATAAACAGAAGGCTCTCCTATTCCCAGTTTACAGAGGAGCCAATATTCAGTCTTCTGGCCAGTGCATTAGACTGCATAGTGGAACTTCCAGCTACACAGCCAAAATGCTGAAATGTGTACAGAGCCAGTTAATACATCATACTGAGCAGAAGCATAGAGCATAGTAGGAAATTATCGGATGAGTTCTATGAAGCTTGGTTAAGTTAAAGGTAGATTGCAGAATGAAGAAGTTTTGGCAGGACCAAAGGCACAAGAAACATTAAAACATGATCTATTTACCATGCATATCAACAAAATGCATATTTTGCAGATTGCAAAGAGCAGGCAATTTTGAGGCATCAAATTTTTAAGAAGACTACAAGACTGGAAATTGGATAGAGTAAGCCAAATTTCCCACCGACAGACTAACAGTGAATTAAAACCACATCCTGAATCATTAGAGTGGGAAGGATGTTCAATTCATTATTCACTGTTAAGTCTTGCTATAATACTAAGCAAGTTGGTATAGGAAGGCACAGTGATCTTATCATCTCTTGGAAGTTTAACATAAATCTCCTCCTAGGTTCTTGTTTTACACAAATAGCTACATATGGGCCTTTTTATTAGCACATTAGAACTTACAGAGAGGTAGGATAAGTATATTTTTTCAACCTATTATCTGTCTTCTCCAGATATGGTTCCTTTAAAATTCCTAAATGCAAATGTCCCCTGCAAACTATTAGTGTGATTGGCAAGCTAAAACATATGAGAGTACTACTTAAAATGTGTGCCTTTTTTCCTCTTTTGTTCATTCATTCACCAGTTTTTCCAACATTTCGTTTCATCATTCACCCTGGACTTAGAAAGCAAAATATGACCTTGAATTAAATATGAAAAACGAAAAAAAGACTCTTCCAAATGAATTTTTTAAAAAATATAGGCATAAATACATAGCATTCACACACATATGTATAAAGAGAGGGAGTATACATGGACGGAGTACTTGACGGCGAGGCTAGCAACAGTATCACCACGTACGATGCGATGAGAAATGGCAAATTTTGAAAGGCTGTTATCTCTCCAGAAGCTGCCGGAGGAAGGATCGCCGATGACGGCCTTGATCTTCCAAGGATCCTTAAATGCCTTCGTCTGCAGTTCACGATCGGAGGCCACGAAGTTCCAGATCCTACACACACATGCAGCACGCGCCAAGTCAGGGAGAGCAAGTTTCTCGAGGATGGCGCGTAGAGTATCGTGGCATATCAAGGCTGGAAAGTGAGAATTCATCGGAGATATCACCGATTCTCCGCCGGGTACGGCCATGGTGGAAGATGCCGACGGCGGAATCTGATCGAAATTTTGTATTTCAGGAGGATTAAGTGGTTGGAGAAGCTGTTCGTCATCATCACAGCAACATCCCATCGCTTTATGATGATGCGGTGGTGTTTGCGCGCACACGGCGTATTTGGATGTCATGTGGACTAACTTAAGCCACGGGTGGATCTTGGAGAAATTGTAGAAGAGGGAATTTATGTATTTTTATTCTCTTTTTGGGGGAATTTATGTATTGGAAAAGACAAAAATAGGATTGGAAATATCCAAAATACAAATATTAGGCGTATGGTGGAAGGAAATTGTAAGCACTCTTCCAAATTATAAAACAAATTTCTCTGCAAAATTCTTCTGTCTTCTTCAATCTGGCATTCTCTTAGCGATTTTGCAAGATGGTTAAAGAATCATGATTATGTCGTCAAGTGTTGTACGGAAATCTTTTAACACTAGCCCATTAGGGAGACAAGGTTGAGTTCACCTTAGATGTTTTAGATGGTCGAAAGCGGAAACTGGACATATTGGTGGTTAAAGACACAAACTATTGCATTTTAGATTTTACGAAGAGAGAAATATGTTCCAAATAATTGTGTGAAGCAGCCAGCATCAGTATAACTACACCTCAAACTACATTCTTGGCTTGATAGGATACATAGTGCCAACACTTGTAAAATGACAAAACTTAGATAGCAGAAAAGCTCTATGAAACTGCAGCTAGAGGGGGAAAAAAAAGAGGAATTTAAGGGTATGAATCTAATCTAGTCTTGAAACTTGGAAAGCAATCAAGAGGGAACAAATACTGGAGAGCAAATCACATGGCCCACCCTGGACCAAGCCCATACGCATCCATATATCCGGCATGAGCATGTCCATGACCATGATCATGCTCGTGGCCATGGCTATCATGACCATGGTGGTGGTGAACACCACTCTGTGCTTCATCAAATATCTTCTGGACATGTTCAGGTGCAGGTTCTTCTTCAGTTTGTTTCACAGACTTCGGCAAGGAGGAAACAAATTGATAGATAGTTTCAGCTATTTCTTCAGAATTATGCTCCTACAAATCAGCAAAAAAAAAAAAGATGTGTTAGATCATCTTTAAACAACATAGATAAATAATTCATTAGTATGTCTATTGTCAAAAAGAAATTAGCCCTATACCCTATATTTTTTTTTTTTTGATAATTAGCGCTATACCCTATGTTTTTTTGTTGAAGAAGTGCCTTACAGAGTATGTAGGTCAGTACAATTACAACTTCAAAGGAAAAAACAGTGAGAGTTAGCTATTAAGAGGTATACATATAAATCAACTAAAGAAAAGCTTTTGAAACTTATCCACCGAGCTTAGGAGGCTGTGGTTGGTCTAAAGGGCGGGCCATAGGCGGATTTCTCAGTTATCAAAAAAAGAAAAATTATTCAAGTTCCTTTCATGAATAACATGCAGAGCATCTCATTCTTCAGAGATCAGAGCAGCGATCAGAGCACGCAACTGATGGATTTGGGCTCCTTTTTACATCATTGTTGCAAAAGATGGTCAAGCCAAGCTACTATACCAACAGACAAGGCTACTCGTTTATAATCTGATAGAAACAAGAAATGCACATCATGATCATCACCCAACCCCAATCCTCCGGACAGTAGTATAAGATAGTCAGTCACTGAGAATGTGAATTTACATTGCATGTATCTAAAGAGGATATAAGAGGTGACTACAGAGGAAAGGCTTAAATTCTTCAAATATTTTCATCCAAGAGAGACGATCATTATTTGGAAAGTTTAGAGCTCAGCCTTCAAAACTTAAAAAGATGGAGAAAACATGTCAAAACTATGAAGAGACTGTTAAATTCATAAAGAAGATCTGTCTGCCTTTCACGTATAGTTCCAAGTATTCATGAATTAATCTGCAAATGAGGTTGGGTGGATTATAACCATTTAAGACTACCATTAAGGTAACAAACCACAGAATCCCATATTTTCCTTTTCTTTTTTGATAGTAAATCATGTCTACTGTAAAGTACAAGTGGAAACCACTAAGCAAGTGTGACCGCAAAACATCTGTGAGAAAGCAGCCACGTAGAATAAATTATGATTTTTTTGTAAGAGACTAACTTCAGTTATATGACAAACAATTATGCATTTGAATGAATGGAGAACAGAATCGGTCATTACAGCACAAATAACATCACAATGTTAATTATGGATGGTATGGTCAAACACAGTTCTAGAATCAAGGAGGATTCAGCTTGAAGGCATGAGCACCAATGGAATTTTGTTATTCAACAAGGGTAAAAGGTGGTACCGTATCATCCAGTAAGTAATAAAGGTAAATTTTTTCTTGCATCTACTGCTTTTATTAAAACATGGTATTATCTCGTTACACCAAAAATAAAAGAGAAACAGAAAGGACGTTTTATTGCTTACACATCTTCTTGAATCATTTGGCCTCGAGACAATTTCAATATTTTTAGTCTTCTTCTAGAGTTTGGTGTCAAGAAAAATTAAAGTAACTGATCCTCACCAGCTGAAAATTATTTGGAATCATTCATTACTCAACTGCTCTATGCTGTCTCATCAGAATTGTCAAGATAAAACTAATTGCTTTAGCATGAAAATGAGAAAAAAAAAACTTATCACACATACCTACCCTTTCATTTCGAGGGGAGCCTAATAGTGGTATCTTAACTAGAACCTATCGACTTTTAGTACATCAAGCAGGGAGCAAGTTAGAATAGTATCATTAGAATGCATATCTCTTTGATACTCACCTAAACAGATTCAAACTTATAGGAATTAATATTTTCAGACAAAATAAAAAGAATATCCACGTTCCTGATCCTCACCTGGGGCCACCTCCCTCCAGAATGACCGACAAATTTTGCCTGGGGGATCGCATCAGCAACTTGACGTCCCTCCTCAGTCCACTCCTTGGACAAGGAATCAGACCAAATTACTTGCATTGGTAGCCCTTTCACTCCATCTAAAGCAGCCCATTCATTCAAATCAAAACTACAATTCAGCCTCCTCCCCATCCCTACAACAGATCTTCTTCCATCCTTTCCCTTCAAAAGAATCCTATGTCCCTCAGCCTCCAAGTTACCAACTGATCTCGAACAACATGATCCAAGTAACCTCCTAAAAGCAAATCCCAATCCTAAAATGGCATCCCCTAACACTGGCATTTCCAACGCCCATAATGGCAATGCTGTTCCGCACGGCGCACTATCTAGAACCACCACACTTCTAAGTAATCCCCGGTTCTCCGAAACCCAATTAGCAGCCAAACCCAGTGCAGAATCATGCAAAACCAAATCCACAGGTGACAATCCCATTGTATCAATCACTTGCCCTAACACTTTTCCAATCTCTTCAGGACCCAAATCAACGGCCTTAACAACATTTCTTTTTGAAACCCTGATTTTATTTTCCTCATGATTCACATATCCCTGCTCAACAAGCTGATCAAACCCCCAAAATATACCCTTTTCTTGAATTTCACCATACATATCCCTAAGTCTCCCTAACACCCCATCATCCACATACTCTTCCTCCACAACTATCGTCTTATCCGAAAACCCAGAACCAGGCAGATCGATAGCCACAGCATGAACACCTCTAACACCCAAAAAATTGACAACTTTTTGAAACGCAAAGGAGCTACACCCTAGTCCATGCACAATAAGTACCTGATCGGAAAACTTTGAGGGTCCTTCTTGGATTGCAAAAACTTCAATTTGTGGCTGGTTAGGAGTAATTTGAACTTTGATATTTCGCCGTTTAGAGTAATGTTGTCGTAGATTTGGGGGCAGGCTAAGAAACCATGTTTTCGGGTCTTGTGGGTAAAGAGAAGCGAGAATCATGAATATGAGGGTTACAAGAGCGACTGAAATGGTGAAATAGAACCAGAAATGAAATGGGTTTGTCGCATTTGTAGTTTTGGTGGGTTTTGGGGTGGTTGATTCAGAAGATCTTGAAGTGGGTTTAAGGGGTTTTTGTTCTTTCTGTGGTCTTGGTGAGTCTGGTTCTTCAGTTATGATTGCCATTGTTGGTGAGTTGAGCTGAGAGGTAGCAGCAAGAAGAAGAGTGAAATTTCAAGATTTGCAAAGGAGATCAACAAGTGTTGGGGAAAAGCAAAAAGGGGTAGTGTGATGAGTGTAATTTGTGAAAAAAGGCAGCTTTTTTGAGACTTCCAAGGTGGTTTTTTAGCTGTAAAATATAATCTCCGCTGAATAATGGAGAACAGAGACTGGAAAGGAGACCACCTTAAAAGAGAAATTGGACAGTTTGGTTTAGTTTCAAAAATAGGAGTGATTTGAGGTAAAATATTTATACTCTCTGTCCAAGTTTCTTGAAAATATTTTTCTTTTTGGATTTTAAAAAATATTTTAATACTAGTTTATTTGATCAAGTTTTGATAAGTTAATAATTATCCCTTATACACACTTATAAAGAGTCTATAATTGAGCATAAATATATAACTTTAACACGATAAAATGTTCGTAGAATTTCGTAAAAATGATCATAAAAGAGCCCTAACATTATTTTCTGAACAAAGCTATTGTAAATCTAAAATAATCAGCAAGAACACCAATTATATATCTTCCAAAAACAGCTTCAAACATAGCTAGTAGGAGAGGAAAACAATTGTAAAATGTAAGACATGCATTTCTAAGTGGAGGGTGAATTTTAACGATAAAAATTACGAAAAACATACCTAAATTGCTCAAGGACCTCATAGGAGCACTCTCTTCAGTTCCTTCACTGTTTTGGAACAGAAATAAAATTTTTGAGACTTTAAAATATGGATTCGCTAAAAAGGTTTTTCTCGACAATTTAAGATGCTTGACTAAAAAAAATTGTACAGTAATAATTTTGAGCAATTATAATTAAAAAAATAATTTTTAAAGTAAAATATTCTTCATTGATTTAAGCATATGCTCTTTTTAATTCTTACACATAATTGTTGACACACAATTTTTACCCTCCACGGTATCAAATGAGTCACGAAGCTTTATTTTTATTTTTTATTATTTTTTGACCGTTTTTTTAAAAAAAAATTATTATTTATTCCGCACGC
>JAABOM020000001.1:31024480-31051333 GCA_011800125.2 Solanum clarkiae | reverse complement strand
TTAAAAGATTTCTCTGTTAGTCTTTTAAAATATTTTAATGATTTCCTAATTATCCGCAAAATTAGGTGGCGACTCTGTTTTTTTTCTTTTAAAATTTAAAAAATTAGTTTTTCTCAAAATAATTAAGTTTTAAACTGAATTTTTTATTTTTTTTAAAAAATCGGTCATTTTTTCGCGTAACAATAATATTTACAGCAAATTAATCTAATATTACACTTATCAATGTTAAGTAACTTATATTCTAGTAGAATTTTTTAACTCCTCAAGTTAAATTATCAAATATAAATAACATTTTGCTTTGACATAACTCTTTGTTTTTGCTCTTACCATATCTATTTTCTTTTTGATGAACTGTTCCTACCATATCTACTCATGAATTTGGAGTGGATTATATCAAATAACCAATATCATTAATAAATTAATTAACTAAAGTATTTCATACTTAATAAATATTTAAAATTTAGTTTTCTTTTTATTTATCTAAATAAAGATTAATGGAATCTTGATACAGTTTGGCCAAACATGTAGTACTAGTTGTTACTTGTTAAAAGTACTTTGCGTATCTGACAAAAAATATTAGCGTCTAAATTAAGATTCTTTCTAGCTTTGGCCAAAAAGTTTGGAGTTTCGACAACTCTATCCTTCTTTCTTCTCCATCTTTTCTCCATCAATGGATTCTTCCATTTCAGCTTCCACCACCATGCTCACTTGTTCTTCCGAACTTCACTACTACCCACCTCCAAGTTTTCGTTTTCTCTCTTTCTCCCTCCCCATTTTCCGAAAACTCAGAATTTGCCCCAAATTTCTCTCGAAATCTCCAAATCGACCCTTTCTTACTGTCCGAAGCTCCAGCTCCAGTTCCATCACTGCTAAGCCCTCCTCGGAATTTCAGAAAAAGGGTAGTGGAAAGGAACAGGACAACAAGCTTCGAGCTCTTCGTGAGATCTTTACTAGGCCTGGTGTAAATATTGATGCTTATATTATTCCTTCACAAGATGCCCATCAGGTTCAGATTCTTGAATTTAAGTTCCTTTGCGTATGCGTGCAAATTTTATAGTATTTATATATTCTCATGTACTCTTGTTATTAGTAGCCGTTTCTATTCCCTTCCCATTCCTTTTTGTCATATCTATTTTATTCTGCTTATTGAGTTTTGAGACAAGGGAGCTTCTCCACTTCTATGAGGTAGTGGTAAGGCTTGCATACATTCTAGACTTCCCAGACTCCATTTGTGGGATTTCACTGGGTATATTGTTGTTGTTGTTTGGGGTGGTAATCTTGGTTTGACATAAAGTTATGCTTGGGTTGTATTAATGGGATGTTCTTGAGTTTTTAAGAGTAAAGATTGTTACTTGTTTTGTGAGTGGACCTTACATTAGTTTCTAATGGTGAATTTGCATTATTTTTCACCTTTTTGTTGGAAAATCAACTGCTTTTTGGAGGTATTGATGGTGTTTTTATGAGTAGGTCTGGTAATTCAGTTTAAACATAGTAATACTATTATTGGTATTAGACCCCTATGTATGTAAAATCTGTTCTTAATAATAGTTGTTTTTCTAAGATAGAATTGGCCATTTAGGTTATGATTCGCTTTATAATTTAAGAAACACTTCACTTTTTTAAAGTGATCACTTGATGCAGTGATGTGTTGTGATGTGGAGTGAACTTATTAAAGATTTATTCTTAATACAGCTTTTATTCCATTTCTTGGTAGTTGATTATCTTACATTCGGGGAAGGGAGTATGTGAGCTCTGGAAGTATCACGTGGATGGGAAGATGGGCAAGAAATGGAACTATCTGTTAATTTTTTTTTTTACACAAGTTTTGCTTAATGTAAATTGCTTTAATTTGTAGAGTGAGTTCATTGCTGAATGTTATATGCGAAGACCCTATATATCAGGATTTACGGGAAGTGCAGGCACTGCAGTTGTAACCAAGGATAGAGCAGCCTTGTGGACAGATGGGCGATACTTTTTACAGGTTTGTATTATATGCTTTGCTGCTTTAGTTTTACTGATCATTTTCTTAATGGAAGCGAGCTGCATCTTTACTGGTGCCTGTCATCTTCTAATTAGTTTTTTGTTCTCTTTGGTGTGTGTAAACAGGCTGAGAAGCAGTTGAATTCTAGTTGGGAGCTCATGAGAGCTGGTAACATGGGGGTGCCTACTCCTAGTCAGTGGCTTAATAATGTCCTGGCACCTGGTTGCAGGATCGGTATAGATCCTGTAAGTAATGCTCAAATATGCTTTCAGATTTTTTAAGTTACGGTTAACGAAAGTATTGGAATGAGGATATGTTTACTTATTGGGGGAAGGCAGATGTTTTCATCCATTAGTCAACGAGTTCACATATTTTCATGTTCCCTCTTGTGCCTGTAAAATGGGTATGAATACCCCTCTCCCCATCGTATCATTCATCAGAGCCCTTCTCAGTTCCGGGTTGGGTTAGACAGAATCAGAAAATCTAACTGGTATTTCAAGTTGAGTATTAAGCTAAATCAAATTTAAGAAGTCAACTTTGGGGTTTTTGTACATATATATGAAAACGTTAGTCCATGACAAGTAATTGTGACATTATTCTGATCTTACTTTTTGAATCCCCTTAGCCGACTTAGTCTCATGCACAAGACCCATATGTTCTAGGACAACTACTAAATGGCCTTGTTGTCTTACTATGTGATTGACATAATTTATGTAACTTGAGAAAAGTATCCATGTGATTGAATTTTTAGTGTGAAGTCTTATAGAACATCCATAAGAAGCAATGTTATATGGTAATAACTGTTAGGCTGTGAAAGTCCAACATATCCCTAATACAAGTGTTGCAAAGATGTGGATGCTAAGATGAATGTACGGCCATACAAGATTAGATAAGATTCAAAATGACCACATTTGCCAAAAAGGTGCAAGTAGCACATGCTAATAAAATGATCGAATGCTGCTTGAGATGGTTTGGTCATGTCTTATGGTCTGTACGTGTGAGATTATGGTGAGTGAAGATGTTAAAGGGAACAAAGTAGATGTCAAATCACATAAAAGGAAATGTCTTTATCAAAAAAAAAAAATCACATAAAAGGAAATCTACTTGGAATCAATGCAAACTTAGCTAAAGATAGGGTACAATTGAAGAATGAGATCCATAAAGGTGATATCTACCCCTTCACAAGGTAGAGGTAAAGGCTGCATGTGCATCACCCCACCTAGACCCCACTTGTGGGACTACGGTGGGTATGTTCTTGTTTAACACTGTTTGAATGTCTCCATCATGTCCTTAATGCTAAGGAATACATACTTACTGTTTCCCCAGGGGAAAAAAAAAAGGAAAGGTGATATCTACTAGTTGGGGAATAGGCTTTATACTTGTTAGGGAACTTCTAATAATACCTTTATTTTATTTTATTTGTTATGATGATGCTATGAGTTGAGCTTATATGAAGAAGTGAGGATTAATATAGCCGACCTCAACTGATTTGAGACTGAGGCATAGTTGTTGGTTGGTCGTAAGTTAATGCCTTCGTCACAACTTATATGAAATTCTTCCATTTTTGGGACTTTCTTATGTGTTTGATACCATAACACTAACAACTGAAGGTCAACTTAAAACTCTACCTTTTGTACTCTTGACTGTGAAGTCCATTCTGTATAACCTTAGCAGTGGTGCTAAATGGATTCCCAATCTGGTCGATACCTGAAGCTGTTTGCCAGAAACTTGTTGTTAGTCTTACTATTTAATTACTGTATTATGGTTATTGTCACCTATAATTCAGTCACTCTTGTGTTTACTGGTGATTTGGTGCTTCTAATATTATGTCACCTCTTCTAGTTCAAAATTTCAAAGTTGTCAATCTTGCAAAAGCTTTTCTATTTGCTTTGACTTCTTTGAATCATAAATAACCTTGCAATTTCTTTACTCTTATATCAATTCTCTTTGTTTTGGTGAAGGGAACAGTTTCTTTTTTCATCTGATGCTGCAAAAGAATTCAAAGAGGACATTTCTAAAGGGAACCATGAGTTGGTCTTATTGTATGATTTCAACCTTGTAGATGAAATTTGGAAGGAGTCGAGGCCAAAGCCTCCAAAGGAACCAATTAGATTGCATGACCTAAAATATGCTGGTGTAGATGTGTCGTCAAAGCTTTCATGCTTGAGATCTGAATTAAGAAATGCTGGTGCATCGGCCATTGTTATCTCCATGCTTGACGAAATTGCATGGCTATTGAACTTGGTAATCCTCTTTATGTGCTCCTTAAAATCTTTATTAAGTTGTAGCGGATCATATGTGCACCAAGAGATCATTTATTACCCAGATACATGCTTGTATGAGATTTTTTGGTCTGAGGGGTAGGAAGAAACTATCCTTCTCATTTGTTGTAAATCCAGTTTATTATGTAAAATATGTAGGCCTATCAATAATTCTTACATGTATTAATCTTACACAGTTGGAATTTGAGCTCAGATGAGTTCCATTTCAGCAAATTATCCTTTTATCTGTGTCTCTTATCATTGTCTTCAGTTTAATGACAATGTTTTAAGAACAAAATGCTCAATTTTCCTTCTTTGTTCTTGATAAGTTTGTAAGACTAGTGATTAAATTCTATTAATCAATAAAATTTCAGCAACCAGCTTCGTTCTGATGACCAAATTTAAAATTTCTAAAACTTGGTCTTAATAGTTTTACTTTCCGAAGATTTTCTCTTGCAGTATTCACTGTACAAGAATATTTTTGGTGATCATATATCATATCTGTTAGCTTATTTAGTTATCAAAACACATCTGTTAGCATATTTAAATATTTGAAGCAACAATATAGATATAATTTGAATGAACTACAATGGTGCACCCAACTTAGACCATTCAAGATCTTTTGATTTTCGCCTGCACACTGATTAATCCTTTGAAAAGATGAGATTGGCATATCAATATGTATTGTAGTAAGCATTTTTGTAAGATTTTTTTGGCTTAAATATAAGTCCTTAAAGGTATTTCTTTTTATCTTGCCCAAACACTACAAAAATGCTTGAAAGCTATTTTGGCTTAAAAGCACCTCCAGTAAGCCAATCCAGCAGGCTTTATGTCAAGATTTCAACTTCTTATTGTGGATGTACAAAAAACGTCTTTACATGCTTTGGTTGCATCTTTACCTTTTAAGCTGCTTATTTGTTTAGTTATTTACTTGTGTCTCCAGAGGGGTAATGATGTTCGACATTCACCAGTCATGTACGCATATTTAGTTGTGGAGATGGATGGAGCAAAATTGTTCGTCGATGATGCTAAAGTAACACCTGAAGTCATGGAGCACTTGACAAATGCTGGCATAGAATTAAGAGCATATGAATCTATTCTTTCTGAAGTTGAAAGGTGACTTTAAAGCATTACGTTTTGCTGCATATTTTTCTTCGGGATCGCAAAATTGTTTTCTCATCACAGTTCCATATCTTGTATTTGATATCACTCTGGCAAGAACAACTGCAGTGAGAATTGTGTGCAAGAAGCTTGTGCATATATTCGTCTCACATTTGAGTGTTCGACTCTACAAACAGCACTCCGGAGTTCAATGCTAATGGAGATATTTTGCATGCTATATTATTTTAATGGATTCTGTTTCTAATAGAATAAACTCTTCAAGAACCAAAGCATTACTAATTTGGAGAGAGTTTTGTGCATAATAACATTTGACTCCTTAATTTGTCTTTTCAGTTTGGCAGCAAAAGAGGCAAACCTTTGGTTGGACACATCATCAGTCAATGCTGCTATTGTAAATGCATATGAATCAGCTTGTTACAAATATCCTAGGAATTCTGTAACTAAAAGCAGGAAGAAGTGGACCACCAACCTTGATTCCAATGGTCAATCTGGGAGACCATGTGCAGTATATAGGAGTTCTCCGGTCTCTCTGAGTAAAGCTGTCAAAAATGATGCTGAGTTAGAAGGGATGCGTAACTGCCATCTAAGGTAAGTGAAAATCCAATCTAACTTATTAAGCATATGTCAATTGTCAATAACTACCGCCTATTGTTTCACGATCTATACTTCCCAAAGCATACTATTTCACCACTTCCCAGTCTATATGTGATGTAGCTGCCATCTTTATAAAAAAATGTTATGTTTCTGCCATACAAGTCCTCAACACTATCATTATGTCCTCCACAATCTTTCCCCGTGAGGTTGTCTAATATTTCCTGTCATCCTCCCTCCTGTGTTCCTTTTTTGTCTGAAATGAGTGTCCTCCAGAGGGTTCGCTCCTCCATGTCAAATTTCTATATCCATTTCCACAGTTAAACTTCGTTTAAAGCCTTATTGGGATCTACATGAAGGTTTTGTTGGTAAATATATTACAATAAATAATAGCTTACTTTGGATCTGTTTGTTCTATTCGATGGAAAACAATGACTGTTGACTTTTTTCCTGTCCTAGAGATAGTTACATATCTTTATAGCATTCATTCTTTGTTTGGCCTTTTATGGTGAAGCATTATGTATAGTTATCAAGTATGCATGGCTTGATAATACTTAATGGATAATCAATACACATCTTTTGATGCAGGGATGCAGCGGCATTAGCTCAATTTTGGGCTTGGCTGGAGGATGAAATCCAAAGGGATGTTGTTCTGACAGAGGTAGAAGTTGCAGACAAACTTCTTGAATTTCGTTCACACCAAGATGGCTTTCTTGATACAAGCTTCGACACCATAAGTGGTATATTAGTTTCTATTATCATGATTGAGCTGAATTACGAAACTTATATAAAAGTGAAGAGCTAGTATATGTCTTTGTGGACTTTTTACTGGATAATAATAGCAGCTTCGTCTTGAATGAAAATGTATTAAGAATATAGATATCAAAACTATTCCCATGCTTATAGATATATCTTTCAATTCTCATTTTCTACATAGTTTTATAAACTTTAGAATGCTTTAGATCTTCTGGAGATGAATTTGTTTCTTTGGCTTTTGTTTTCAATATTTCTGTTGGCATTGTCAGTAGGAGAATCATTCTAATTTCTAAGACATATCCTTCTTGGTCTTCCCTCTTGTGCTTTAGCTTATTATAGTTGAAGAGCTTTCGTAGAACTTTGGATGATGTAAATGTACTTTTGAATGGTCAAAAACAATAGGAAACATTTGTACTCCCTCCATCCCACACTGATAATTTCCTTTTCGGCTAAGCAGCTATATTACGGGGAGAGTTGAAATGTACTCCCTTTGTCCCAATTTATATGGCTTACTTTCCTTTTTAGTCAAGCCTAAAATGAATGACATATTTCTATATTTAGTAATAATACAACATTGAAAATGTCGATTTTACCCTTTACAACCACACAGACAGCTATGACTTATTTTACACAAGTTTCAAAAATCTTTCTTTTTTTTTTTTAAGAAAAAAACCCATGCTAAGTCAAACTAACTCACATAAATTGGGACAGAGGGAGTAATACATTAGTATTTGCTAGCGAAAGGTGTGGGCCCCTATATTGACTTTTGTGCTTCTATGGAATAAAATATCGGAAAAACTTGTATTGGAAAGAGGTCATCCAATAAAAGTTCTTGATATATAATGTATTGGTACTTCTCTTTTGAGGAGAATAATACTATTTTCATGCTGGAAATGTTGGCTATGTTCTGAAAGTTGGGACATTGGGAGTAGTTGACGACTTTGGGATGAATCGGCGGGTATTTGTTAATGGGTCATTTCTGCATTGCCCCTTTTATTCTGTAGACTCCAAAAAAATATAATACAATACTCATCTTGATTTGATTTCACCAACAGGATTCCTATAGTAGAGTATCTTTTGATTTTCTCTAGATTTTACTCGTTCATCCACTTATGTCTTCTTGTCCATATCCATTCAACAAATCTTGAATTCATCCTATTAATGGAAAAACTTTGTGGTTCCCGTTATGTTCAGAGCCATGTCCTGTGCATTCAATGCCCTGTGGCCATCAGGTAAAGGTCACCATGGAAATTGCTACGTGACAGTTTGTAAAGTATGTACACTTCTTCCTATTTGAATCTTTATAGATGGCCAGCACTTTCATGTTTATAGTTTTCTGTAATGGAATGATTTTCAATTTTTCATTGTGGAAGCATGTGCATTACAATTTTAGATCACTTATTGAGATACCGATAGAAGCAATGTCTTATTCTCTGAACCAACATAAAATGATCAGAGGCGGTGCAGAATTATTGACAAGCTGGTATATCTACCCAGTCATATTCATAACTACTAAATTTTCCTGTAGGTTCGGGTGCCAATGGTGCTATAATTCATTACATGCCAGAGCCAGATAGTTGTAGCACGGTGGATGGGAAGAAACTCTTCCTTTTAGACAGTGGAGGCCAATATATTGATGGAACAACTGACATTACAAGGACAGTGCATTTTGGTGAACCATCTGCAAGAGAAAAAGAATGTTTCACCAGAGTACTACAGGTATACTATACCTTTCTTCCAGAACTGATGCATTACGTAATACGTAGGGCGGGAGTATGGTAAAGTTATTGTTGAATTGGATTGTTCAAGTTAAATTCTTACTGATAGGGACCTTGATCTTTTTCAACACTGACTCGCAGACTTACATTTTAAGTATCTAATGTCTGAGTTGGTACTTCTGAAGTAAGAATTAGCTTCACCAGATACTCAGCTGTTTCAAAAAAAGATACAGTGGTTTCTAATTCCCTCGAGCTTAAGGGTCAATTAGATGTAACTGATGGATTGAGTTGGGAAACAGTGAAAGGAACCTATAAAGTACCCCATTATTTTATCAAAAAGTAATTAATTTTGTTGATATAAAATCAACTCATCAATGACTTTCAGTTCGAGTCTCCCTTTCAGATATTACCCCTTGAAGTACATGTATTGGCATTGCGTTCTTGGTATTCTTTTGTGGCATTTCTAGATAAGTGATTCTGTAATTGTTTCGATAGGTTTTACTGTTGTAGTTGATTAAAACATTTTCAGGGTCACATAGCACTTGACCAAGCAGTTTTTCCTGAGAATACCCCTGGTTTCGTGTTGGATGCATTTGCACGGTCTTCCTTATGGAAGGTTGGCCTTGATTACCGGCATGGTTAGTGCACTCAAAGTTCTGTTTTCTTATCGTATTAGGAGCTTTTAGTAACTGACATTATTTCCTTCTCATGATCTCTTTATTTCCTCTAGGGACTGGGCATGGTGTTGGAGCTGCACTAAATGTTCATGAAGGCCCACATAGCATTAGTTTCCGCTTTGGAAATATGACTCCTTTGTTGGGAGGCATGATTATCAGCAATGAACCAGGTTACTATGAAGACCATTATTTTGGTATTCGAATTGAGGTACTTGTCGCATTTTTCCGTATCTGTACATATAAGAATTGAAAACTATTTCCTTTGGAACTTTAGCTCATTGGTTGCTGAAGTTTTAGGCCAAGTTCATTAAAAAGCTAAGAAGAATGTCTGCTAAATGCTTATGTTAAAATCTCCATCTTTGTTAAAGAAGAATATGACAGAAAAATTAGTGACCATTCCAGAAAAACTTGAACTACAGAAGTGGTACGTAGAGATTCTTTTTCTGCATGAGTTGTCATTTGATTTGATTGTAAAAGAATTCAGTCAGGACGTCATGCTGTCCTTTGATGCTCTATTGGCATCACTGTACTACACTCTGTTGTTTGTAATGTTATCATGTTTATCGTTCCATGTCCAATTTCTTACGCCTAATGCAAGTTACTTCTGGTTTTTGTTGTGTTTTCTGATTTTAACTACTAGTTGTTATCCAGAATCTTCTTTATGTCAAAGAAGTAGATACACCAAATCGTTTTGGAGGAATAGGGTATCTGGGATTTGAGAAGCTTACTTTTGTTCCCATACAGGTACGACATTTCGGTCTTTTTTTGCTTTTACTAATGAATTTTACCTCTGCTGTTAACCACTAAGAAATGGGTTAGTTTCTACTGCACACACTGGTGGCATGGTCAATCTGTTTATTTCTGCTATGATATCTGCCATGTAAAATTAGGCACACGCTTTAAGGAACTAACTAATTCAAAGATCACAAAAATTATCATTGAGATATAGATGAACCAGTGAGTATAATTACTCTACATCAGAGTTGCAGGAAGTTAAGTATGCATCTGACATTGCTAAAGAGTAAATACTCATATGTTATAAGGTGTAGCATGCCAAATCATGTATGAGTGTACGTACATAAGCTTAAGTCATGAAGTAAGCTTTCATATCCATCATCCAGTAACTGATAAATGAATTCCGTGGTTTACCCTTCTGTTTTCATGACCTGCACTGATGTCAGTTATGTCTTAAATCAGCATTCTGGAGTATATGCACTAAGCTCCAACCTCTTCTGCCATAGTTTCTAGTGTATGACTATGTTTTGCTTCTATCGTCCAGACTAAATTGGTGGACTTATCTTTGCTCTCTGTTGCGGAAGTAGAGTGGCTCAATAGTTACCATTTGCAAGTTTGGGAAAAGGTAAGCATCCAAGACGATTTATTTTGTTCTTCTTCTCTTCCCATGATCTGTAGTATGTCTTTTGTAGAATATCATAAGAGTCCAGGTCATGTCGTTGCATTGTAGCAGATTACTGGTGTGCTGGCATATGATTCCTCATATGCTGCTATTGTGCTGTCGTTTAATTGAGGTAGTAAAATTCATGAGGTTTTAAGAAGCTGCTTGTTTCCCTAGAGTTTTTGGTGTCTCCACCTACCCAACAAAATTGTTGTTTATTTCATGTTTAAGACTGCTATTTGCTAACTGGAGATCATCTTTAGGTTTCACCTCTGCTGGATGGTCCTGCGCGTCAATGGCTTTGGAACAACACACAGCCTATTACAAAGCTGTAATTTCTTTATACATGCTGTCAATAATACGTTGTTCCATCCTTCACCCATTCTTGTTCATAGGAGAGAATAATTTCATAATTTAGAGTTACAGCTACTGATATATAATAGACAGGTAAACAAACTCTGTGTACAATATATTTTGAACTGTTGAGCATTATTAAGGAATGTTTAGAGGACCTCTGGAACTGTACTATATTGAACTGTTGAGCAATTATTAATATAATTGCCCATTCCTTATCCGATGTGGGACTCTCGATAGCGAGAATGGCAGTCAAATTGTCATGGACTTTAGTTTCTTCTCCTTGACTCTATATTCTTCCCTCCTTTTTATGGAAGACTGGCGGGCTGTGACACAAATGCTCCCATATACTAAATGCTCAATCAGAGAGCAAATATGAGAGTATATACACAAGTTTCCAGTACAACTCCTCTATTATGCAAATAAAAATCATGTCAACTTTAAAGGGAGAAGGTATCCATAGATCCCTCAATCTCTTTACGGAAAGAGCAATTTTTTACTATTCTTGCTATTACCTCGCAGGCTGGAACAAGTTAAATTTTTGAAAAAAAAAAATAACCATCCCATTATTTGGCCAATAACATGCTTTATTAGCAAAATTGCCATCAAAATCTAGATATCTCAGAAAGAAATTTCGTCAAATTTAAATTATTTGAACATTGTACATATTAACAAGAAGAAATGTACCAACTCATGAGCTTTCTATTCTATAAAAATAAATCATTTTGTTTGGTATTTATTATGATGAAGGAAACGTGCGAGTAAACAGCTGAAGCTTTCTCGATAGCTTTTGGTCATAGTGTTTTCTGGGACGCTGGATCTGATGTAGAAAGCTCATTATACATATCAGATATTGCTTTGGCGAAATAAGCCTTCGCCTGTGGTCTCTTGACCTGGAAATTGAACAGAAGAGAAAAAGCTCATTAACAAAGACATATTCATGTCCCTCCTAAAGATTAGAATATTGAGACATGCAAGTGAAATTACCTTGAATGTGGGAGTGAGAAGACCATTTTCTACTGTAAAAGGCTCGATAACCAATGTTACAGCTTTTGCAAATTCAAAACCTCTCAGCTGCATTGCAGAAGAAGAGAGCATCAATTGAGAGATTCACTTGGCATTTTAAGAAACTAACGCTCAGGTAAAGAAATTGAAAGTAAAAAGAAATCACCTGAGCTTCCCTTCCGACTGCATCCATCTCAGCAAGAACTGCAGCCTTTGCTCTTGGATCATTGCATAGTTGTCCCAAATCTTCGTACTAGAGACATCATATTAAAACCAAGGGAAACAAATCAGCCAGTTCCTTAGAAAATAAAACAAACAAATATCTTCGATACCAGAGCCTGAAATTTCATTTGTTTACACCTATTTGGTAAAACTAAATTCTGAGGAACAGGTAAGATGACTGAATTTTGTATCACGGAATGATTTAAGTTACTGAATACTAAGTGCTGAAAACATTAGGCTGAACTGTTTGAAAATTATCATTGAATGTTGAACTTACATCTCCTTCAACGGATGATATAAAACCAAATGGAGAAAGTGATGAATTTTCGATGTCTTACAAGTTTATATTTCAATTTATTTACTTTTTGGATAAAGTAACGTATTCATTGAAAAGCATCAAGAAGGTTTTTATTGTTTATGTGTCAGTTAGATGTCTTGTATTTGCTTTAGTGGCTTTATTTAAATGACTAGATTTTTTATAATGCTAGTGAAATCAGTGTCAGTTTCCTAGATTTCACTTGACCAAGGAAAGCTCAATCAGGAATATTGAAATAGACCATCAACAGGATCAAAAATTAACCAGACATTAGTTACCAGTATATCTTATGGGAAGCTCTAGAAGCAAGTTGTAAATTATTTATTTTTACAACCATGGGGGTGCCGGGGCCAGCTTGTGCAGACCTCGACTAATTCCATGGGATACCGGCCACCCCCCACCAAAGAGGCAGCAGCAGGTGCAGGGTAACTCTGTCCACCAAGGGCCAAGGTGGGAAGAAATAGAGAGTTGTAATTTTCTACCTGAGTGAATATAACTGCAGCTCATGCCCTCTGTGCAGAGTTAATGATAACACACTCAAAATATGAAGGTTAATATTATGCAAGACGAAACTCTAACGATGACCGCCACACAATTTTGCTTCAAATGAAGCATTTCACAAGATGTAAATGCAACAGCTAGACGTTGAAAATAAGAGCTACCTTGATTCCCTCAGATGATGCCCATCCCTTCAAGACATCTGGCTCTACACAAACTACTGCTACTAAAGAGGAATTAAAGCTATCACCTGCGAGTGTTGCAACAGTGAGCAAAGGACATTGTTTAATAATTCCATAAGAGAGAATTTTGTAATCTGCTTACCATAGACAAAGCATTGTGCAATAAATTTGCATTTAGCATATACGTTCTCAATTTTCTCAGGAGCTATGTATTCACCCTGTGCCAACTTGAAGATATTCTTCTTCCTGTCCATAATGAGCATTCCGAGATCATTCTACCATGAAAGATGAGCAAAGCACACAGAGATATATGTTCTGATATCAAAAGGGGCAAATGAAGATTGAAAACGATGTAACTACATTATAAAATTTTATTTGATGGAAATGGTAAGGTTGACGGAACATCCTTGCCGACCACTAGGTGCCCACCAATATATGGGTGGGATGGTAAAAAGTTGTTTATTTAAAATATCTAAGGTTGTCTCCCCTAATCATGTCAAATAGATTCTACCTGTCGATAATCTTCAAGCGGCCTCCAGGTAACCATAATCCAATATCACCAGTATGCAGCCAACCATCATCATCAATTACCTCCTTCCTGTTAACTACTAGATCAGGCAAATTATCGTGGAGAAACTTTTATCAATGACAAAAAGAAATTGATATATCAATGTGCAAAAGGTATGTACGTCTGCACTTCATCTTTGTAATAGCCTTGAAAAACAATAGGACCTCTAACACAAATCTCCCCACGAGGATGAGGCTGATCCTCTGATGTGTAACTCATTTCGGGAACATCCACGAGCTTTATCTCTGAAAATAGCAGCGTCAAGTTAAACCATTTACAGCTTTTCTTTAGCAATCATTAAGTTAAACTATAGGGCTGCAAGAAGTAACAGAAGTACAGGAACCACACAAAAGAATAGTTAACAAAGGGCAAGCCCGGTAGACTAAAGCTCTCGCTATGCGCAGGGTTCGAAGAAGGACCCAACCACACCAGAGACTGTTTCCAAGGCTTGAACTCATGACCTCCTGGTCACATGGCAGCAACTTTATCAGTTACTCCAAGGCTCCCTTTCACAAAAGAATAGTTGACATGGTTTTGCAAATTCAAGATGGGAATGTGCACTTCACTTAATAGTACTACGGCATTTGTTTGCAAGCTACTTCTGCATATTACCCCTGTTGGCATTTCAAAGTTCTAAGCCTTAATTTTCTCTTGGGAGCTTCTAATTTCGCAGATATACTTATCAACCACAAACTATTTAGTGAAAAAATCTCCAACCTCCTACACTGCAACACAATTAGGAACCTTTTCATGAATTGCTCCCGTGTTGTTAAAGCTTCTATAAACAAATTATCAACATTCAGTGGTCATTGATACCTTTTCTATGAACAGTCATAAAATTCAGCCAACAAGGGGAATAATATGGAACGAAAAGCAAATCGAACACCGTAACTAATGACAGAAAAGATGTCTATATGCCACCAATAGTTAAAACCTCACCACATGCTGGATTCGGAGAACCAACATGACCAGTTAAGCTATCAGTTTCGTCCATTGAGCTTATGACACACGACGTCTCAGTCATGCCATACCCTTCCATTACTGAACAGCCAAAACATCTGCAGGAAGGAATTCATTCAGAGCATAGCCAATTACTTGAAGTCCTCAGCTCCAACAAGAGACAGAATTTGATGAATAAAATCTTTCAGTACTTTAGAACAGCAATAATGATCAACTTACACTCTCAAGAACTCCAACACATCAGGAGACAACGGTGAGGCACCTGAGGTCATAACACGAACTCGTCCCCCCAGTTTGTCCTTTATTTTGTTGAACACCAATCTATCCCACATTGGTGATGGCTTTTTACCTGAAAATATGAGATTATGTATAACACAGAGATAAAAACTCATAAAGATATGCCACAAAAATAAGCAAAAGTATTTACTTCTGGGATGCACTCAATAATCCGTGATAACATCAGATTTCATCCAACCCAGTAGCAATTATAAACCAATTCATGACCAAATATTCTAGCACGAATTAATTACTCCCTCTGTTTTTTTTAAAAAAAAAAAGACTGACCTCCTTTCCTTTTAGTCTGTTCCAAAAGAATGACGTCTTCCCTATTTTGCCAACATTTTAATTTCAGCTTTCCACGTGGCATGTTTAAAACCACAAGATTAAAGGGCATTTTGGTACATTTGAAATATCTTTAATTTAGAACCACAAAATTGAAAGCCGTCTTTATTTTCTTAAACCATGTGCTAAGTCAAACCAGGTCATTCTTTTTTTAATGGAGGGATATATTGCCTAGGCACCCATCCTCACTCATTTCGAGTGGCTTTTTTTTATTTTTGAAAATTAAAAAAAAAAAAAGTGAATTATACTTCTATCATTTTGGGTGGCTTGATAAATGGATTAGTCAAAGACCTTTACTCTCAAGGGATTTGGAGCGACTTAAGGAATCCCTCAAACTGATAGTAATAATTTTAATTTTCTTTTTGTATGTGTTACTCTTTGCAAGTTGTACATACTACACTTATTAGCTATTAGAAAGTAATTCACTTTTCATCTAAAAGCATAAGCACACTAGACCCTTAAAACCTCTTTCTAACACAACATCACAAAATCAGAGAACTCAGCTTTGTGGCATGAACAGTAAATTATACTTCTATTAGGTAAGTGAGCTTTAGTCTGACAACTCAAAAAACAAAGCCTTTTTAAAAGAAAATACAATAAGATAAATCTGATCTAATTTCTGCCATAACAGCTCAGAAACTGCCACTCTTCCCCACAGAAAAGAAGAAAAATCTAAGAGCTCATAATCAATGCTTTCTGAATGACATGCTATTACATCACATCTTCTATGCTCTCGACTTTTAAAACATTTCCGACTGTCATTGAAATAAAAAATTTGCATTGGATATTTCTCCGGTTATAGGTAGTCATGTAATTTGAAAAAGGAAAATCTTTCAAACAGCAATTACTATAAATGATCATTTGATTAAATGCTGTATAACAGCTTAACCCCTAAAATCCTCCTCTGCCTTGCAAAAGAAAAGATTGAAATAGGTAAGAAAGTCTCTACTCTGTTCTTCTCTTTTATGCTTTAACTTTTGTAACGAATCCTAGTCTTAGATTAGGAAATAAAAAACTTATGCCAGTCAACACCCATTAAACATTTTTAAAATGTTAATTGGTGCGCGCCATATTATTGAGAATGAGAAAGGTTTACAAACGATGTGTTAAGTAAGGAATACAATTTACAAACAATGTGTTAAGTAAGGAAGACGAGATAGAAACTTGTGTCAACTTCTCTCTTCATTATTTGAGAAAAATGATCTAGATTCATGAAGTGTGTTCTCAATTTGAGAATTGAGCCACAAAAGTTCCCCTGAATAATATGTGAGGTAGGACATGAGTTGATAAGAAAGAAGAAAGAGAGATCTAGAAGTGATAGACAGGAGCAGATGTGTTGCATACATAATGATATTGAGGGATCATCTTTTTCTAGATGAGTGTACATCACAATCATCTAAAGCAACTGGAGAAGTACCACAAAAAAATTGAAACAAACCCACCATTCATCACAGCTTGTTTCTTGGAGTTGTAGGCAGCATTAAATAGTCTCTGCTTCAGTGCACCAGAAGTTTGCACGGCATTTGTGATCCTATAATGAGGCAGATCGGCAAAATCTATGAATGCCACAATTAACTCCCCCACCCCACCTTCCAAAAAAAGAAGATAACATGATTTAGCAGATCACATAAACATTACCCAGCATATATTCTGTTGAAAAGACGAGGAACACTGCTGAATATTGTAGGTCTAAGTGTCACCAAATCATCCATCAATTTCAGATTGTCCTGCAGAGTAGAAATGCTACCGGTAAACAGATCGATGAATTAAGTGATGTCTGTAGGATCAAAGATTCCAAAAGCACTGCATATTATCGCTACAAAATGTTTGCAGAAATGCTACATATGAATTGAAAAGAACAGGCACTTCTATTAAACCCATTGCTCGTTGATCATGAATCCAGGATCAGAGGTCTAACAAAGCAAGGCTACATCAAGAAGCTAAGACTAAATAAGCACTTAATATCCAATTAACTGGCATACCCCCTGGTAGAATCCAACAGCAACACCATAATATACCGAGGAAATTTGGTTGGCCCTTTCATAGATGTGAGCCAGGGGAAGATAGGATATGTATCTGTAAAAATATTCACATAGCGCACACTAAATCAGGAATAAATCAAATATTCCTACATAGAAGAAACATCTTTAGGCCAACTCACACGTCAGATGGATAAAACTTGACTGCAAGGTTCATGCCTGCAACACTTGCTATCAGGTTCCCATGAGATAGCACAACACCCTGTCAAGAGAGGGAAAATACGAGGGAAAAAATTAGGCCCTAATAAAAACTTGTTAACAAGAGAAATTACCACTACACATACTGGTCAGGTTAGCAGATTCTGAAGTTGAAGATGTACATGCAATACCTTTGGTGTCCCCGTAGTACCACTTGTATAGCATATGGTAGCAATATCTTCAGGCCTGGGAGGGCAAAAGGGTTGCATACTGCTGCGGCCCTATTGGTAAGCATGTATATCAGTCATTGTAAAGTCTCTACAGAAGTATAATTAAGTTGTAGGAAAAGAGCTATGATGTGCAAGAATGTCCATAATGTAACATGAAAGTAGAGAGAATACACAACATCAGAACAAACTTTAGTTACAACTTAAAAGTAATTCCCAGGTCAAAAAGATTACTTTAATAGATTAAAAACATTAAAAGACTGGTCTCTACTCCCACACTCCCCACCGGATCCTTCACAAACACACATATAAAGACAGAAGCAGTGTTTTAAAAAGTGGGGGCACAAGGTGAGACGTTTTTCGCAACATAAGGTGAGGAGTAAGGCCCGTGGATCTACAGTGCATATATCTCATGTATCTTCAATTTTATAATTTTCTTGTTAAGAAAATAAGCAAAAAGTCAAAGTTTAATAATTCTGCAAATCACCAACAAATGTAGCAAAAAATATTATAATTATTATTTGAAAAAAGCAACATCATAAAAAATGATAATAACTGTGATAATCTTTAAAATAAAATCAACATCCATTTCATCATCGATCTCCATGTCTACTAGTCCTTCCCACCTTCAAAAAATATATTCATTAATTGTTGTTTATACATTTCAAAGAAGGAAGTAAAAACAATGACAAAAAGATGGATAAAATTATCTCAACACATAGTACTATGGGAATCTCTATACTATCAATTTCATCCATATGAATATCTAAAGAACTATTTATGGCAGTGTTAATTCATATGAGATTACTTTCTTTGTTTATAAATTTTAAGAAAAGTCAAAACAACATAAAAACATGACAGCATAAAGTATACATACCACTAAACAAATTATAAAAACATGATTTATAGTAAAAATACTATTAAATAATAAAAATTAAATTTAATACCCAGGGCGTGTCTGCCCGGGACATATGCCGCATAGATATACACCTTTCATTTACGCTCCGGAGAATTTTTGGTACGTCCCGCCCGAGAACTCGCCCTGAAACCCCTTGGAAAACACTAGACATAAGGAAGCATAGTTGACAGGACACAAGGTATTTGGAAAAATGTTGGGTAAATCAAGGAAAATCAACTTTGCTAGAAGGGAAAAAAGAAGAAATTTCACTTGGTGCAATGAGAAATTGTCACGTCTTCTAAAAAATAGGGAGATCTTGGATTAAAGATTTAAAGGTCCTTAATCAATCTTTATTGGGCAAATGGCTTTGGAGATTTGGGGTAGAGGTACAAGCTTTGTGAAGGGGGTGATTGTTGATAAATATGGAATTTGGAAGGGGGCGGAGAACAAGAGACATCACTTTGCCGTATAGTTGTGGGTGTGGAGGAATATCTTCAAGTGATAGGATTATTTTGGGGAAAATATCTCATTCAAGGTTGGAGATGAAAATAGAGTTAATGTTGGGGGATATATGTGGTGTGAAGACACATTTTTGAAAGATGATTTTCAGAGACTGTACAAAATATCTTTTCTTTTAACACCGCTTATTGGGCAAAGCTTTGGAGGTTCGGGTGGAAGTACAAGCTTTGTGAAGAGGGGTGATCGTTGATAAATATGGGATTTCAGAAGGGGGTAGAGACTAGAGATATCACTTTGTCGTACGGTTGTGGTGCACGGAGGAATATCTTGAAGGAATAGGATTATGTTTGGGAAAATGTCTCTTCAATGTTGGAGACGGAAAGACAGTTGATTAGGGGGCACATAGGTGGTGTGGAGACGCATTTTTGCAAGATGATTTTCGGAGATGGTATAGAGTATCTTGCCAAAGAAACTTGATGATTGAGCATATTAGGGGGAATCATGGTGGAGGGTCCTTTTGTGACTTGAGGTTTAGAAGAGAATTTAACGATTGGAAAGTGATTGAGTTTCAAAGATTGTTAGCCTTGCATAACCCCGATGTTTGGTGGCAAGGCCCCAAAAATAATGGAGTGTTGACCATGAAGTCATTTTATGAGAAGGGTTAAGGAGTAAGATATTTTACCACGGAATGCAATTTGGATCCATAAAGTGTCGAGGAAGGTGTGCTTTTTCAGTTGCTAGCTGCCAGAGGGCTGATTTTGATGGCAAAAAACCATTAGAAAGTGAAATGTTATCTGCATTAATTGGTGGTGTAGTGAGAACTGAGAATGTGGATCAATTGTGGGCTAACTGTGAGGTTACAGTAGGATATGTTAGGTGGTTGGCACTCCATGAGTGATGTCAAAAACTGTGAGAGATCTAATGTTTGGTTGGAAAAGTGGGAGAAGGAGGAGGAGGCGAAGGGTCTGGCATTTTGTTCTACTTGCATTAATGTGGGTTGTCTTGAGGGAGAGAAATTAGAGAGTTTTTGAAGGACTATAGTCGATTTCTTCCCACTGAGAAGTATCTCCGGTCCCTTACATTCTTTTGGTGCACACAAAAATGTTCCTTCTTGTAAAGATGAGCGTGCGGAGTTTGAGAATCATGCCCTTCAGTAGATTTTTCACCTTTTTGGTATATCACATGTATACGGCCAGTTTGGCCATGTGTATGAATGAAATTCATTTACTTGATCCCCAAAAAATAGGAGAAAGAGAAGATCTACAACATAAATGGCATCTAAAAAATGGTCTCTCTTTCTGTGGAATGATGCTCCTTCACAGTCAAACATAAGATACAATCTAGCTTTAAAGGTGAGATCAATGAGGACACGGAGGGAGGTAACATCTACATATATCCCACAGAATTAAGGTTGAAACAACCAAAGTCCAGAACATCAATGTCCAAGTAATAATTATTTATGAATATCATTTAATGTACCTGACTGAGAAGCCTTGTATATGATAAGAGCTTCATTCCCGTTGTAGATGGAAGAGATGGGAGATGTTCATCTATCCCACCCACTACCTACACCATCAAAGACAGTAGCTAAACTAACAAAAAATATAACAAGCTGCTGCTACACATTATATAATTAGACCTAAAATGGACAAGCAGTAGCTCTTACCACAATCAAACGTACAGATGGAATCTCTGATAAAAAGGTCAACAACTGAAAGTTCCATGAAAGAAATGTTAGGTAATTGAGAACTTCAACAAGTTTCACCGTTGACATAAACATGATTATAGAGAAAAAAATCAAATTGGGTGGGTATAAAATAAACTATAGTAGTCTCAGAGGAAGCAAATTTAGTAGTAGTATAAGATACCAGCATTACACTAGACTTCCAAAAATAATTATAAGGATATTTTTACAGATGAAATCCAGCTAAAATTGGGAGAAGCAAGCCGGTAAAAGATGTGAAACTTGGAAAAACAAGGAATAGGATATTCTTTATTCTTTATTCTTTTTATAAAAAGGAAGGAACTAGCATTTGTTTTAAAGTAGCATTCAGAGGAATGGAGGAACATAACAATATGACCTGACAGGATGAAAAAGGCAAGATAGCTAAATAACATAAATGAACTAGAAATAAGGATCAGAGTGAAGTGTCAAACTGATTTGTCTATCAATATCACCAACGGTCATTAACTGTTGTAACTCAAGAAAATTTTTGACTTTTAAAGCTTAGCATTAAATAATAACTGGATAGGTTTATTTGATTGTGAAACATTTCATCAGTATAGATTATCACTCGATACGAACATGCAACTGAGAGATATTTAAGCCTTTTTTCCCCACAAACTGATGTTAGTAGACTACGACCAACTCTAACAGAGTCCTCAAAAGTTTTTCATGTTGTTGATGAGTCTAAGAACTCAAGTTGATCAAAACAATGTTAAGATTAATGCCTCATACTGATGTAATTTGAAAGCATGTTAAAGGAGTATACTCTGTTTAGCGGGAGGAATTTCACTCACCGTATTCAAGGTAGTTGGCACACAAAAAATGGCTCGCACATCAGCATGATTGACAATGTATTTAACAGCATCAGGACCTGCAGACAAAAAACTTGACAAGTTTAATATATCTAACCAGCCAAGAAAAACTTTCATGAAAAGGCCACCTACACACCAAGAGTGTCATATAGAGGCACTGAAGTATATGAATATGCTGAGCAGGCATGGTCTACAATCATCCACTCAGGCCTGTTAATGAAGTAAAGTCCCACACGAGCACCCTGGTCCATTGAAATTGAAAAAGGTCAATGATTAATTATATTGTCATTGAAGTACAATGGCACATTCGTCCAAGTCAAATATACTGACAAAAAAGGGGCTAATCGGAAAAACTTCAAGTCCATAAATCAAACAAGATAATGAGTTTATCACATAACACACTCCTAAATAAGCAGAGATATCCTATTGGTGTTTAAAAGGAAGAAGGAGGTTCAGTAAAATGTTATGTGAATATCTCTTTCTTACATTACTAAATGAATGCATGTAATTACGAATATGTACTGATCTGAGTTTGACATACCGGTTGTAATCCATAATAGTGAAGTCCAGAGCCGATAGCAGTCCGAGCAGTCCCTGCCTCTCCATATGTCATCCATTTGTACCTATGGCATGGAAAATAAAAAAATAAACCAGTAATTAATAAACTTCTCCATTTCATCTCATCCAACAAAACATTGTTAAATCAGTACAAATGCTTACTCCCCAACAGTTCCATCTACCCGGATGCGTGAACCCAAATACTTGTAATCCTGAAAGGTTTGAACTGCATGTCTGAACAAAAAATATTATCAGATGAAACAGAAGATGTATCGACAAAATAATGCAGACAATACCAAAAGATGAGTAGCATATCTCCTTTATGATCAATTGAAATAAGAGAGTATACAAGGAGCAATCAGATACTATTGTTGCAGTAATCATGGACTACACCGCTCACCAAGTGTAGAAAAGGAAATTAAAAAATGAATTTGTGCAAGTAAATGGCACGGCAAGTCAAATTACATTGCAGTCTCCAAGCGCAGAATACAAGATGCAGGCCTAGCTCTTCTATATATTTAAAGCAATCAAAAGGAAAAAGCTAAAGACGAGATTCTTACTCAAAGTTATCGTGCAGTGTCCCAATTTCAGGATGATCGGGAAATCTAGTAACAAGCTTAAGAGGAGATCGTGCAGATCTGTAATAATCATCACTTAGTTCCTCATATAACATAGAAAGTTATAAATATACATAAATAATTACATATGCAATATACTCATAAAGATATCATATGTGAGTGAATGTGTGCATTTGTGAATCCAAACCATGAACATGTAATTAAGAAACAATCACGGGTATCCCGCGGCTCGAGTAGAAAATATACCTACCTGTACACATTCCATTTTCCTGTCTGCAATTTCTCAGGAAGAACTACGCTGAAACCCTGACCTGCTCATAATTTAACGTGTGGTTAACTTAATAAACAAAAAGAGTAAACACATCAATGAAAGAACAGAAAAAGAAAGCAGAAAACCACTACACAAAAGGCAGCAAGACGTGCTGGAGTCGATGAAAAGCCATAGCATGTCAGATGCAAAATCCAAGACAACCTTTTAACAATTTTTCTTCTAGTTTTTGTAAATAGAATCATAGATCTGCTTAAAGGAGTTTCACGAGAATTATTAAGATAGAATATACAACCTCTAAGCCAAAGCTCACAGATCTATATAGCACCACTATAGTATGGTTGCCTGCCTTTATACATCTTGTAAAGTTTGTTTGTTCATCAGTTAAACTTGCATTACTTCAGGATACTCTTTGCACAGAATAAGGACCACACACATTCAACGGCAGATCATCAGGACTCACATTACTATGTATATAGAACATTCCAGTAATAATCAATATTCAGCTAGAAAACTGAGGATAGAATGCTTACTGTTCCAGACAGCTAAATAACTTTGCACATACACCTAACATGAAGGCATAAGTACACGAGACTACTTCAATTCTTTCCAAACTAACCAATATGCTTCAAAAAGGGAAGTACAACCATCTTGCATTTGTTTCTTTTCTTTTTCATCACAGGGGTGCCTTTCGTGAACATCACAGTCTTTCTTCTTCTTTATTAGATGATGGTGGTGTCCAGGCCAAGCTAGTGTGACCATGAGGATTCCATCGTGTATCTACTACCGCCCACCAAATCAGATAACCGAATTTTTCTCCCCAAGGCTAAGACATATAGAAAGAATTCACAAAAATATTTTTTGCCTCTGCTAAAATTTAAGCATGAGACCTCATGGTTATCCTCCCACCTCACTGACCACTAAACCTTCATGATTAACGCTATCTTTAAAAGCTTGAATTACATGAGAATCTACATGATTCACTTTCTTAGGTTAAACTGAAAGCTGAATGATAATTTTTATCCTTGACTCAAGGCTCTCACTGAGAAGTGTATTAGACTCTTGGAAACTATTTTTCTACTCAATGTCTCCATATTAGTGCAAAGAAACATGTTTGTTAAAAGTGATGCTGAAATGAAATGCCAAAATCTATTCGCTCTACTCAAACTGGGGGTTACTAGAGTCTAAACTACACCTATCTATTTGATCTTGAAGAATATGCTTCATAAAGCAATGTCAAACCCCAGCTATATTCACCTTGAGCATCACGCCAGAGTATATCCCTTTGAGCGGAATGCAGCCAAGTTCCTAGGATAATGATTATTGTGAGGAAGACTATAGTTGAGTACCTAGCCATCCCCGAGAGAAGAGCAACAGGACGTAATGATAATATCATCCTGTGGAGATTGAGGATTCAAAGCAGCACCTATTACGCATTTTACTGTGGAAGAAGGCTAAAATTGATTACCTAGCCTTCCCCCAAGAGAAGACTAACAGCAGGACATGATGATAATATCACTCTGTGTAGATTGAGGTATTCAAAGCATCACCGATTATGCAATTCAATGAGATTTGTTTCCAAATATTATACAACTTACAAAAATTCTTCTTCTGCAGGGAAATTCACAAAAATAAGATTTTCTCTATCTGCAGCATAGGACTAGCATGGAAGACCCCCGTCATCAAAAATTCTACAGGTCAACAGAAACGCCTAGTAGCAAACTGCCAGAAAAGAAATAATACCCCTAACCATGTTTTCCACAAGATCAAAACCTCCGCGATCGAAAAGAGATTTTTTAACCAAGCAAAAACCCTCCTGTCTCTGATTCCATATTTCTCCTCCATCTGCCACCCCACCTCAAAATAAAAAAAAGAAAAGAAAAAAAGGGTGAAGGGTGAGGGTGGGAGAAGGTTATTATTATCTATCAATATGTAATATATTTGCCTTCCAAGAACCAAAGCAAAGATCACTGTTCCACTGATAGCTAAATCTCAAGATCCCAGGAATCAAATTTGCAAAAAGTAAAGCTCTAACAGATTCTCAACTTTTTATCAATACCCTTTTAATAATTTGGAACGAGAAAGACTTTAGTCAAGTCAGTGGTCTAAAAGGACAACAACATCCACTCATAAGTAGATTCATATATCCAATTAACGGGTCCCAGAATCCATAAAACATAACCAAACAACTATCCACTATTCTGATCTGGGTATTCAACTTTACGCTTTTTACCTTCACAAATCTACAAAATTTCCATTCTTTCCCACAATCATACAACTTCACGCATCACATCTACATTTAATGCCTATACAGACGTAAAGAACAGAGAACTGAGTGATCAGAAAAGTGAAATACCTAGTACATATTCGCCGGCAGTTGGGTTTGAACGGATCAATGAGCGTGACACGTCACCGGTGGCCGGAACAAGATGGCTTTGAATAGCTTTCAGGCGTCGTTCAGCCGATGATTCCATTTTTTCTAAAGAAAAACTCAACAAAGTTTGTTTATTTTTCCTTTTAGGAAATACCCAGTACAATCAACTACAATATTATACTTCCCTTTTAGGATTTTTAGCGTGGGCCGATTGTAGTATATATTTTGATAATCTTGAAACGACAAATGTATATGTAGATATCTACATATATAGATAGATTAGATATGATTGGCACGCTATTCCATGAAGATGACACGAGAAGGGGCCTGAAGAAGAAAATACTTCTTAGGTTCGAGGATATAAATATATGTCTTAAATTGTGTTTTAATGGCTACTGAGGTATTGGGTAATGTTATTGTTATTGTCATAATATATTTTTTAAAAAAAACATATGAAGTACTATATGTAAGTTACCAAAAAAGGTTAATCAACATAATTGATACACCATGAGACTGAAATTAATTCCATTATTAATATTAAAAGAAATGAAGCATGAGTGTCCGAAAACTGATATGCATTAATCTATTAAAAATAAAATTATTTTATATACTAAAAATGGTTTGCTTAGAATTAGAAAGAATAAATTGGACGTCAATTAATGCACATACCATTTTAAAAAAATGCATAAAATGGCATGTTTTTTTCCGAACGGAGAGGTAGAGATAGTATTTAGAAGTTTGGGAATTTTAAAGAAAAGAGAAATATTATTTGAATTTTTGAGATCTTTTTTTCAAGATTCAAAATATTTAAATTGTTCAAAATTTAAGATAAATGTTTGACATTTTTTTCATATTTGTCCTTTCATTTATTGAATTTTTATATTTTTTAGGATATAAATTACATTACATATTTATGATTTTACAAAGGGCAATAGTGAAAAGTATAGTATAAATTTTGTCTTTAAATATTTTTATTAATATGTGTGTATTACTTCACAAATTCAATTAAAATGAGATAGAGAGAATATAAGATATATTTTTGTAAAATAAATAAAGGGTATACAAAAAAGTTATTGAATTATCTAAACCCCTACTTAACTCCGCCTCTGCTTTGAAGTAGTTAATTTTGAAAAAAATACTATTTACTTAGTGGATATATTTCAAAGATCATGCCTCCAATTTCTTTTTGTAACGCTAACTTTTTTTGGGTTATATACGAAATTAGGTACATCTACGTATAATTTCTTTATTATAATTTGAAGCTAAATGAATCATATCAAGTTCGTAGAGATTGTGTTTATTATTGAATTCTTTGATACTCTTAAAATAACTCATATGTACAATAAATTTTAGCATTAAATGGCCTTTGCATTATAATAATTAGAAAAAAAATAATTTGTATGACAAACTTTAAAGTAAAATAATTATATAGAACAAATTTTTTTAAAAATAATTCTGGTAAAATAACTCAAAATTAAATGACCAATAGTAAAATCAGAGGGGTATTTTGAAAAAAGAGTATCCAAAAGGGGGGGGGGGGGGGAGGGG
>JAABOM020000001.1:30985892-31014542 GCA_011800125.2 Solanum clarkiae | reverse complement strand
ATAACAGGTGATAGTCTCAAACTGATTCAAGACACAAAGACAACATTACAAGAAACATTTAAGATGAAAGACTTGGGAGAGTTAAAATACTTCCTAGGAATTGAGTTTGCAAGATCTGAAAAAGGGTTTTGTAATACATCAAAGGAAGTATACACTACAACTAATATCAGAAACAGGACTTGGAGCTGCAAGACCAGCCATGACTCCTATGGATACCAATATAAAATTGACATCAAGAGAGTATGATGATCATCTGTCAGAAGGAATGAACAAACAGAAGCCTGGGCTGATCAAAGCTGTTATCAGAAACTCATAGGTAAGCTTCTCTACCTAACCATGACAAGACCAGATATTTCCTACTGTTTACAAACTCTGAGCCAGTTCTTGCAAGCCCCTAAACAGTCTCACATGGAAGCTGCACTCAGAATAGTAAGGTACCTAAAAAGACAACTAGGACAAGGAGTTCTCTTGTCCAGCAAAAACAAGCTTGAAATGTCAGCCTATGCTGATGCAGACTGGGCTGCCTGTCCTAATACCAGAAGGTCTGTAACTGGTTATGTAGTAAAACTTGGAGATTCACTAATCATTTGGAAGTCTAAGAAGCAGACTACAGTCTCAAGAAGCTCAGCTGAAGCTGAGTACAAAAGTCTAGCAGCTGTAGTAGCAGAGTTGGTGTGGATTGTTGGCCTAATGAAGGAGTTGTGTGTTGAAACAACTCTTCCTATTGTGTCTTCAGTGATAGCAAAGCTGCTATGCAGATAGCAGCCAACCCAGTGTATCATGAAAGAACCAAGCACATAGAAATAGACTGCCATTTCATCCGGGAGAAGATCAATCAAGGACTTGTTTCAACCAAATATATTGCTACTAAGGATCAACCTGCTGACATGTTTACAAAGGCCCTTCCTAGGAGTCAGCATGAGCTCTTAAGCTGCAAGCTGGGCATCCTAAACATCTTTGAAGTGCCTAGTTTGAGGGGGAGTGTCAAGGAGCTCACTTAACATCTATAATTCTAGCTTATCATTACTAAAAGTTAGTTAGAGAGTTAGGTAAAGTTGTTAAAATTAGTTAAGTGGTTGATTGACAAGTTAGTTAGTAACTTCAACTCTATATAAGTGATTCATATCATAGCATTTACACTTAATGGGAATTACTCTACAATCAATAAGAGTTGATCTCTTCTTCTCCCTATTCTCTTCTTACTGTCTTCTTCTTCTTGTTCTTCATCTGTGTGCTTCACATTCATCACCATTGTCACAGGAACTTTAAAGTGTAATTTGAAGTGCAAAATCCCAAGCTTATAGGTTGGCCATTTCCCAGACTCGGCAATACTAGTTAACGGGAAATGCTGTAGAAACTTACATAAAACGTCTGAACTAATAGTCCATATGATGTTTCCCCAGGATGTATTTTTCAGTTTACAATCTAATGACCTAATCTCATGAGTAGGATTGTTTGTGTTGCTATGATATGTACTGCTCTCGGATTTATATAATGACGTTCACAAGGCCAAAAACCTTTTCTGTTTTCGTTTCTTATTATTTAATGTTTAAACTTAAGTTCTCGAGTAAAAAGTATCCTTGCATCCTCTGGATGCTTTGTCATAAATATACCACATAGTTCATCAAAAAAATTAACTGAAGCTTGTAAGATATCCCAACATTCCACGTGTATCCTGTAACCTTTTCTAGGGGTGTGGTGATTTCGATAAGCAAGCTATAGTCATGAGATGGTCCGAGTTCAAATGTGGCACTGTTGAACTTATTTGTTACTTTGATTACCTTGAATTAGTTTATAGTTAGCACTACAAGCTAGTTTATTGGAGTGGTAAATTCTAACGTTTTTGTATGCGACATGTATTAGTCCCTTTTCACCTTCTGTAATTCGGGAGATAGAATTAGTAAAGTTCCTAAAATTATTCTAGATTTAAAGTGTATTCCATACTTTATGTTAATGTGTTGGTAATTTTGGTTGTGTTTCCTCGATAGTTGTGTTATTTGTACTATCTTCTTTAACATTAAAGTGTTCCTGTCCATTCACTGTCCCATTTTCAAAAGATCAGTAGTGAAAATATATGCTTCTCTATGATGTGTGGAAAGGACCCTAATATTCTCTTCTCCATCTCTTAGATTGGGAAAGATGTTGCTGCACAATATGTCGAAGGTTGGGATTGGATGACTCCAATAAGGTGAGGACAGATTTACTATTTATTTCATGAAATATCAAGCCCAGAACTCATATTTGAATGGGTTGGTGATATTGTTCCACCCAATTTATTGAATTGAATAAATTCACAGCCACTATTGCCAAGTGCAGTACTCTAAAACAAAATAAAGCGGGATTGTTGCTGTAAATGTTAATGTTAATGTTGTGTGATATTCACATTATTACAGGGATAGGAACACTGGCATCTGGGATGAGGTATCCATTACTGTTACAGGGGTAAGATTTCAATCACATTTAGTTCTGGCTCATGAATCTTTAGTCTGTTTCTTTGAATAATAGGAAATTCTTGTGGTTTTTGTTATAAACTTCGCTTTTTAGACCTGCATGCTTTTTATCAGAAAACTGTTGGCAACTATTTGTTTTTACAATGTTGGGTGTTAGTGGTCAACTTTTTTATCCTTTATTTTTATTTTTTTGCTGTTGTTTTTGTTAATATTATTTGTCTCTTGTACTTCCATTACGTCTTTTTCTAGACTGTTTTTGTCTTGAGCTGAGGGTTTATCGCAAACCTCCCCTCTACCTCACCTCTGAGGTAGAGGTAAGGTCTGTGTACACTCTACTCTCCTCAGATGGGGTATATTTTTTTTTTTTGGCTTTATGATGTTATGTTGCATCTTTTCAAATCCTTAGCCCTGAGATATTATGTGCTGAGTTTTTCTTGTCGTGGTTAGTATATAGTTCCTGATTCAGATTAAATACCAATTCTGGTGCAGCCAGTGAAAATAGTAGATCCCCACTTGGCCTCGTCGTTTTTTGATGACTACAGGAGGGTATATTTGCATTCTACAGTAGAGTTGGTCAACAAAAGTGCCTGGGTAGTTGAATGCTCGCTGAACATCCAAGTGTCAACTGAACTTGAAGATGGTGCTTTCGTAGTTGAGCATCTTGAGACACAACATGTGTCTATCTCTGCGGGTGAAAACATTCATTATACATTTCCTCAGGTTAGTTTCTTCTTTCTCTCTTTTGTTTTGTTACTTTCTTTTTCCCATTGATTCTAATAGTAACACTGATATATGTAATTCTTCTTCCTTTTTCATAAATTCAGTGTAAAAAAGTTGTGGAGATCTAAATTCTAATGCCGGGCCTAAGAAACATCTTATAGTGTATCAAGCTTGTATACTAAGTCCCTTTTAAATGGCCTAATTGGGTCTATGGTTGAGAAAACTATGAGTACTATTTTAAACGAATGCAACACACCAGTTTATGTGGCCTATTTGTAAAAAAACCAAGTGAAGCTTGTACACCCTCAGGCTTTAGTCTACTGGAGGTTTTCGTTTGTGATCTAAATAATAATCCAAGTGGGAGGACTGTGAAGGTTTCTGTTACTGAGTTTTGGTGTTACCTCCTATAGTTCTGCTAGTTGAATAAAGTAGAGCTATACAGTACGGAGAGATATGCTTGATGTAGTAATCCAACAAGTCCTTTCGCTTAATCTTAGTATATCAATTAGAAATGTCTAATGTTACAATGAGGGTGTTGGTTTGACGGAGGATTGTCCAAACTTTATAAAGTTTTTCTCATGTTTCTGTTCTGAGAACATTGTCTTTTATTCACTTTTTGAAGATGGTGAGCAATGGTCTAACGAAATAGAACAATAAAGTGCCTCATGAAAAACAAATCCTCTTGGGATGTCTGATCTAGTTCATGTGCTGAATTAGCACATGCTCTAAATCAAGTTCTACACTATATATGAAGTTCTTTATTTTTGTTGTTGGTTTTTAGATGTTTGTGGAATTTCATTGGGTATGTTGTTTTTGTTGTTGTTAGATGTTTCTCTTTTCTGTTGTGTCTATTCTGTCTCTTTTATTGAGCTTTTGTAAAGTCTTTGCTTTGAAAATCACTCTTCTCCGTTGTTACTGCTCGTCAACTTATCTCAGGTTTATTCTGTTAAGAATTGGAGAAACTGAAAAGCTTATTAGTCTAAGTGGGTAAAATCTTTCTGTTGCAGCTTTATTTCTACAAACCTAATTTATGGTGGCCTAATGGCATGGGAAAGCAACATCTGTACAACGTCGAGATAACTGTTGATGTGAAAGGTTATGGAGAGTCGGATACGTGGAACCACCATCATGGCTTTCGCAAAATTGTGAGTCATATAGATAGTGCAACTGGTGGAAGGTAAACTGTAACTTTGAAATCTCCTCCCTTTATCTTCTGCAGAGAAATTTGTCTCGTTAGTTATTATAACACTGTTGAATTTGGCTTTGTAACAGGCTGTTTAAGGTAAATGATCAGCCATTATTCATTCGTGGGGGTAATTGGATCCTCTCAGATGGATTATTGCGGCTTTCCAAGGAAAGATACAAAACAGATATCAGATTCCATGCTGATATGAACTTCAACATGATGCGTTGTTGGGGTGGGGGACTGGCTGAGAGACCTGAGTTTTATCATTATTGTGACTTGTATGGTTTACTGGTGAGAACAATCACTTCTAACCCCAACCTCTCTGTGTTTATGGGTTCTGGCTTGTGTGTGCGTATTCTAAGTTGTCTAGTTTAAAAGGTGACCTCTTGATTACAGAACCAGATGCCAGTGTCTTAAGGGATAACTTTATTGATGTGAACGTGAATCACTCGGTATATGATTGTTAAATATCTAGACTAGATATAGGATTTTTTCACAAGTAGCATCCAATCATCTATACTAATTGGAATGTCATAAGTGTACCAAAATGCCATAGAACTCTCCCATATTATCATTGTTCTCCTGGATCGACCTCTCCTATAAGACCACGGAATCTGATCATTCCTCAGTAAGCCCCCTCTCGAGTTTATGTTTGTCTAAATTTTAAGCTGTAGAGAACTCCTCCTTACCCTGCTTTGTATGCATGTGTCAGACTGTCAGGTTCCTCTGAATTTCTAGATCATATGGGTTGAAACTTGAATGTAAAACAGAAGCTAACTTGCTTCATTGCTCTTAAGGGTAACTTGACTCAGAGATCAAAATCTCTAGGTGGTTTAGTTGGCAATTATTGTGGTATGTTTTTTTTTTTTTTTTTGATGGTTATTATTGCAAGTTTGCAACAAGTGGTCCACAACTTGCGGATATCCATATTTCTTGCTAGTCTGAAGTGCATTTATAAAATAGCCCCCCTATAGAATAAAAGAGGATGATAATGTGAATATCTCATTCTTTGGCAGGTTTGGCAAGAGTTCTGGATTACTGGAGATTGTGATGGACGAGGTGACCCTGTGTCAAACCCAGATGGTCCACTTGACCATGATCTGTTCTTGCTATGTGCAAGAGATACCATCAAGCTTTTGAGGAACCATCCTAGTCTAGCCTTGTGGGTTGGGGGAAATGAACAAGTTCCACCACCTGACATCAACGCTGCTTTGAAGAATGATCTACAACTCCACCCACATTATATGAATTCAAACAACAGTGGTGCCTCAATAATTACTCCCGTGATAAAGGACCCAAGTCAATATTTAGATGGTACTAGAATTTACATTCAAGGGTCTATGTGGGATGGGTTTGCAGATGGGAAAGGGGACTTCACTGATGGTCCTTACGAAATTCAGAACCCCGAGGACTTCTTCAAGCCTGACTACTACCAGTATGGCTTTAATCCAGAGGTTGGTAACGTGGGGATGCCAGTAGCGGCTACTATTAGAGCAACTATGCCTCCAGAAGGGTGGCAGATTCCTCTGTTCAAAAAATTATCAAATGGCTACATTGAAGAAGTCCCCAATCCCATATGGACTTATCATAAATACATTCCCTATTCCAAACCAGGGAAGGTTCATGACCAGATATTATTATATGGGAAACCAAAGGATCTGGATGATTTTTGTCTGAAGGTGAGTGAAATGTTTCATTAATGTGCAAATTCATCTTAATTGATTTTTTTTTGACTTATTCTGTAAATAATCATATGCAGGCACAGCTTGTTAACTATGTTCAGTACAGAGCTCTTTTAGAAGGCTACACTTCCCATATGTGGAGCAAATATACAGGTTTTTTGATATGGAAAACTCAAAACCCTTGGACTGGTCTAAGAGGCCAATTTTATGATCATCTCCATGACCAAACAGCTGGATTCTATGGCTGCCGCTCTGCAGCAGAACCAATTCATGTTCAGCTTAATCTGCAAACATATTCTATAGAGGTATTCATTTTTCTAGCTTTTTTAGAGGATAATTCTGATACTTTTGGCTTAAATAATAGAATGTGGATATACTCCAACTTTAATGGAGTAATAAATATTGGAGGCTAGAATTCAGAACATGAAGTATGTGGCATTGATCAGATTTTTTTACAGTAATGTTTTTGAACATCTCCTTCTGCTTGCTTTTTACAGTAATATAGTTATTATTTCTTCCATATCACCTAGACTTGAATGTGCAACTTTTGCATCCAAAAAATGGATAATGCATGAACTAGCATGAGATCTGGCAGAATTTTACCCTTTTCATGATTATTTTACTGTCTGCAGGTTGTGAACACTACGTCAGAGGAACTTTCTAATGTTGCTATAGAAGCCTCAGTTTGGGATTTGGAAGGCGAATGTCCATACTACAAAACCTCTGAAAAACTTACTGTGCCACCCAAAAAAACTATGTCTACGTTTGAGATGAAGTATCCAAAGTCGAAGAATCCAAAGCCAGTTTACTTCCTCCTCCTCAAACTCTATGATGTGTCTGATAATCGCATATACTCTAGGAACTTTTACTGGTTGCACCTAACCGGTGGTGATTACAAGCTTTTGGAACCATTCAGGGAAAGACGACCACCCCTCAAGATAACTTCTCTAACCTTTATAAAAGGGTCGTCCTATGAAATGCGCATGCATATCCAGAACACATCAAAGAAGCCAGATTCTAACGCTCCACTGTATAGAAATAACTTTATCAGAAGAAATGGCAGCTGTGATGAATTGGATTCATCAGAATCTTTTGACCTTTTGGATGGGGAGAAACATGAAATCAGCTTATACGAGAGGATTAGGAGGAACTTTTTAAGGGAGCACAAGAAGGCAAAGGTTTCTGAAGTTAATGGAACAGGGAAAGGAGTTGCTTTCTTTCTTCATTTCTCTGTTCATGTTTTAAAGGAGGAAAACAAGAAAGGTGAAGATACACGTATCCTTCCTGTTCATTACTCCGACAACTATTTTTCATTGATACCAGGTGAAGTGATGACAGTAACCATTTCTTTCGAAGTACCTCCTGGTGTAACTCCTTGGGTCAAACTGCATGGCTGGAACCACCATGATGTGCATACCATACTTTAAGTCAGTCATCTCCTTGCCCCAGTTTGTTTACAGGTGTTATTGTACAGTAGTAGTAGTTCATATCATCGTTAGTTCTGGATGTCATGATGTTCACTCTCTCGATGCTTTGTACTTAAGTTTATCCTTTCACACTGTAATAAAGTTGATTCCTAGGGCAAGAGTCTGGAAATAAGAGCTCTAATGCTTGTCGAAACAATCCAGCTGTGCACCATTGGAGTCTTGACATTCATGTCATTTTAGTCAATAAAATCGTTGTAATTTCCACTTAATGCTATGTGCATGAGCACCTCCTACTTGTGGAATTGCGTTTTTGAAATTTTCGATTTGGTTTGGATACAATATCATTAATGAAACTTCATTAGTTTGTTAAACAGACAAGGATAGACCAATAGAGGAGTTGGTCACCTAGGTAAGAATTTAGCTGTATGCACACCTAACTCAACATAACATAAATATAATGTAGTAGTTATAGTTGGACACATAATTCTTTACTAACTGAGCTATGAGATTGACCATTAACATACTTGATCTCTTACAAGTTCTTTCCATACTCATTTTCTTGGTTCTTCTGAAAAGTGATGCTCAGGTAATGCTTGAAGTTCCTTCATTGATGAAATGCAAATTTGAGAAAATATATCAGTTGGGTGACTCACTTTCTGATACTGGAAACTTCATCAGAGAGAGCTTCCTTGGAGCTTTCTCTCCATTTGCAAAACTTCCTTATGGTCAAAACTTTCCTCAGAGTAAATCAACTGGACGATGTTCTGATGGCTTGCTCATGATCGACTTCATAGGTACATATATAACTTAAATATTCTTGGAGATTTGAAAGTCTTTCATGCGTGTGTTTTATCAGTAAAGTCACAACACTACGTTAACGCGATTGAACTGAACTTGTTATTTTACAGCACTGGAATGTGGACTTCCTCTGCTAAATCCCTACAAGGATCAAAATGGAAATTTTACACATGGAGCAAATTTTGCAGTAACAGGAGCTACTGCTTTACCAACTGAAATCCTGACAGATAAGAAGATTAATTATAATTCACTGATCACAAATAGTTCATTAAATGTGCAACTTGATTGGATGTTTTCTCATTTTAAGTCCACTTGTTCTACTGGTAATTATATTTAAAATAGGGATTATCATTAATTACAATCTAGTAATATATTTTTTCATTACTAATTTTTTTTTTTTAATATACTAGATTGCTCAAAAGACCTAAAGAAAGCACTTTTCCTAGTTGGAGAAATAGGAGGAAATGAGTTTAATTATGGTTTATTGCAAGGTAAACCAATGGAGGAGTTAAGAGCTATGGTCCCTGAAGTTATTCAGATCATTATTAATGCTGTTAAAGTATGTTTTTGCTTTCATTGCTATATGTATTTTAGTACTTGGCATCGTTATTTAACCAATTTGTGACCACCATGTAATTAATTCGTCATTTCTTCTTTCAGACGGTCATTAGTTTTGGGGCTGTCCGAATTGTTATTCCTGGGAACTTTCCAATTGGTTGTATACCAAATTTGCTAACAATGTTTTTGACCAATAATTTAACCGCATATGATGAGTACCAGTGCTTGAAAGATTTAAATAACTTGGCATTATTCTACAATCATCATTTGCAAGAAGCCATTGAAGAGCTGCAGAAAAAGTATCCAAATATTACACTCATTTATGGTGACTACTACAATGCTTATCAATGGCTTATGCAAAATGCCACAAGTCTTGGTAAGTACTCAAAATGTGTTCTTTTGTATAATTATTTCCATTAATTCATTCTGATTGAAATGTACAGGATTTGATAAAAATTGTCTACAGAAAGCTTGTTGTGGAATCGGAGGAGAATATAATTATGATAAAAGTAGAATATGTGGAGCTCCAGGAGTCCCAATTTGTGGTAACCCTGCTACTTACATAAATTGGGATGGAGTTCATTTGACACAAGCAGCATATAAATGGTTAGCAATATGGCTAATTGATGATATATTACCTAAACTAAAATGCCCACTTTAGTTGGGCTTAGGGCTTCCATGTTGGAGCGGAACCCCTTGTCAGCGAAAGCAACGGGTTTTGCCTTCTGCGTCGAACTTGTTGCATCAGGCTTGCCTTATCTCTCCTAAGTATTGCATTGGAGCGAGAACTTAACCCAAAGGGCAGCAACTATGGGTTTCCCTTGTCATAATATATATAAAAGTAAAATTGGATGAACTTTAACCAATATCTTGATATGTATTTTTTTCATTGTATTAGTACAAGAAAGATTGTAATTTATAGTATCTTTTTTTTTATATAGTTTTTGAATATCTAAATTCAAAATTATGAATTACTCTAATTTAATTTAACCCCAATTCTCAAATATTAGTCAAATTAACCCTCGTCAATCGAATGTATTAAGTAACAATAAACGGTGGGTGTATTATTTTATATACAATTGTTTAATACTAAAGAGTATTATGAGGAAAAAGTAAAACACTTTATTGATTTGCTAAAATGAATAAATAAATTTTTAATATAAGGGTATAGTAAAATGGAAGGGATGATATTTAAGCCATAACACATGTCACAGCGTTACTTGTCTCTGGATCACATGGAAATTAAGACCTAATTAAAAATTGCGTGTATAAAGAGGATGGAGTGTTCATTAATCTAGACGTGGTGGCGTGCAACATTTTTTATCGTGCAATTTTTCAATGATTATGATACAGAAAAATCTGACTATTTTAAATTACAGAATGAAGTTAGCGTGCGTGACAATTCAAGGAAATGCGCCTTTTAGACACACACTTATTGTTACTACTTATTATACTAATCCAAATTGCGCACATATAATGTTATTGGCGTATATTATATAGTCCATCAATCTCGGATGGAGTCAAAGATTCACTATTTTTTGGCTTTGGGGTATGATGGAATAAAGCAAAATGACTCTTTAAACTGTCTGCGCTTCTTTCAATTGTGAAGTAACAGTTAGTAAATGCAACTTTCGACGCTCATCATGGGTCATGTTTTTTTAAACATAGGGTCAGGCTGTGTACATCAGATTCCCCTTTACCCCGTAATGGGCAGGAGCCTTTGAGGCATTGGGATAATATTGTTGTTGGAGTATATTATATAGTGTTTATAAAGAAAGCTGCACAGATTTTCAATTCCAAAATTTGGCCATGGCGTTATTGACAATAAGAGTACTGCTAGATCTCATAAGCGACCGATGCTCAACAAGTACAATCGAGCCACCTTACGACCACGATTCGGCTTCTTTGACGAAAAATTATACGATTAGTTATCTTTTATGCATATTTAGTAGATATCGAACCTATTTCGATCAGTTCATGTATTTGCTTTTTGTTTTTTTTTAAATTTTGAACCCGTTTAATGAAAATTTTTGCTCCATCACTAAGTATAAAAATTTTGAAATAAAAATTTTATGAGTTGAATTTTAAGCTTATTATCTCCTCCTCACCCTCAACTTACTCTTCCCGAACTTCTTACCCCTTTTGATGTTTTTCTTAATAGTTATTGCATCTAAATAAGAAATACTAATAATAAAAAACACATAAGAAAATAGTCGATGGTTGAAATAAATAGCCTTTTCATCCAAAGAAGAAAACATTGTTGGTACTTCATTATTTTTTACAAAACTAATTTTATTTTGCTAAAACGATAAGAGTTTGAGGTGATAAGTTTTTCTTAACTCGAAAGAAAAAAAAGAAATACACAATAAAAGCGAATAATTAATCAGGAGCTAAGTTTTCAATACTTTTAAGGGTGTAGCCACTATCTTTCCACATCATCTAGAAGGGTAATTAACATTATTACTTCTTTCTATCCCAGTTTATATGATTTTTTTTTCTGGTAAAAAAAATTAATATATTTAGTAATAATTTGATTTTCAAATATTCATTCTACTCTTAATAAAATAATTTTCAGGCACAAAATATTTACCACTTATTTTTAAATCATAAATTTTAATAGTTTCAAGTTTCGTGCCAAGTCAAACTACCTTATATAAAATGGACAGAAAAGTAATAGCTTAGAAGGATATAAATAAAATGCATTAAACTTACAATGATGTTTCGGTATTTTCCCTATTAAAATTGTGTATGTGATAGTCAAGGAAATCTAGCTAGCTGATTACTAGCTGTCATTTGGTTATTTTTGAGTATTTTATTATATTTCTTAATTAATCGAGAAAGCGTTGTGTACATATAGTGTAGATTATAATAAATTAAGCTCAAGTTTGATTTTCAAAATTGGATCTGGTACTCATGGGAGGGATTCTTTTGATAATCAGTTTGCTGGTTCTTCAACAAAAAGGAGATGCATATAAACCAGGATTATTGATGAAATGCAGGTTTGATAAAATATATCAATTGGGAGACTCACTTTCTGATACCGGCAATTGCCTTAGAGAGAATCTTTGTGGAACTCATACTTCATGTAGAAGATTTCCTTATGGGATGAACGTTTTCCGAAAATCGACGGGACGATGTTCCGATGGCATGCTTATGATTGATTTCATAGGTATAAATGACTTGTATTGAACTTAACGAATTTAATCAGTTGTGTTATATATATATCTATGTTTTTTTTTGGACAGCGCGGGAATCTGGACTTCCTCTGCTCAATCCATACAAGGATCGAAAAGCAAATTTTAGTCATGGTGCGAATTTTGCCGTAGCAGGGGCTACTGCTTTATCAGTTGAATACCTCACGCGGAAGAAAATTGCTATGTCCTTCACAAATAGTTCATTAAGTGTGCAAATTGATTGGATGTCTTCTCATTTCAAATCAATTTACTCCCCTGGTAATGAATTGTGTGGTTCAATCTCTAATTAACTATCATCGAGTTGAATTGATGTACTTTTTCAGAGAAATTGAAGTCGTCGCTTTTCCTCGTCGGAGAAATCGGAGGAAATGAATTCAATTATGGCTTGGCGAAAGGTAAAACCATTGGCGAAATGCGAAGAATGGTGCCTGATGTTGTTCAAACTATCGTTCATGGTGTAAAAGTGAGGTTTCATACAGTGCTTTTTTTATCTGAATGTGCTTAATTCCTAATGTTCGATTGTTATTTTCAGAGAGTCATTGATTTCGGGGCTACTCGAATTATTGTTCCTGGTAATTTCCCAATTGGTTGTGTCGCGGCTATGCTGACGAGATTCATGACCAATAAAACGACCGCGTATGATGAACACCATTGCCTGAAAGACTTAAATAGCCTCGCAGCATTCTACAATCATCATTTGCAACAAGCCATTCAGGAGATGAAGAAAAAGTATCCAAAAATTACACTCGTTTATGGCGACTATTACAATGCCTATTTGTGGCTTCTACAAAATGCCGTGAGACTTGGTAATCGTGAGTTTCTTTTTCAGTTTTCATGTTGCGTAAATTAAATTTATAAATTAAATATGATTAAAATATATTTTCAGGATTTGACGAAAACTCTCTTCAGAAAGCTTGTTGTGGAATAGGAGGAAACTATAATTATAACAATATTAAAACATGTGGAGCAGCAGGAGTCCCAGTGTGTGTTGACCCAAGTACTTACATCATTTGGGATGGAATTCATTTGACACAAGCAGCATACAAATGGTTGGTCAGATGGCTAATTAAGGACATGTTACCTCAATTGAACTGTAAAGTTTAAGTTATTACTCTTAATTTCAAACATGTATAAGAATCATAAATTATAACGCATATTAAACAATTCACTTGTCATGTGCTCCTCCCTCTGTTATATGATAGTTGACCGACTATGTCTGAAATTACTTGTTCGTTATTAAAATAATATAAAATTTAGAAGCTTAAATAGATTCTTTTTTTAAAAGTTCGTTAATTACTTTATACTCTCTGTGTTCAAATTTACTTGTCAAATATTTCATAATTTGATTTTTATTTTTACAAATCAAGAAAGGATAATTTTTTCCCTCAATTTATTAACATTGAGTTGATGTATTTGATAAATATAGAGAGTAAATATGTTTTAGACCCAATTAATTAATAGGGATAAAATTATAAACTCACCATATCAATCATTATTTTCTTAATAGATATGTCAAGTCAAAATTGACAAGTAAGTTTCAACGAAGGGAGTATCTATTACAATGATATCTATTCATATATCATATGCAACATATTTTTCATAAATATCTTGATTTCCATAAATAGAAATAAAAGGTAAATTAATAAATGTTTGACTCTAAAGTCTGGTGGCTGTGTCTGCATTTAAGTCATATTACGAGCAAGTTTAATGCAATTTTCAAAAATAACTTTTCTAATGAAAATAGTGAAAATAAATTTTATAAATTGAAATCTAAATTTATTATTTTTTTTCACATTTAAGTCCAAAATGCCCCCAAACTCATACCATTTGACCACCTCAAATCCTCCACTCTTCACCTAGTAGGATCAAAGAACTGTTTAACGGTAATAAATTTACTTGCTATAAAAATATTTAGCAATAGTTAAGTTAATATAATTATATTATGAGTTAATAAAGCTCTTAGCGGCATTTATATAGACTGATGGCTATAAATACTTATATTTATAATTACTGCAAAATAATTATAATAAAAATTTTCGGTTCTTGTAGTGCCTAGGCCACCCGCTTAATATCCTCCAAAATTATGTATAAGTATTTTTTGGTTATTTATCAAATATTCGAAATTAAAATGAAAGTTAAATTATTGAAAATTTATCTGTCATTTTTCACAACTACTTCTCTATTTTTCACAACTATTTCTCTATTTTGTTATACATAGGTACTCTTTTCCATCAATATCGGATGGAGTCAAAGATTCACTATTTTTTGGCTTTGTAATATGATGAAATAAAGCAAAATGACTCTTTAAGCTGTCTGTCTTTCAATTGTGAAGTAGCAGTTAGTCAAATGAAACTTTCGACGCTCATCATGGGTCATCCGGAAACAGTCGCACTATGTTTTTAAACATAGGGATCAGACTGCGTAGATCCGACCGCCCTTAACCCGCAATAGGCGGGAGCCTTTGAGGCATTGGGATAATGTTGTTGTTGTTGTGTGTTATACATAGGTACTCTCACTTTTTATGAAACTCGCAATGTGTACTCTCATTTCTCTTGTGAAACTCCCATTTCATTATTATATTTATATATAGAATCTATAAGAATATTTTGTAGGATTTCGTTTATATTTTGTACTTACTTTATTTATTTATTTTAAATTTTACACATCTTTTAAATTAATAATTAATATAAATATTTTACTTTAATTTTATATTAATCACTACGTAATCTTATTTTTAAATATTATTTAAGATATAGATAATCAATGTTAAGCGTAAAATACAAATTATTGGTTCTGATGGAAGTAGACTTTTTCTACAGGGGTTCCAGAAGAGCTTGATTTGTTCATCAAACCCCGAATCAGGCCAAATATAATATGCTATTCTTATTTAATTACATTTGATTAATTGTTATATTATTCACTTTGATTCATTCTACCACTATTCAATCAGTCAATAAATTTATGGATCATTTTACAAATTCAATTCAGGCTATTTTAGGGTTAAAAAATAACACTATAGTCAATTGGGAAAATAATTGCTTTTATTTTATTATTACCCATTGCCTATATTGCACCACCACAATGTTAGGTTTTCTCGTCACACGATCACATGGGAATTAATTAAGATTTTTCAATTAATTAATTGCAATGCTTGAAATTAAACGCTGTCTCATGAATCAAAGTGAATAATATAACAATAAAAGGTTAGTATTATAATAAAAATATTACTTCATCATGAATAAAAATAAAATTACTTTCAAATAGCAAAGTAATAAAATATGCTAATTTTTAGACAGTGAAGATGTAGAATTTAATTATGTATTTTTTAAAGAATTTGTTAAGTAATAATCATTCACACGTTGTTACCGGACAGTAAATATGTGATACTAACACTTATTTGAGGTACTCTCAACCTTCAGGTGAAAAAATTATTAATTTATTAATGAATTATGAGGATCAACAATATTAATAAAAGAATTTAACACATAATTTATGTAAGATCAATTAGACAAGCCCCGAGTGTCGAGTGTTGAGTGTTGAGTGTTGAGTGTGTTTTAGGACGTACAATTGGACGCTTAGGGCGTAAGTCTCACAAAACTAAGTCTCATTCATGCGTCTTAGGACGTTTTGCCAGAGGTTCATCTCCAGGCGAGTTCCAATATTATCTTTTAAAATACTAGGGGATATAAATTATTTTATTAAGATAAATAAAAAGTTCAAAATTAATTTGTTCTGAAAAAGGTGATTTCTTGTAAGGTTAAGTGAAAAAGAAAGTATAGCAAACAGAAGGAGTAGGTTATTTTAAAAGAAAAAAATTAAAAGAAGGAAAGAATGAGACAAGTTGACTATAGTGAAAAAGAAAGTATACCAAACAGAGAGATAATTTATTTTAAAAGAAAAAATAAAAAAAAAGAGGAAAGAATGAGCCAAATTGACTATTATATACTTTTAAATTGTTAGCTTGATAATTCAAGGATATCTTATTAGCTGGCATTTAGATATACATATGCATTTAGATATACATAGTCACTAATAATAAATATAATAATTATCATTATTATTATCCAGATTGCAAGCCTATAAATTTGAAGTTTGGATTTTGAAGTTATATTATCAAGAAGGATCAATGGCTTTGGCAATAAGAGTGATGTTTCATCTTTCAGTGATGAGTTTGTTGATTCTTCAACAGCACAAAGGAACTGATGCAGAAGAATTACTATTAATAAAGGTTGAAAAACCAAAATTGCAGAAATGCGGATTTGATAGAATTTATCAGTTTGGTGATTCACTTTCTGATACGGGCAATTGCGTGAGAGAGAGTCTTTGTGAAGCTCATTCCAGATGTGGAAGCCTTCCTTATGGAATCAATTTTTACCAGAATGCAACCGGACGTTGTTCTGATGGCATGCTCATGATTGATTTCATAGGTATGTAGATTTCGAAAAAGAGCATGACTTTTGTCTGAAACATCTAAATAAATTTGTGTGTGACAGCGTTGGAATCAGGTCTTCCGCTCCTCAATCCTTACAAGGATCGAAGTGCAAACTTCGGACATGGTGTGAATTTTGCAGTAGCAGGGGCTACTGCGTTACCAAATGAAATTATGTTAGACAGGAAGATTGTCAATGCAGCATTTACCAATAGTTCATTAAGTGTGCAGCTTGATTGGATGTCTTCCCATTTACAGAAGACTGGTAGTTAAAATTAATGAATAAACACCTCCCAATTTAGGATTATGTTGAATTGATATGACCTTTTCTTGATCTTACTGGTAGATTGTCGAGAAAAATTGAACAAGTCACTTTTCTTAGTTGGAGAAATCGGAGGAAATGAATTCAATTATGGCTTAGCGCAAGGTAAAACCATAGACGAATTGCGAAGAATGGTGCCTGATGTTGTTCAAACTATCGTTCATGGTGTGAAAGTGAGTTTTTCATCTCAACTTTCATACGGTAATTTTGTTTATCTTAATTTGTTGCTAATGATCCAATATTGTTATTTTCAGAGAGTCATCGGTTTTGGGGCTACTCGAATTGTAATTCCAGGCAATTTCCCAATTGGTTGTATCCCAATATTCTTAACTCTATTCGTGACTAACAACTCAGCTGCGTACGATGAGCATCATTGCTTGAAAGATTTAAACAATTTGGCAATCTTTTACAACAATCATTTGCAACAAGCCATTCATGAATTGAAGAAACAACGTCCCAACATTACATTCATCTATGGTGACTATTACAATGCCTATATGTGGCTTCTACAAAATGCCGTGAGACTTGGTAAGTGCTAAAAAATGTCGTCAAATTACTACACATATGTATAGTGAGAAAAGTGAAGAAACTTTCTTAATTGAAATATATTTTCAGGATTCGATAAAAACTCTTTACAGAAAGCATGTTGTGGAATAGGAGGAAACTATAACTTTAACATACGCAGAAGCTGCGGATTTGCAGGAGTTCAAGTGTGTGCTAACCCGAGTACTTACATGAGTTGGGATGGAGTTCATATGACAGAAAAAACATATAAATGGTTAGCAAGATGGCTAATTGATGACATGTTACCCCAATTGAACTGCCATGTTTAAGTTCAAAATATTAATTTTCTATGTATATTTGTAAAGATAGTAGGGGCCAAATGATCAAAATACTACTATGACTTCCCTATGTACATAAATTTTATCCATCTTTAATGTTGAAAAGTTCGAAATACCTGCAAATTCAATGTGTTCCCTCTTCTTGTATACTTATTTCGTTGACTTGTCAAATTTTGACTTATGCATTTATTATCAAAATAATAATTAACATAGTAAATTTATTATTTGATTGCTATTAGTAAGTCAATAGTAATAAATTGACAATATAATAGAATGCATGATCCTTGTGGAAGTAATCCCAAGATATAATACTACATTATATATAAAGTCATAACAATGAATGGAAGAATTTAGAATAAATTGTTAACCATGGTTTAGATATGTCAGTTAATACATAAATCAGATCCATTGAATGACAAATGAGACACATGTCAATATTTTAGAATAGCACTGGAGGAATTGGAGGTGATGCTCACTGGGGAGGAGCTGGGTATATAAGGGGCATCACCTGGGGTCCATTGAGCTACCTCTGCTGTCGGTAGATATTTCTCTCTCCGTTATGTGACACTTTTTGATTTAACATGGTATTTAATTTTTTTTTTTAAATTTGTGATCTAAAATTATTTTTAGATATTTGTACTATTAAGTATCATTTTATTAAGAATAAAAAAAATTTTAAAAATAAATTATTTTCAACTAAAGTAAGATAATATTTTTTTTGGCCGGACCAAAAGGATAAGGTATCCCATAAAATATGGGACAGAGGGAAGTAATTATTTGCAATTTCTTCAGGTTCATTCGTTTTACTTTTTTCTTTTATATCTCCATCTTTATGGCATTCGGAATTAGAGCAATACTGCTTCATCTGTTTATCAGTTTGTTGGCTGTTCAACAGAAGAAAGGAGTTGATGCGCAGAAGTTACTAATAAAGGTTGAAAAACCAAAATTGCAGAAATGCGGATTTGATAGAATTTATCAGTTTGGTGATTCATTTTCGGATACTGGAAATTGCGTGAGAGAGAGCTATTGTGCAGCTCATACTAAAACTGGAAGTTTTCCATATGGAATCAACTTTTTACAGAAAGCAACTGGACGTTGTTCTGATGGATTCATCATGCTTGATTTCATAGGTACTTATTGGAAATAATTAATTATTATGTGTATATTAGGAAGAATATATTAGATGCCATAATTATTATGTGTATATTAGGAAGAGTATATTAGATACCATAATTAAACATTGATTAGGTAAATTAAGTGTGTATATATATACACACATGTACCGTACAAAACATATATGCTTTACCAATTAATAAAAATTCTTCTCCAAAATCCCTAACTTCTTCACCTCTCTGCACAGCCCTAAGGGCTCGTTCAGTACTATATATATGCCATCGTACACTATTAGTTAGTTATATGAATGTATATTTGATGATTAATTTTGTCGATGTACAGCGATGGAGTGTGATCTTCCTCTCGTGAATCCATCCAAGGATGAAAATGCAGATTTTAGTCATGGTGCGAGTTTTGCAGTATCAGGGGCTACTGCTTTATCAGTGGAATATCTCACACGGAAGAAAATTGCTACGCCCTTCACAAATAGTTCATTAAGTGTGCAACTTGATTGGATGACTGCTCATTTCAAATCAATCTGCTACCCCGGTAAGATAATCGGGGAATTCATTCATCAAGTGTGCAAGTTGATTGAATGTTTTGTATTGATTATTTTCATGCTTTTGTTAGATTGCCGTAAATATCTGGAAAAATCTCTGTTCCTCGTTGGAGAAATAGGAGGAGATGACGTCAATTACGGCTTCAAACAGGGTAAATCCATTGACGAGTTGCGAATAATGATGCCTGATGTTGTTGACGCCATCGTTCATGCTGTTAGAGTAAGTGGAAGTTATGGATCGATCCATCTCTTCTATTTTATAGCTTCGAATTTGATTCCTAACCATGACTATACATTTTCTTTTTCAGACGGTTATTGATTTTGGAGGTACTCGAATTATAGTTCCGGGCAATTTTCCGTCAGGTTGTTTCCCAATTATCCTAACGTTATACATGAACAAACCCTCAACGGCCTACGATGAGTATCATTGCGTGATAGAGTGGAACAATTTCATAATGATTTACAATAATCATTTGCAACAAGCCATTCACCAGCTGAACATAGAGCATCCAAACATTTCAATCGTTTATGGCGACTACTACAACGCCTATTTTTGGCTTCTGCAAAATGCCGTCATCCTTGGTAAGTAGACATGTAGTCGTGATTTCAGGAGACAATCACTTCGCTCACTATTTCTTTTTTTAGGTCAACTTGACTAAATTTTAAAGTTAAATTGAACTAGCTAAATTTAATATTTAAAATCTAAAATTTAAATGGTTGATATGAAAATACTATAAATTGTAATCTTTTTCATATTAATATGATAAAAAATACATCTTAAAATATTAATCAAAATTCATATAGTTTGACATTGATAAGTGAAATAGTGATAAGTAAAAGTGAACGAAAGGAACACTACTTATTGAGGTTTATGCCCATGATTAAAAGAGGTGACAAAATTTGAGTTTAAAGTGCGTATAATTAAAAATATTTTATTATGTGTTCAGTTGCTTGATTGAAACAAATCATAATTAACTCGGATGTTTGAATGAAATTTCAACAAATTTAAAAAATTATCATTATTTGTCAATATATTATATTAAACAATGAATAAAATGAAAGTGAAAGAAATCTAATATCACACTTTTTTCCTTTTCTGAGGGACTAATCATTGCCATTCTAGCTGCAATAACATCTCTTTATATTATTGTATTCAGATCATCTTAATTGATTTATTTAATTAAAAATTCACTCTAGATTCATAATCTCCTTCTAAGATTTTATAATTGGAGAAAAATAATAAAAGAAATGTTATTGGATATGCAAATTGTCAATGGAGCCAAATTCCTTCTGTGTTTTCTAGTAATAAAATAAAACTGGAAGACGGATTGATCAGTCAACCTATTATTTTATAGTTTCTTTGGTACCTGCAGCTTATCCTATAGAAAAAAAAAAGAAACTTAGTAATATGTGTGGAATTTAAAAAGTAAATATTACTATCAATGTTAAATTTTTACGTGAGACGGATTATTAAATGATTTAAATAGATAATAATTTTATTTTTTTAAAATTTTGACTAGATATAAAAATTTCAAGTCATCAAATTTTATTGAGTTGAATGACTTTGTTTGTAAGTAAAATACTCTATCCGAGGGATCTTTCCCCCTTCCAGAATTGCATAGAATTGGTTTTTATTCGTCATTGAGGAATTATTCATTAGAATCGACATTAGAAATCTAGTAGAAGAGGAGGATTTTTGAATGACTTTTGTGGTAAAAATAAAGTTTTTTGAGAAAAATCTCATAATCTAGTGACTTTTGAATTAAAAATTAAAGTTGAGTGACTTTCTCAAAAAAAAAAAAAAGAGTTCATAGTTGAGCGACCATTTGAATATCTTAGTTGTGCAAACTCTTTACTTTCAATGTGGCACCCGTATCAGATTCTCCAAAAAGATACTAATTTTGGAGAATCTAGCACACACCTGCTGGCACTTTTGAAAATCCGAGCAACATAGTTGAATATCTTGACTATTAATAGGTGAAATAGGGAGAACTTATCATGCTAGTCTAACTTTGAAGGTAAAAGCTTTTCCATTTCGATATTATATCAATATGAAATTACTAATTATCCAATTTTTAGGATTCGACGAAAACACGCTACAAATAGCATGCTGTGGAATAGGCGGAGACTATAATTTTAACAATAGTAGGAAATGTGGGAATCCAGGCGCTGAAGCGTGTGCAGACCCCAGTACTTACATAAGTTGGGATGGAAATCATTTCACACAAAAGGCAAACAAGTGGATAACAAAATGGCTAATTGATGACATGTTGCCACAATTGAACTGTCATGTTTAAGTTCAATCTTTTAATTGTTTTTGTGTTTCATAATTTTAATGGCTCTTCTTTTTGTTGATATCATGTTAAGGAGTCCTTAAGTTCTTCAAAAGTGCTATTGGTCTTGTTGTTGTAGCTGATAAAACCTCATCACTTGATCGATTTGTGTCTTAATTAATTTTATTTTGTTTTAGATACAACTCTCGGAGATTAATGAATTGCGAACATTGATTTAATTGAGGTGAAGAAAGAGAATTTTTTTATTCAATTCTTCATCTTAACGACAAAAATTAGTATCAACCATAGTAGTGTTGTTCAAAATCGAATCGAAACCAATTTTAATAACGATTTAAATTTTATTTATTATTAGGCTATCGGTTCTTAACGATTTTAGGCTTTTTCTTTTGGGGGCCAATATTTTCTTGAATTAAAAGAGAAGAAAGCAAAAGTAAATAAATATAAGAATGAAAAGCCAACTCACTCTCTTTGAGAGAGTGAAATACATTTTCTATGCTAACTCGACACTTAGGGAGTTATTTATTCCACTTTAAAATGGTATAGAGGGTAACAGAACTTTCGTCATAATTACAATATAAATAATCTCTCAAAATCTTATCTCAAAATAATATATATAAATAATCTTCACAATTGTGTAATATAATTTGTCTAGTATCTAATTTGTTCGATATAAGTTTAGAGAACTTTCACCGAACAATTTAGAACAAGCCATAGAGTATTAGCTGAAGAAACAATATTCAAGAATTACACTGAATACTACAAATACAATGGTTTCTACTCAATAATGATTCTTATCAACTGATATGCTTTTATTGGAAAATTATATTATGTAATTAGAGAAATATATTTCTTTTATGTGTATATATATATATATATATTACATACTAACGCCCTTCGACTTTTTCGTGATTTTACTTCTCTATATTTTAACATTTTTTATTAAAAGTTTTGATTCCATCATTAAATTTCCCTTTCTATATAACCAGAGTGTTTTATATATTTGTAATAATATAGTACCAAAATTGGGTTGATCATGGCATTGGCAATTAGAGTTGTAGTGGTGCATCTCTTAATGCTAACAATACTAATCTTTTATAATTGAGATTTGGAGAGAGTAAAATATATGTAGATCCTATCACTATCTTATAGAGATAGAGAGACTGTTTTCGAAACATCCTGAGTTCAAATATATCAATCCCCAAAGCAAAAAGTACTACATTTTGTTAAAAAAAAATACTAGATATAAAATAGCTACTAGAATGAAACGCAATTGATAATTTTATAACTACAATAAAAGTAATAAAATAGATGATGGACATGTGACTAGTCCTACTAATCTACTGCATCATAAAGCAAGATAACAATTTACTCCTACTAGCCTATTAACCGTACGCCCTAAGTTTTTTGGCTTTTCAGAGTAAACAAATTCACTACTAGTAGCTCTTTTTTAAAACAAATTTTCAGGATAGGACAAAAATTTTGCATTGAATAGGAGGAGAGTATAATTACCGGAGATATGAAGTGTGGCGATCCGAGTAATTACATAAATTGGGATATAACGAAATGGCTAATCATAAAATAGAGTCCATAATTATGCTATACTTCCAAACACAAGTATATACGTATTTTTTACTAATTGCTAGTCATAAAATAAACTTCATAAACAAATTAAACTGCGAGCATGAAAACAAGCATAAAAACCGCTTCTTTGCTAGCATGGAAATCTTAACTCAACACTTGTGGATATTATGAGCTCACCAGTTATGATCCAAAAACAGATAATAAAAAAAATCTTATGGGCGTGACTTTCACTAGCGAAGAACGTAACTTTACTTCCTTTGTCCAAGAGGGGCACAAAAAGATTTTGAGAGTCAATCAAATTTTGTATATACTATTTTTCAAAGTTGAAGGAAATAAGGACAGAACCAACTTATGATTTTCGGTGAAAAATTATAATTTTTTCTGTCCATCTTTACTCATTTACTTTACTAAAAATTAGATGTCCAATAATATTTATTTACTTTATAAAAGCAAGAGATAATTTTACAGTTAGTTCGTTCATAATTTACAATTATAATTAATTATATTGTCATTTATTATATTCAAAAGGTGATTTGATAAAATTACTTTTATTATTTACTGCTTCTTATTTTTTGTTCTAAATTAACAGTAGACAACTATTATTGACAAGGGGAGTACTAACCATTGTATTCAAATTTGTCCCGCGCAGGGTCCCGTTTAGGGGAAGCACTCTCCATTTTTCAGTGCCGACATTGGAGCCTCGACTATATCTAGATTCGTGTCGCGTAAGATTCCATTTGGGGGAAGCACTCCCTACAAAACATCCTTTCATTCTGAAGCTCGAACCCTAAACCTGTGTTCCCCACCACATCCTTTTGGTGGTGGTATTACATACGTGCATCTTTATGTCACGTCAGGTAAATCTACAGAATTGGGTCGTCTCAAAAGTTTCAAATTATTGAATTTCCTTATTTTTTAGTTTGAACACAAGAATAGTGTGTAAAACCCTGAATATTTTTCTTGGCATGGCAGCAACAACGAGAGTGGTTCTATGTTTGGTCATTTTGATGTTGAAAATTGTGGATGCTCAACAAGTATTAAGGCTTCAAAATCCACGATTGATGAAATGCGGATTTGATAGAATCTATCAGATTGGCGATTCAATGTCGGATACCGGCAATTGCATCAGAGAGAGGCTTTGTGGAGCTCATTCTTTGTGTACAAGACCTCCTTATGGAATCAATTTTTTCCAGAATGTAACTGGGCGTTGTTCTGATGGCATGCTCATCATTGATTTCATAGGTATTAATTAATTCTTACTTTGAATCCCCAATTAACTTTGATGATTAATTTGTGTCTCATAATATACAGCGCTGGAATCTGGTCTGCCTCTCCTAAATCCATGGCAGGATGAAAATACAAATTTTAGTCATGGTGCGAATTTTGCAGTATCAGGGGCTACTGCTTTATCAGTCCGATACCTCGCAGAGAACCACTTTCTTAATATAGGATTTACCAATAGTTCATTGAGTGTGCAGCTTGATTGGATGTCTTCTCATTTACACAGCATCTGCTCCGCTGGTGATTTATTTTAAGCTTAATTCTGCAAGTTGCGTTAGTACGTAACTGTATATCCAATTAATTGCTTAATTTTGTTCTTGCTTGCTAGATTGTCCAGAAAAATTGAACAGGTCTCTTTTCATAGTTGGAGAAATCGGAGGAAATGAAGTCATTTTTGGCTTGTTACAACGTAAACCCATGGTTGAATTGCGAAGACTAGTCCCAAAAGTTGTTCAAGCCATCATTCATGGTGTTAGAGTGAGTTTATTAATTTAATTTTTAAAATTTAAACAGCTCTTGTCACGTCGTTTTACAATAAAAGCCAGTGAAATTCCATAAGTGGGGTAAATATAGGCACACCTTATCAATACCTCGTAAAGATAGAGATACTATTTTCGGAAGACCTTAAATTCAAATATATCAACCCTAAAAAGAGAAAATACTAGATACATAAATGACTATAGTGAAAAACAATTGAAAACTCATAAATAGCAAAATAAATGATGGTCAATAGCAACACAATATATAAAGACACGATTAATCATAATATATCACAAGGCAAGACATTATCGTACCCCTAATAGCCTACTAAATTTCTACTCTAATATGCGACCTTCATTCTCTTCTATCTAAGGTAATGTCTTTGGTGATATGAAGATGTGTCATATCCCATCTGATCACATCCCCAATACTTTTTCGATCAACCTATTCCTCCGCATAAATACTAAATCCAACCTTTCGCACCTCCTAACAGGAGCGTCAACACTTTTTCTCTGTTATTATTTTGAAGATCCCATTTTTATGTTAGGTTGATCACATGGAACAAACACTCTGCTAACAATTTCCTGACAGCTAATATTAAGGGGCAACGATAATAGAACTGACTAATGAGGAATTGGGTTGTATATCAATAATAACTCACAGATAAAATTATGTGTATTGTGGTAAGATCTATCATCTATGCCTATATATACGTCAATTATAATGAGTATATATTGTGTGAAAGTATTCATATTCGATTATTAAGTTTTTAAGAGGAGTATAATGTCAAAAACTAATGACATAATTTAACAAACTAGACAAGTAAAAATAATTGATTTACGCTTTTTGTTTACTTTCCTTTCTTGATTACTACTTTAATTCCTAGTGATGGGTTATTCTTTTTATCCAGAGAGTCATCAATTTTGGAGCTACTCGAATTATAGTTCCTGGCAATATCGCAATAGGTTGTCACCCACTTTTCCTAACGGAATTCAAGACTAACAATTCAATGGCATACGATGAGTACCATTGCTTGAAAGACATAAATAATTTAGTATGTTTCTACAATCACCATTTGCAGCAGGCCATTGATGATCTGAAGAAAGATTACCCAAACATTTCACTGATTTATGGTGACACCTACAATGCCTTTATGTGGCTTCTACGAAATGCTGCCCGTCTTGGTAAGTGCTAAAAGATGTTTCTTTTTCCAATTATCAAATTACTGCATAGACATTGTGTACATATAAATGAAAAATCGAAAAAAATCATAAGCATTTACGAATTTTCTTGTACATTTTCAGGATTCGACAAGAACTCTTTGCATAAAGCATGTTGTGGAATTGGAGAAGAATATAATTATGATGCACTTAGACAATGCGGTTCTCCCAGGGTTCCGGTGTGTGTCGACCCGAGTACACACATCAGTTGGGATGGAGTTCATTTGACACAAAACGCAAACAATTGGGTAGCAAGATGGCTAATTGATGATATGTTGCCCAAATTAAACTGTCAAGTTTAACTTCTTGTTCCTAATTTAAGTAAAGTCATTGTCATGGAAGTTTGATAGAACAAAAAGACAACTGTATTTGTTTTCTGCATTAATTTTGATGATGGTGTGTGTCTCCCTCTCTGTCTCCTGCTTTTTTGTATTTTTCACTTGTCTCTCTACTTGTATATTTTTGAGTTATCAGATAGCTGTATTTGGTTGTATTCATACTCACTTTTAGGTCGTATCTTCTCTTGCTATATACTCCCTCCGTCTCAAAATAACTGCATTTTTGAGGCTTTTTTTAAGGTTCAAAATAGTTGAATTTTTCAAATTTCAAGATGAATGTTTGAAACTTTTTCCATATTTGCCCTTTCATTTATTGAATTTTTATATTTTTCTAGGAAATAATTACACTATATATTTATGATTTTACAAAGGGCAATAATGGAAAGTATAGTGTAAAGTTTGTCTTTGAATGTTTTTCTTAATATGTGTGCATTACCTCACAAATTCAGTTAATATGAGACAGAGGGAGTATTATGTATTTGTACTTCTACCCCTCTTTATATTTTTTGATGTGTCATGCGACTGTACTGTTATATTTAGATTATTCTCTCTTGCCCCCTCCTTTTTCTGTATTCTATATTCTGACCTCTCTCCGTATTTATGTATTTTTTGAGGTGTCAGGCAACTATATTTATTGTATTCATATATGCGTTTAAGTTATACTTGCTCCAACTATCTTTATTTGTCCATTATACTATTTTGGGATGTCCAACAATAGTTAACCACTTTATGAAATCAAGAGATAATTTCATACTTAGTTCATAATTTGTCCTTATCATTAATTATAGTCATTTTCTTATCATATTTTTCAAAACACTATATTTATTATATTCAAAAGGTAATTTAGTAAAATTATCCTATCATTTACTACTATTTAATTCCTGTGCAATTGGATAGAAGAAGTATTGTCACTATAAAAAACGGATGTGATTGTGGGAGTTTTTTAGTAACTTGGTGCCGGTTTTAAACCCCCGCTAGTCGATTTGCGGCAGTTTCATGAAGATGCCGGACCTAAAATATAAATGCCAAAAATTATTTTCTATATTATGGCAGTTTTGAGAAGAAAATTTTTGATAGTTTTAAACCCCCACTAATAAGATTTCATTTTTCTTAAAAAACAATATTTATGGCAGTTTTTTAACTTAATAATACTTTAATTTGCAAGAACATAATACTAGTTTTGTATGGTTCAACTAATTTCATAAATCTATTTTCAAAATAGTTATAACTAAATTAGAGCAACGTAAGAATAACTTATAAACCTAAATTAAATTGCATTCAAAATAAAATAATAGTCACAAGTTCATTCACCACATCACAAAATAAAGTCAAACCCACTGTATATAAAACAATAATACTTTAAACTCAAAAAACAAGTGATTCCACGATAATAATAATCTAAATGTTCTCTTGAAAGTTCGTCTTGCTGCCACTCAATGATTCTCTTATATATTTACTGGTGAAGTAGACAACCACAACATCACTTGCTTGAAATTATGAAAAAGAATTTTGATGAAAAATGTATGTGCTACTTTATCAAATTTACATAACTCTTATTGCAGAAACAAAAAACAAGGTTACTTAAGAGTCCAAATACCAAAGGTAAACTAACAACCAACTTAGTGTATTATTTCCTCAAAAGCTGTAAGAGAAACATGAAGAACAACATATGGTTTTACCGTTAAACTGTCCAAACAAAATAAAGAACTTCATATAGGCAATCAACCATGAAAGACTAATACCAACATGTAACTATCTAAGCTCCATAGTTCAATTTCCTCAATTACCATTTAACTGTCACAGGCAGAGTAGTTCACAAACAAATTATAAATAGATATAAACAACAGTTATGTCATCCATGTTTCAACAAGAGACATGTTCTCCAAGACTTCTTAAACTTTTTTTATAAATGTTCTCCAAGAGTACCAACAATAAAAAAAGTTCTTTAATACTTAAAACTTTTTTTATAAATGTTCTCCAAGACTTCTTATACCCCTCTATCAAACGAAAAAGATAATTTTAAAAAATGTTATAGATATGATCTTTGTTTTTGGTATGTGTAGATATAGAATTCAACTTAATTTATTGATCATTACATGTAATTCAATTAAGATATTGTATGAAAATATGATTTTTTCGATTCTCCTTTGAGAAAAGGAGGATTTTTGATTGGGTG
>JAABOM020000001.1:30954901-30985792 GCA_011800125.2 Solanum clarkiae | reverse complement strand
GAAGGAACTGGAGTTACATCTCTTTTCCATTCAAGAGTTCTTATGCGTTTCCACGCCCCTTTGAGACCCCGAAAAATAGACAAATTACTTTTCTTAGGAACACATACAAGATTCGTCACTACAAAAAAGATAATGGTAACCCTACCATTAACTACTTCATTTATAAATTTCATAGTAATAGAAATACATGTCCTAATAACTAAAGTAGAAGAAAGGAAATTCTGGAGAATTTTTACATCTAATGAAGGTCGGACAAAAGAAGCAATAACCATTTACATCTAACGGAGGTCGGACAATTTTTTTAAAATTATTTTTAAATATCGTGTCACTTCAAACAATATCATTTTCGGGATAATAAAAAAGTGAGATAGTCGTGTCATGGGGAAGCATCACTATTTATCATTGAAATTTAATTCATTTTTTTTCAAACGTCTCCCACCAACTCTTTTTTGGTTTGTTTTCGAGCAAAAATGACTGTACATTTCAAGTAAACGCTGAATTGTTCTCTTCGGCAAATTACAATTGGGGCATGGCAGCAACAACGAGATTGGTTCTTTGTTTGGTCATTTTAATGGTGAAAATAGGGGATGCTCAACAAGTATTAAAGCTACAAAATCCACGATTGATGAATTGCGGATTTGATAGAATTTATCAGTTTGGCGACTCAATTTCCGATACCGGCAATTGCATCAGAGAGAGCCTTTGTGCAGCTTATTCTTGGTGTAAAACACTTCCATATGGAATGAATTTTTTCCAGAATGTAACCGGGCGTTGTTCTAATGGCATGCTCATCATTGATTTCATAAGTACTAACTCTTACTTTGAATCCCCAACACTACTTGTAGATATATATGTTTGATGATTAATTTGTGTCTCATAATATACAGCGCTTGAATCTGGTCTTCCTCTCCTAAATCCGTACAAGGATGATACTGCAGATTTTAGTCATGGTGTGAATTTTGCAGTATCAGGGGCTACTTCTTTACCGGCGGAATACCTCGCAGAGAAGAACATTGTTAATACAGCATTTACCAATAGCTCATTCAGTGTGCAACTTGATTGGATGTCTTCTCATTTCCAGACCACCTGCTCCCCTGGTAATCTCATTTGCAGTAATAAATTTGCTAAATAAGATTATTCGTGACCAATTATTTAGTTTTCTTCTTGTTTGCTAGGTTGCCCAGGAAAATTGAACAAATCACTTTTCCTAGTTGGAGAAATCGGAGGAAATGATTTCATTTATGCCTTATCCCAAGGTAAAACCATGGATGAATTGCGAAGAATGGTACCAGAAATTGTTCAGACCATCATTCATGGTGTTAAAGTGAGTTTATTCCTATTATTAATGGTGATAATTAGACATGTTGGGTTAAAATTTGAGTGGGATATAACGGGTCAAGATCCAACCCAATCCAAATTTGGTTGGGTCAAAAAAAGTTGAGTAATGAATTATAGAGTCGGTCAAGATTCAACCCGATCCAACTTTTACTAAATTTTACTTGATTTATTTATTCTTTTTCAATAATTTACTACTTAATTAAATATTTTTCTTTATTTTGGCTATATAAAATATATCAAATTAAAAAATAGTGTTTGAAAAATATTTTGATAAGATGTCTATCGAGTCAACTCGGGTTGAATATCAACCCAATTTGAAATGAATTGAGTTGAGATAAATTAAACTAATAAATGAGCGGATTATTAACTCGCTCAAACTTCAATCGATTGAGCGAGTTGGACGGACTGAGTTTAATTTTGCCACCCTTACCTATAATCATCAAAATTTAAATAACTTTTGTCACAATAGTGAATGGTAGGAAGGGAATTGGAGGCTTATGAGTAGTGGGGGCTCCAACTCAGAGTCCACTAGGAATTTGAATTTGTTGAAGAAACAATACAATTTTTCTTTGCATAATAGAGGTCACAATATTGAATCCCTCTGCACAAATGGTTTTCCTTGGAACTTTGATAATGGATGTTTCAAGTTTGTCGCCTAGTGCAGTTTATCTCTCATGTAGTGTTTGCAAACTATTGCATAGCAATAGTTAGGATAATTTCAAGTTTCTTGTCATCGAAAAAAAGAAAAAACTTTCTTTTGTCCCAGCCTTCAAGGCGATCGGACAACAAAAAGCTCTTTTATCTAAATAAAACATGTGTATATAAGTTATCCAACTGTGTAAATATATTGCTGATAATGAATATAACTTAAATTCTTTGAAAGTATATTTGAGGATATATAGTTTTGCTTGTTATGTATGTTGTTTTTCCTCTCTGTCTTTCTCTAGTCATTTGTGTCAATCTGATAGTCTTTGTTATGAATGTTGTTTTTTTAAGTTTTGTAATTAAGAAAGCCATAATAGTAACTTACACTTCTGAATGGCGGGGTGGGTGATGATTTTACATTCTTCTTGATTACTACTTTTATTTGGTTGAAATTGAAATTTGTTCAGAGAGTCATCGGTTTTGGAGCTACTCGAATTATAGTTCCAGGCAACTTCCCAAAAGGTTGTCTCCCAGTTCTCTTAACGAAATTCATGACCAACAACTCAACTGCCTATGATGAGTACCATTGCTTGAAAGACTTAAATGACTTTGCAATATTCTACAATCATTATTTGCAACAAGCCATTGATGATCTGAAGAAAGATTACCCAAACATTACGCTGATTTATGGTGACTACTACAACGCCTTTCTATGGCTTCTACAAAATGCCGTTAGTCTTGGTAAGTGCAAAAAAAAAAAAAAGTAGTTTCTTTTTCCTTTTTTAAAGTCAAATTACTACCATATCATCTATAGATATTCTTGTTTACATATCAATGAAATGGCGAAGAAAACTATATGCATTTACCAACTTCCTCGTACATTTTCAGGATTTGACAAAGACTTTTTATTAAAAGCATGTTGTGGAATAGGAGGAGAATATAATTATGACGTACATAGAAGATGTGGTGCTCCAAGAATTCCGGTATGTGTTGACCCGAGTACTCACATCAGTTGGGATGGAGTTCATTTGACACAAAATGCATACAATTGGATAGCAAGATGGCTAATTGATGATATGTTGCCCAAATTAAATTGCCAAGTTTAACTTCTTACTCTTCAAGTGCATCAATCCATTTTCATGGGAGTAATTGTTCCTTTTCTTGAGAAGGTGGCAAATTGATGATAATTGAAATAGCAAGTGATTTGTCTTTATTGGGAAAGTGCATCAACGTTACTCTCTTGAATTGCACTTCTCTCAGTTTAAATAGTGCCTTCAATAATTCATGTACAGAAATCGTCATATTTTCACTGCAACAGACTGAGAACTCCAGATACAAACTCAATGAAGTTGTTGTGTGACAAGTTAACATAACTCAACGAAGTGATTGATGTCATTTATTGTGACAAGTTAACATAACTCAATGAGCTAAGAATTTTTAAGTCTATTAAAAAAATAAGTTTTTTAGTCCGATTTAAATAAACCTGCTGATATATAAGGTTTTTGCAACATGAGTTGGGCCGACTAGTGAGTCAAATTAAAAAGTAATTAAAATTAAAAATAAATAGAGTGTTAAAAATAAGAGTCCAAATTCCAAATTCATTCAAAAATTTTAAGTATATTAAAATTTAGATACAAATTATGTTTTTATAATATGTAATATGAGACAGATTTGACATTTATGTTTGCCATGAATATGTGGGCCTCCCTGATGGCAATGTGATTGGTGAAAGGAGTGGTTGAACAATAGTACATGCATCTGTGTCAAGTGGTAAATATAGTGAATTCTGTGGTCTCAAAAGAATTTAATTTTTTTTCTAAACAAAAGTTTCTAGTACTAGTTAACCTTGATGATTATTTTGGAATCCGGTCTTCCTCTCCTAAATCCGTACAAGGATGAAAATGCAGAATTTAGCCATGGTGTGAATTTTGCAGTAGCAGGTTCTACTGCTTCATCTGCCCAATTTCTCTCTGAGAACAACATTGATAATATGGGTTATACCAATAGTTCATTGAGTGTGCAACTTGATTGGATGTCTTCCCATTTCCAGACCACCTGCTCCCCTGGTAATTCATTGATTCTCTTCTGCAACTTGCAGTAACTAAATTTCTTCTTGCCTGCTAGAGTGCCCAGAAAAATTGAACAAGTCACTTTTCCTAGTTGGAGATATCGGAGGAAATGAATTCGTTTTTGGCTTATTGCAAGTCAAAACCATGGATCAATCGCGAACAATGGTGCCAGAAGTTGTTCAGACAATCATTCATGGTGTTAAATTGAGTTTATTCCTTTGATCTTCAAATTTAAATTGCCTTTGTCAAAATAGCGCGATGATAGGAAGGGAGTTGGAGGCCTGGAAAATTGATAGACATCGTAGTAGAAGATAACCTGAACAGATACTCTGCTAATACAACTATTTAAGCAGCAACAATCAGTCACTGTAATAGAAATCAGCCGACCGCCGTACTTCTCCCTCCGTTCACTTTTACTTCTTTGGAATACCAAAAAACGATTCACAATTTTAACATATAAAATTTGTTTTTGTACACCAATGAATATGGATATTTTGATAAAACATGCATATTGATTCTTATTTCTTATAGGACATGCAAAGTCAAATGTGGACAAGTAAAAATGAATAAAAAGCGTAGAGATTAGTGATACATTTTAGCTAACTTACATCTCTAAATTGCAATGTTTGAGGGTGGGGTGGGGTGGGGTGGGGGGCTGATTTTACGTTTTTATTTTGCCTTTTTTTTTCTTGATTATAACGTATTATTTTTTTTCTAGAGGGTGATTGATTTTGGGGCTACTCGAATTATAGTTCCAGATAACTTTCCTATACGTTGTCTCCCAATTTTGCTTACGGCATTCATGACCAACAACTCAACAGCCCTACGATGAGTATCATTGCCTGAAGGATTTAAATAATTTTGCAATATTCTACAATCGCTATTTGCAACTAGCCATTGATGAGCTGAAGAAAGATTACCCAAACATTACTCTTATTTATGGTGAGTCCTACAATATCTTTACGTGGCTTTTACAAAATATCTTCAATCTTGGTAACTGCTTAAAAATATCGTAAGCTTTCTTATAAAGAATACGATATTCATCTATGAACTTTCTTGATTGAAATACATTTTCAAGATTCGACAAGAACTCCCTACGAAAAGCCTGTTGTGGAATAGGAAGAGAATATAAAGTTCGGGTGTGAGTTGACCCAAGTACTCACATTAGTTGGGATGGAATTCATATGACACAACATGCATAGAGTTGGATAGCAAGATGGCTAATTGATGATACATTACCCAAATTAAACTGCCAAGTTTAACTTTTTACTCTTAGCTTCTTTTCAATCTTTCTTTCAAGGCTTGACTTTACTTATAGATACGTAGCTCAGATTTGTTATGAACTTTACCTGACAAAAGCACCATTATTGTGTGTGTTCAATCTTAGATGAATCTTTCTAAACTTATTTAGTTCATTTAATCAAAATTATAGTTTTGTTCTGTAATTAAAACATAGATTAATTTATCAAGAAGGAATTTATATGCTTAAACTTTATATTATTTTCTTGAGTAGTCACTCATGTTTCGAGAATTGCTTATAAAAATTACTTTTATTTTTTTAGAAGGCAATAATATCACCCAACTATTAGTATAATATCTTTTTTTAATACTAAATACCTCAAAAATCTCATTCTATTCTAGTTGACAGATCATGCCATTAAACAATCATTTTCGCTAAAAAGAAATAATTGTTTAACTCATCAAACTGGTGTCTCTAAAAAAAAATGTAAATGAGTAGCAATTTACTTAGAAATTTATGGAGATTATACAAAAAGAAAGTCACAATAATCTAATTTTCTGGGGATTTTCTACAAATAAAATTCAATGAAAAGATCTTCATAGGCAGTTATTACCTGAGGACTTTTGAAATCCTTAAGTGAATTATCTAAAAGTTTTAAGAAAATAGTAAGTTAAACAACACATACTCCATTTGTGATAATATTTTAATTTCAACTTTTCACGTGATATCGAATTATAAAATTAAAGGATAATATGATACATTTAACATAATTTTTTAATTTAGAATTATAACACTTTTCTGAAGTTTCATTCCAAGTGACTTTAAATCATATGTCTAATCAAAAAAATTACATTACTGTAACAAACAAACATAGGATAACTTCATCAAGTACACAACATATGTGAGCTAGCAATTAACCTAGTAAAACAAAACTGATATTTGAAGCCTTATCGTCCCACCAAAGAGTTCTGGTGTTTTGGTGAATGTTATATGGATGAATGCTGGATGGATCTTCTTGAATCCAAAGCTTGCTATTCCTTCATACTTATCCTGTCTTCTCTTCTACTTCCGACCATTCTCCTCCGTAAAGCCGCTAAGTTATCCGGCACGAGGAATAAGCCTCCTCCTTTCTACTTATGGAAGGGAAGGCAATGTACGTCTTGGTTCTTCCATCCACGCTTCCGTCCTCAAGGACCCGGAATTTGTTTATTTAGCAAGTCAGTCTAATACCCATGACGCAGTTGTAGTTTGGAATTCTCTTCTGACAATGTATGCTAGATGTGGTAGGACACATGATGCAGCCCAAGTGTTTGATGAAATGCCTGTGAAAGATACCGTTTCGTGGAACTCGATTGTTTCAGGATTTGTAAATAATGGGGACTTAAAAATGGGATTTGGGTACTTCAAAGAATTGATGGGTTCTAGCTGTTTTAAGTTTGATCATGCAAGTATGACTATTATTTTATCAGCTTGTGATGGGCTTGATTTTATTAAGGTTAACAAGATGATGCATGGGTTGGTTATTTTGAGTGGCCTGGAGAGGGAAGTAGCTGTATGTAATGCATTGATTACTTCTTATTTTCGGTGTGGCTGTGCTTATTCTGCCAGACAGGTTTTTGATGAGATGGCTCTGAGGAATGTTATCTCTTGGACAGCTGTGATTTCTGGTCTTGCTCAAAATGAGTTTTGTGAGGAAAGCTTGGATTTGCTTGTGAAGATGCAAGGTGCTGTTGTTGTGCCTAATTATTTGACATACTTAAGTGCATTGTTGGCATGTTCCGGCATAAAGGCACTCGGGGAGGCTCGTCAAATTCATGGGATCGTTTGGAAGATGGGTTTTCAATCAGATTTGTGTATAGAGAGCGCATTGATGGATGTGTATTCCAAGTGTGGCAGCGTACAAGACGCTTGGCAGATGTTTGAGTCCGCTGAGGTTCTTGACACAATAGCTATGACAGTTATGCTTGTGGGGTTTGCCAAACATGGATATGAAGAAGAGGCTCTGCAGATTTTTGTGAAAATGGTAAAAGCAGGGGTTGACATTGACCCTGATGTAGTGTCAGCCATTCTTGGTGTCTTTGGTAGTGATACCTCGTTAGCTCTTGGCAAGCAAGTGCACTCTTTAATCATCAAGAAAGGCTTCATTTCAAATTCATTTGTACGTAACGGCCTAATTAACATGTATTCCAAGTGCGGTGAACTGGAAGAATCTGTCGAAATCTTTAATAGTATAGCTCAAAGAAATTCAGTCTCTTGGAATTCCATTATTGCAGCCTATGCTCGTCATGGGAATGGCTATGGGGCACTCCAGTTATACGAAGAAATGAGGTCAGATGGTGTAGATCCAACTGATGTAACATTCATCTCTCTGCTTCATGCTTGTAGTCATGTAGGGCTGGTAAATAAGGGTATGGAATTCTTTGAATCTATGCAGAGTGTCTATGGGATGACTCCAAGAATGGAGCATTATGCTGCTGTAGTTGACTTGCTTGGTCGAGCTGGACTGCTATGTGAAGCCAAGAGTTTCATTGAGGAGCTACCAGTAAAGCCAGACATATTTATTTGGCAGGCATTACTTGGTGCCTGTAGTATTCATGGTGAAGCTGAGATAGGGAAATATGCAGCTGACCAATGGCTCTTGACTTCACCTGATAATCCTGTGCCATATGTTCTACTGGCAAATATATATTCTTCCAGAGGGAGGTGGAAAGAGAGAGCTAGAACCATAAGGAAAATGAAGGAGATGGGGGTAGCAAAGGAGACAGGGACAAGCTGGATAGAGATTGAGAAGGAAGTCCATAGTTTCGTAGTTGCGGATGAAATGCATCCCAGAACCATGATAATTTATTCTACCTTGCTGGAGTTGTTTAGACACATGAGAGATGAAGGGTATGTACCAGATAATAGGTTCATCCTATATTACATGGATGGCGATGACAAAGAATTTTCAGCTGATTTGCGAGATACCTCTGAACTTCTGTCCAGCATGTGGTAGTCAGTTGTGAACATGAATATGTTGGTGGCTGAACATCGCTATGTAATCTATGTATCTTGATTCATTGCGGCAAATAGTGAATTGTTTGCTGCCATTGTGAAAGATTCTCTTTCTTTTTGAACAAAAAAAGAACTGTGAAATAGTTCCTTGAAAATTCACCATGACTTCTCTAATCAAGGAAACTGAATGCATCAAGTAATTTAATATATACTATGGTAATCCATTCTGAAAAATCTGCAAACTGATAATAGATAAGAGGAAGTGCATTGCAAGCAAATCCTGGAGCTGATTGTTCGTGTAATTGAATGCTGGGCACTAGACCTGTGTTAAAAAGTGAAGGAATGGTCTATCTTGAAATGACTTTCATGAAGCGGTTTATAGAAGAGAAGATTCCAGCTGCTTGATTTAACAGCGAGGGGCCTTTATCTTCTTTCTCATCCACACCTCCATATATTATCTGCGAAAAACCAACACCAATTATTTGAGAGAGATGTCATAGTCCATAATGACTCTTGAAACTTGGTTTTCTCCATCTTGTGGTCTAGCCATACTACTTCTATGGGAAACTTATGAACAAGAATAGACCATGAAATTTCAAGATTTCAGTGCTAAAGAAGTCAGCAGCGCAAAACGTAGCAGTTGTACATCTTTTTAACTGAACTATAGAGACTTCTGAAGGATGTATAACTATTATTTGTAACTTAATATATGTTGTAATAGGGGAGCAACAGACCTCTAGATCTTCTGCAGTTGGACGGCTGATCTGTTCCTTGGCAAGAAGATATCTGTTTGGTCGGTCCTTATCATCATAGAACACTTTCCACAATCTGGAATAAACCAGATAATAAATAATTTAACACCAATGTTTAAGCCAGCAAATCAAATGCATCATAGAAAATCTAACGGAGTTGACAAAACCAATGTTATAAGACACCAAGTTTGACAAATTACAACTTAACAAGTCGACTGAGCCAATCTAGTTCAATTAAGGTTTATGTCAGAATTTGATAGCTCACACCATCAATCTTTCGGCATCTCGTCTGCCATTTAGCGAAACTGAACCAAGTTGGTAGAAGAACTTGTTAGAAAGAGAGTTCAGCTTGCTTGCCAAGACACTGAATAGTTTAATGTCTTTCATGATATTCTTGTCTAACCATGTAATACAACATTCATTTGGCATGTTTTATCATGATCAGGTAGATGATTCCTTACCCGGGATAACATCTAAATACAGCGCCATCAGGTAGAGGTCTCATCGAGTAAGCCACGGTGAAGGTGCTGCAGGTGAAGAACAGAGATTTTTTCCGTCAAAATATGGGGAAGTTATACAGTTTCACAAATTCACATTGACAAGAAAAGATGGAATTACATCCCCAAGCAAAGATGGAGCGAGGTTGCAGAAACAAAGGTTACCTTAAAAAATAGCGCCGCAGCCTACGTACATTGATCCCCACTCCAACATCCTCACTAACCAGACGCGGATTCCACATGATAAGAGGCCTAGGCTAACAAAATAACCATAGATCATTGACAGAAAAAATAAACAAGAAGGTTGAAACCATAACAGAGGTTCAATTTATGTATGTGAGAATCACGAAAAACAGATGCTAGCATGCAATCAAATAGCCTTTGGCTCACATTCCTCTTGATTAGGTGTTACTACTGTCTATAATGTGAATAGGCTTGTTTTTAGAAGTTTAAGGAGTAAAAGGCGTAGGAAGAAAAAAAAATACTATGCTTCCTCAGTCCAAATGCAATCCTTTCATCAGAGTTTCATTTTTGCAAAGGTACAAGATTTGCAGAGAAAGAGAAAAATACTAGCTCTGTCTGTGACTGAATCCCACATTCTAAGTTTACCAAACCCCACTCTATCTTCATATTCTCATCTCAGCAGTTTTGAAGTAATGTTCTCATACAATCCATCATCATATCTCAAGGACAATTTTTTTTGAAATCGCCACATGCGTACTTCTTAATCCTTGCAATAATGCAACATGAAAATGTCAAAGCAAGTTTCTGGAAAGATATTTGATCCTCACCCTTTGCCTTCCTTTCAATTAATTGCTTTCTCCAGTATTCTTTTTCCGAGAGAGAAGGGAAAAGATGAGTATTACACTCAATGATAACACATCAATCTTGAGAAGGTTGACCGTAATATTCTTCTGTTTCTTGAGTTTTTCATTACTAATTCTCACAGAGCGATGAACAAGAATCACTGTGTAAAGTCATCTCAATGTAATTCTTCCCAAGTAACTGTCATATTCCCTTTGTTCTAACTAAGGTTCCTTTTTCATTTTAATAAATATGTTGGTTAGTTTGTTCCTATTACAAGATATATATTTGAAGATTTTTCATATTAGAAACCTTCCAGTAACATCAGCCAATCCAGTATAATACAAGATCATCCTGATAATATGGTTGACCTTTCTGTAAAGCCCACATACATTCCTTTCCAGCAACAGGGTATAGAACTCATAGGAACCTAAGATAAAGTTAGTGGGGTGGCACACATTTTACTGTGAACTTGGGTAGCCATCGTTCCTGTTATTAAAACCAGAATTTTTTGGTTTTATTTATATCAAAATGAGGGATTAGATGATGGACGATGTATAAATTACCAAAAAAATTAGCATCTCATTTTAAAGTCATAAACACAGGCAGTCATCACTACCTTCAAAAAGTATTGTGTTGTCTTCTCTACTGTGGCAGACAAGAATAAAGCTAGTAATGTACTATAGATGAACAATATTGAGCATAAGCATCTAATTGCTGTTAAGGTGCTCAAGTACTTTGAGTCTAAATTGGCACTTTAACTGTTCATGAGAAGAGACAGAGAGAGAAGGAGAGAGAGAAGTTGTTCAATGAATAAGAGATCCAAATATAAAGAGAAATCATATCAAAAGAGTACCGGATCATCTGAGAGATCGGATGCAATTTTTTCTACATATTCCAGCATCTGATAATCAGGAATTACCATGACTACAATTTCGTCTTCCCTACTGACTGGCTTCCGATCACCTAAACTGGATTAGTCAGTACATCAAGACCAATAGCGAAATGTTAGTCGAAAATCCATAAAATACTCCAATTTCATAGTTAAAAGGAACTGTATTCAGGAATTCCACTTAAAGAGGAACCATTTTAGGAACTCTAATAACTCAGGAAGCACTATTGATCAAATCATTGACAGAGAATGCTCATCAAACAAAGTCTACCTGGCAAATTCAAATGTAGCATCTTTCCATCGATATTTCAGGAGTGCAGCAGCTCCAGCATCTGGAAAAATGGCTTTAACTCTCTAGCAGTGAAAGTTTTAGACCTTAGTAATTAAACATGGATGAAAAGAGCTAACTCATCTTTGCATACACTATGGAATAAGATAAAATGGAGCGTGAAAACTAGAAGCGGACTGAGTTTTTTTTTAAATGACTGAGAAATACTTTGGGCCATATCACAGTTATCGGAACTTGGGGACAATAAGCCTAGGAGCAGTCTTAGTTATATGCAGCTGACACTAGAAATGTTTCTGAATAGAGAACACTGCAAACAATGTGATCTTACACAATAGTTAAATAATAAAAGGGATGCCATTATGATATCATAGATCTCAACTGTTTCTTCACCCCTTTGCAGATAGAACTCTTTGTAAATCTTTCAGTTTCATATTACTCCTCTGTTCCCATTTAACTGACAGCCTTCCATTTTATGGAATGCACCAAAATGTACTCTAAATTCTTTTCTTTACAACTTTCACAAGTTTTGATATTTCAAACTCATTAATTAAATTTCAACATTAAGTAAGAAGGTTTTCCATGAAACTAGTTTTTCTACCATTACTTTAATATTTTTCCATTATCTTTTCCATTATTATTAGTATAATATATATGCCAAACTTCTTGTACACAACAGCCTCCATATATAAAGATTACTAGTATTGTGGCAATTGCCAAGCTAACCTCACATCCCGTCTGCTCCATAAGTGTCTCCAAAAATATTCTTGATAGTTCCCATAATTCAGCTTGTGCACCCTCATCATCAAGATACAGAAGCTGTGGTATTAAGAGCTCGACCTGAGGAAGAAAGTCACATTGGACTTCCACCAATTAGTTTTAGGACTCATGGTCAGCCAAACATGCATAAACCAGTACTACAAATGGGAAACAAGAAATAGAGCTGGGAATCCATAGAGCACTATGCGTAATTTTTCCATGATACAGCAGAAGAATCAGAAAATATGTGTCTCCTCCACCCGATTGAACAAAATGGATGTAATAAAAAATCACCTCTATTATGAGGTACTTGGCATTTTATGTTCCCATGATTAGAAAGACAGAAGGAATCTGACAATATACTGAATTTGGAAGAGTTGAGAGCACGACGAATGATCAAAGGCAGAATGTCAAAAATGAAGAAAGGCACAACGCGATTCATTAACAGACTCAGATTAAGATGGGACAACGACACACATTTCCTAAATTACATCATCTCATTGTTAGTGATAACCAATCAAATTGCATTAGCATAGAATGTAGTCTTGGGGACACATACAATGGCTCTCATTCCTCCTGAAGATACAAAAGAGGCAGCTGCTTGGCCCGACTGCTGAACGGCACCCTCCAAATCAGAAGGCAGACAGCTGAAAGGATGAAAAAGCAAAAGGAAGAATAGTGTGCCATTAAAATTTTTTACTTTTTGATGCTTTAAACAACTTTGGCCTATTGCTAAGGCCAATCAATGCAATGCATGCTCCAAATTGCAGAGGTGCAATGCAAAAGTAGAGATTAAGTCCTAAATGACAGGTTCCAACTTCCAAGTTTGTGATTTCAACTCATGAAAGGAACGAAGGAGTTACATCCTCGCTTCCTAACGGTGTGCAATACTCAAAAGAACTTGCTCATCAATATTTATTTATTTTATTTCCAGGAAATACTTTAACTAATTCAACTATCACTTCTATACATGCTGCAGAAACCATTTACATAGACAGCACTACATGAATTAGAAAAGAAAAGGTCATGATCAATCAAATATTACTACAAAAGATTTTTTTTTAAAAATTAAAAAAAAGAACTTCAACCCCACCGGTCATCTTCTTCTTCCTCTTCAATTTCTTGCAATTGTGGGTCTAAAGGAGCTGGTTCAAGATTTTCTTGTCCTTGAAATTTGTCAAACTTAGCATGGGGTCTTGAGCTGGAAACGGATTTATGGAGTGAAATTCCAGAAAACCCACGAGTATTTAAGGGTGAAAGAGATGAAGAGAAGGGAAGTTTGGAGGATGATTTCGGTATTGAAGCACAACACCATGAGAGGGTTGAATATGAAGAAGATGATGCCATGGAGCTTCCAAATGCTCCCAAAAGGACTTAAGATAAGTTGTTAATATGAAAGCCGTGGAGAGCCACAAAACTTGTCTTAAAGTGCCAGCTTGACCCAAAGAAAGAAAAGAAAGAAAATTGAAGGACAAAATTAATGAAAATGATACTTTGGTCGTCTTCTTTTCTCTTTGGGATTTGAAGCAAAACATTTGATACAAATAAAATTTATTGCAAATAAAAAATTTCATTGAAGTCAAAGCGTAAAAATTGAACCTGATGTTTTTTTTTTGTTTTTTAAAAAAGACATGCATTAGTAATCAGTAAGCAGACACATTGTAGAGCTGACCTAATTAGTGTTTACTTGGGTTATATTTCGATTGATATAGTACAAAATATTAGTGCTAGTTTTTCGAACATAGAGCATTTACATCACATTGAATTTTTACAAGCATAAGAACAATTACAAAAAAAGTGGTATTCCCGGGATCTGCATGTTTGGCTCCTTTTGTCAGCGTGTCCGCGACTTGATTTTGTTCCCTTAACACATAACTCAGCTTCATTGGTTCCAACAAGCTCATGTTACCTTCTTTCTCTCTTGATGTTATCACAAACAAAATATGCTTTAAAGATAATTATTTGATAAGTTTATAATCTGAAATAATAATTAAAAGTGTAAATTATTAAATTTAGTTTGATTTTCATCAGAAAAAATAATTATTCAATATCTTGTCAATCGTAATTGATTAGGTTATTTTTTCGTTTATATAAAAATACGTTATGTGACCAAAGATATGATATTATCCTTGGATGTTGCATTGAAAAGTAATGTTTTAGGTAATACAAACAACAACAACGATATACCTAATGAAATTCCACAAGTGGAGCTTGGGAAGAATAAAATGTATGCAGATCCTATCGCTACCTCATAGAAACAGAGATTGTTTCCGAAAGTACCTCATCTCTATTGTTTTAGTTAATGCATTTAATTAATAACATTTGTGCTATTTCAAGCAAAAATATACATGTATGAGTCCAAGCTCCAAACTTAACAAGAAATGTGAATCTATTCTTATATATTATGTCAAGTCAAAAGTGCCAGATAAAATGAGACGGAGGAAATAAGTAGCTGTAAAAGAAGGGATAATAAAGAAATAACGATAAATAAAAGACAAATGAGACGCTCCTGGAAAAAATGCAGCCTTTAAAAGTAGCTCCCGGAAATCGGACGGCAGAGATTGAAGTAGCATTCTTTTCTAGTTTAACTTAACGGTTTGATTAATCAAAATTCAAAAACTTGACTATCCCACCATAAATTCAAACGCCGTTGTGACCGTTTAAGAAATTCCCAAATCTCTCTCTTCCTCTTCTCTTCTCTCCCCAAATTCACACTCTACTTTCGCTAATCTTCTTCTTCTTCTGCTTCTTCTTCGCTGATTTCGCGCTCACAATGGACGGTAATCTTTCTTTATTTCTCCCTCTAATTCCTACAAATGGAGATGTATATCTATAGATTAGATTTGAAGTTTTCTGTATTCATTAACTTCAGATTTCCGTATTTTTTTTCTCTTTTTCAGATCAAACCCTAGAAAAGCTATGCGATAATTTTGATCACGCAGTCACCATCTCGGGGGATAATTTGGAGAAAGCTTCACCAGTTCCAGATGGGGGTTTGTTTACCATCTTCCTTGGATTCTTTTCATTTTTTTTTACTTTGGTTTTTGTTTCTTGGGTTGATTTTCTTTGGATCTTGTTTCAGGTGAAACGCTGGAATCTTCTCCTACTGTTGATGGAGGTTGGTCTCTTGTTAAGCTTTTATATATTTTATCTGCTTCAAGAAAGGTCAATTGGGGTTCATTTTATTTGAGAATGGAATGCTTTGTATTTTATTTGAATCTACCTTTTTCATGATTGAGTAAACTGATATTGCCAAGAAATTGTAGAAAACCAATGTAACTTCAACTTTCTGTTCTTTTTAGTAATTGTTTCTACATGACTACTCAAGTGTTTGGAAATATTTTTTTTCATGTGATGAGAATAACTAAAAGATTTCGATTAGCTGTTGTGTAAACTCTGTGAGGTTCGTTGGTGTTTGAACAATTAAACAGCTGCATCATTCTTCTTTGTTGGTTACCTAAGAAACTGGTTGGAACTGATATAAGTTTGATTTTTACCCCCTTGTTATTTGATGAATGTGGAAAAAATTAAGGTGGTGGAATTTGGGTGGACTTTTGTAATGCCTAATTTGCCTTCCTGGATTGTCAGTTACAAAATAGACTTTGCTTCTGAATTACGCTTTTTCACCAAGACAATTTCAAAATCTCTGAGCTCCCTGATTCCACCTAAAGCTATAAAGTGAGCTGGTTTGTAGTGTAGACATTCTCAATGGATAGGCTTTGCTGCTTACATTTGTTGGATTGTTGCCTTTTGAATTGGTTCAGATAAAGTTGACAGAAGTTCTGATTTAGTGGATGAGAGTAATGCTTCACATTGTACCACAGAAGTATGTTCATCATATCAAGAGCAGACTCTTCCAATTCTAGAGAATATTGAAGATAGCAAAAAAGTGCTCGTAAGATGTTAACCACTCCTACTAAAATGTATGTGTCAATGGAGATCAAATGAGTGATTTTACATTAATATCCCTTCTCTTTTAGGACTTTACGGAAGAACAGGCAGCACCATCTGATGAAGTCAAGGCCACGAGTGTGGACACTTTTCCTGGTTCTGAAGCTTTTAAAATGAGTATGAACAACGTTCTCATATCTGGTTTTTATACAGTTGTATGCTAACAAATTCTGATCTATTTCTGGTCCTTCATCTATATCAGCTGTTCAACATGAACTTCTAAAAAAGAAGTATGATGAAGAGTGTGAACTACTGACGCAGAAGTATATGGAGGAGTGTATGAACAACATCTCATATCTGGTCTTTTAATAGTTATATGCTATCAATTCTGATCTATTGTGGTCTCTTCGGCAATTTCAGGTGTTCAACATGAGCTTCTGAAAAAGAAATACGATGAAGAGTGTCAACTCCTGAAGAAGAAGTATCTGGAGGAGTGTAATGAAAGGAAACGTCTATACAATGAAGTTATTGAACTCAAAGGAAATATCAGGGTCTTCTGTCGATGTAGACCTTTAAATGAAGGTGAAATTGCAGATGGATCAACATCTGTGGTCGAATTTGATCCATCTCATGAAAATGAACTGCAGATCAGTTGTGCAGGTTCTTCAAAAAAGCAGTTTAAATTTGATTACGTGTTTAAACCTGAGGACAGCCAAGGTAAGTCGATATCTGTGATTTGATGTGTCTATCTAAGGATTTTCTACTGCTAATTGTAATTTGACATCCAAATCCTTTAATTTTCTAATGCAGATGCCGTTTTTGCCCAAACAATGCCCATTGTGACCTCAGTGTTGGATGGGTATAATGTCTGCATATTTGCCTATGGCCAAACTGGAACAGGGAAGACATTTACCATGGAAGGGACACCCGAAAATAGGGGAGTCAACTACAGAACTTTAGAGAAGCTATTTAGCTTATCTAGTGAGAGAAGCAGTATCATGAAATATGAGTTGTTTGTCAGCATGTTAGAGGTTTATAATGAGAAGATAAAAGACCTCTTGGTAGAGAACTCAAATCAACCAGCTAAGAAGTAAGTTCTTGTATCACTTTATTTTACTGGCTTGGCTCTGCTTTCAAGCTTCAGCAGTTTAGACTAATGCTGGTTATGGCTATATAAGAGCATCACTCCAGGTTGGAACATATTCTCTCACCAGAACTTAAAAAGTAAATGTGGTAGATTTGGAGATTATTTGCGCGTAATTTGAATTATAGAAATTGTTTTACACTAGTAAAGATATAATTGACCAAGGAGAAATATATTAGTTTCATCCATATAATTACTCTAAAATTTGATCTCAATGTACATATACTTTTACAGTAGCTAAAAGCAGGTGAGAATAGTATCTCTTGAAGAAAAGCTTTTCCCCTAAAACTGATAATAAATAGTTAATTTTGTTTTGAGTATTTCTATATAATCAAAAACAACTTTCATAATTCAGAAAAGTCCCTTGCAAAATGGAATTTTAAACAGTGCTTTGGCCAAATGATCATAAGGGCCCTCTGAAAACTCAATTACTTATGTTTTAAGTATTTCTATGTAATCAAAAACAACTGTCATAATTCAGAAAAATGCCCTCTGTAAAATGGAATAAGAACAGTTCATTGGTTAAATGATATAAGGGGCCCTGTTCGCAGAAAGTAGTGTCATTTGGTTTGCAGTACTGGTGAGGAAAGGTTTTCAAAGTTTAGTGAACCATAATTAGAGCTTCTTAACAGAATACTTATGTGTGTCTGTGTGTGTATTTCAAAGAAATGATCTTATATTTAAACATGAAACAGGTTGGAGATAAAACAGTCTGCAGAAGGAACTCAGGAAGTTCCAGGGCTTGTGGAGGCTCGTGTATATGGTATAGATGAAGTATGGGAACTGCTCAAGTCCGGAAGTCGGGCTAGATCTGTTGGATCCACTAGTGCTAATGAACTTAGCAGCCGCTCTCACTGGTAAGATTTTGAAAACTTACTCTCGATTTCACATTTGTCTTCCTCTCTTCCTTGTACATTTCTCCTGCCGATGCCTTGGTTTAGACAAATTTTAAAAGAATCAGCTATTAGGTCTCATCAATGAAGGATCACACTTTCTTTGTCACTTTTACCTTAGCTTACTGCGGGTGACTGTTGTGGGAGACAACTTGATTAACGGCCAGAAGACTAGGAGCCACCTTTGGCTTGTTGACCTTGCTGGCAGTGAGCGTGTGGGACGAATAGCAGTTGAAGGCGAGAGGTTGAAAGAGTCACAATTCATAAACAAGTCATTGTCTGCACTTGGGGATGTCATATCTGCACTAGCCTCTAAGACATCTCATATTCCATACAGGTATTTCTCCCTTCCATTTGGGCATGTGATAACTCCATTTAGTACTGTGTTTCAATTAAATAACATTGGTCCCTCTGCACAACAGGAATTCAAAGCTAACACATATGCTGCAGAGCTCTCTGGGTAAGACTCTTTAAAGCATCTAATTCTGAATTTTGTGATAAGGTTGGAGTCCCTTCAATATATTAAACTATCAGCTTAAATTCCAAATTAATTTGATACAATGGGACAACATGCTGTTCCTCTTAACATGATCGCTAATCGTTTTTGTTGATTAACCAAAATATCTCATGATTGTTTTTCCGTTACTGGAACATGAAATGCAGGAGGAGATTGCAAAGCAGTCATGTTTGTACAAATCAGCCCTAATAACACAGATTTGGGAGAAACTCTATGCTCGCTGAATTTTGCAAGTCGAGTTCGAGGAGTTGAGCATGGCCCTGCTCGCAAACAGACAGACCTTGCAGAGCTCTTGAAGCATAAACTACTGGTAGTTATAAACTAACCTCTTTCAACGAACATTTGTGTCCATCAAATATGTTATCCAGCTAATGAAAGCTGTAATGTCCACCAACAGGCAGAAAAAAAAAAGCATGATGAGAAGGAAACCAAGAAATTGCAAGACAGTTTGCAGTCTCTGCAGCTGAGACTTACTAACAGAGAACAGGCGTACAGAAGCCTTCAGGATAAGGTAGGAAAGAGAGTAGTCGCTTCCTTCTTCCAATGGCATTTCTTTAGACTTTCTGGTACTTTCACATTTACACTGTAGCCACATTTTAGTCTAAGCTTTTCCAAGTCTTGATTCTGTAAGAGCTAAGCCTTTTCAATTTCGCAACAGGTTCGTGATCTTGAAAACCAATTGGCAGACGAGAGGAAAATGCGTCTAAAACAGGAAAGCAAGGCTTTAGCTGGAGTTTCTCGTGAGTTCACAACCTCGTCAAATTTAAGCCAAGCACAGAAGATTACAACAGAGAAGAAACCACCATTGGCTCCTTCAAAAGCACTGAGATTGCCACTGAGAAAAATCAGCAATTTTGTTCCTCCTCCATCCCCTCTTGCTCGTGCTCCTGCAAAAGCTAGGAAGTCCTTTGTGCCAGCGGCGTCATCACATGACAAGGAAAATTTAGAAAGAACATCAATGACAAAGGCAATTCTGAAACCAAGGCGAGGATCTATTGTTGCAGTCAGGCCACAACCTCAAGGAACAAACCAGGTTTTGCAGCCCAAAAGACGGGCTTCTATTGCAACCCTTCGCCCTAAGTCTAGCATGTCAACTTTCAATAACTCTGCTGCTCGACCAAGGAATGACCGGTTCATTGGTCGGCAATCGTTTGTCTGGGATCCACAAAGAATGTGGCGTACATCGAGAATGCTTTCTCCAATAGCGCAGGCAAAGGAATCTTCTATTGCTGCAACACCTGTAGGGGCAACCCCAAATGGTTCACAAAGCAGTAAATTCATGGGAAGTCCTCCTTCACAAGCACCAAGTTCATGGAGACCCAAGCATCCAACAGTAGTTGCATTAAAGAAGCAATTGGTGTGGAGTCCTCTGAAAAAGGTCGCGAGAAGTAGCAATAGGAAGTCCTTGTATTCTTCTTAATGATGTTAGAGATCTCATAAAATTCCATGAGTATGCCCTTGATATAGATTTCTTCTGTTCTTTTCCCTCCTTGATCATAATTACAGTGTATGCATCTTGCCTACTGTCATGAGCTATATATTCTCTTGCTCAATCCCCATCCCTTGCCTTAAGTAGAGTAGTACAGCTTTGCCATAAGATTTGCTTGATAGATCATTGTGTTTTTTGATCTGTGCATTTATAAGATATACTGTTCCAATTTGTTGGCTTCTATAGTATTCTATGTAATCTTTTCGTACTTCAAAATTTACTGGATCCTTGAAGGCAAAGCATCATCAGTTTTAGATGGAATCATGGAAGGGGTAGCTAAACTATGAAATTAACTACTTGTGGACTTTCCTGAAGTAATCATGGTGTCTTAAATTGCTGAGATGATAAAGTTACCCATCCAAAAGACTAGAAAATCCCCCAAGACGATCATCAACTCAACATATGGACTTTGACATGAACTTAAATGAGATTTACATAGTCGATCCCAACTTGTTTAACATTGAGACTTATAATTATTATTGTCTAGTCTAGACTCCATAGAAATTAGTATATAATACTTGCACTAAATAACTTTTAAGTCTCTAATCTCTTCGTTACTTTATTTTTTTAAGCCAAATTCTTTATGATAGAAATTTTTCCTTTCTACCAAAAGTCAAGAGATCTTTAAAAAGAAATTGAAATAAAGAAACAACAACAACAACATTACCCCAATGCCTTAAAGGCTCCTGCCCATTGCGGAGTAAGGGGGGGTCGGATGTACGCAGCCTGATTCCTATGTTTAAAAACATAGCGCGACTATTTCCAGAAGATTTCTAGAAATTAGAAGGGTGACTTTGTAATTCTACTTCATATTCCATCTGTTTTTCAAAAGAAACTGCCTTTCGCCTTTTCCCTCCTCTCTCTTCCTTTCTCTACAGTAACAATCGACTAAAAACAAAGAAACCACAAAATCATTCGGTTTCTCTCTCTCTATTTCTCTTCTCCGTTTTGCACTGCGAAAGCAAAGAAACTGACTAAATTCAAATTGATGAAGTGACTCTTCGGTTTCACTTTGAACCCTAGAACTTTGGATTGCTTCACTCGGAAATCCGATGCAAGATATCTTTGGATCGGTTCGGCGATCACTGGTGTTCCGAACGCCGACTGCAGACGGTGCAGATGACGGTAATATAGTTGAGAAGATAAATTCCTGCATCAGGAACTCTAGAGTTTTCTCCAAGCTGTCGCCTCCTACGCGAGGGTTGCCTTCACCGACAACGGCCGTTAAAGATGGCGGTGATGCGGCTACACCTCCTATAAGGTGGAGGAAAGGAGAGATGATAGGATGTGGTGCTTTTGGACAGGTTTATATGGGAATGAATCTAGATTCTGGAGAACTTCTCGCAGTCAAGCAGGTCTTTGTTTTTTGACTTCCAATTTTGTTGATCTTAGTGGAATTATTAGATATTTTGCTTTTTCTGAACTGTGATCCTGAAAGTGTTTCTGATTTATTATATTTTTTCTTCAGGTTATGATAGCTGCAAACAGTGCTTCAAAGGAGAAAGCTCAGGTAGGAATTGACATTGAAATACTTTTTGTTTAGTCCGGTATTTACAATGATATAATCACTCCTTTTATTGGCTGAACTGAATGCTTGAACTGAAGTTATTAAAAGACATAAGTTTAGTTGGTTAGATTATTGGGATGTTTGATTATATAATGCTTATTGATTGTACTTTCAATCTCTGCTGCTCTTTCCTGTCAAGTTGGAAATCATTCATCATGTGATTAAAAGTTTGCTAGAGCTGTTGCATTTTGATACAATGAAGTTGCCTTCTCATTGGAGTTTCCTACCGCCAGTGTCATGTACTATAGTTGGAGCATGTACCCTATAATTTTTTTTTCTTCCCCTTTTGTTGATGAATGGGTTTTCAGCTCTTAGCTATTTTTTGGTTTACTTGTAGTGACCAACATTGTGTTTAGACTTTAGGGAGATGTTTATATGATTGCTATATTAACATGGAAGGTTGTTTTATTGAATCTAAGGGCTTAAGACATCTGACAGCCTGGTGTATATCTACTTTTTTTTTTTCTTTTGATATGTAAGTAGATAATAAAGCTACTGTCTGATACATTCTTCTGGTTTCTTTATTCTTCTGATTAGTCTCACGTTAAGGATCTTGAGAAGGAAGTCAAGCTTCTCAAGAATCTCTCCCATCCGCATATTGTTGTAAGTAAATCCTTGATCTCCTGTCTGGGGAATTGTTTAACAACTCGAGGATTTCATTTGATCCTTTCCGGGGAATAAGATTGTCTTCCTGATCCTCATGAAAAACTCAATTGCTATATTGTATTGTCAGAGATATCTTGGAATTGTGAGAGAAGAAGACACATTGAATATTTTGCTAGAATTTGTACCTGGTGGATCGATATCATCCCTTTTAGGAAAATTTGGATCTTTCCCAGAGCCCGTAAGTTCATTGTCAGTCATATTTTTCCACCCTCTTTTGATGTATAATTCATTTGATTGAATGACTCTATCTAATACTATCTTTGGTAGTAGGTTATAAGAATGTACACTAAGCAATTGCTCCTAGGACTGGATTATCTTCACAAGAATGGAATAATGCATAGAGATATTAAGGTAACTTGTTTCTTTTCTTTTCTTTATATGAAAGTATAACCAACAATAATCTCGTGTACTCATTTGGGTTCAGGGGGCAAATATCCTTGTTGATAACAAAGGTTGCATAAAACTGGCCGACTTTGGGGCATCAAAGAAGGTTGTCGAACTGGTATGTTCACCATCCGTTCTCAATCTATATTTGTTTGGTTTTGTTTGGATGTTATGAAGAGGATATTGATAAAAGATGTTTACGTTAGGCTACTATATCAGGTGCCAAGTCCATGAAGGGCACACCATATTGGATGGCTCCTGAAGTCATTCGCCAAACCGGTCATAGCTTGTAAGAATAATTACTGAGTTCTGTTGATAAAACTATAGTTTATGTTCTTTTTTTATCGTACATCGCAATTATTTTGCCTTTATGTGTCACTTATTTGGATCTCATTTCTAGACTGATCCTACATTTTGTTTATTTTGCTGACGACTTTGGCAGTGCACTTTTGGTTTCAATGGGTCTTAGCTCTTGATTTAGTTAGATACTTAAAGAATAAATTCAATAAGCTGATCATACTTCACCATGTCTCATTGCTGCAAACTTGATCATGATTTGTGAACTTGAGTTAGTGTTCTGTTGTGTCATACATGTCCCTTGCCGTTTCTTACTATTCTCTTTATGATGAGCCTAACAGTTTCTTCTCTGTGATAGAAGAACTTATAGCTTATTTATGCTATTCTCACGTCAATATTTCATTTTCATAGACCTTTCTGTGTATCCTTTAATTTTTAGAGGAATCATCCCATTTTTTAATCTTGTTTTGGAATTGCTGTTCACCTTTTTGTATGATAGACCACACTGGTCAAATTTTATCTGGTGTTATGGGCATGCTTTCAGACTCTGTACCCTTTACTTCTTGTGATACTTTGGTTAATTTTAACTTTAATGTATTTATTGGTTAAACAAATACACTATTGAAGTTAGTATTTCAGTTTTTGAATCAAAAGTCGAAACTATGTCGCTTTATAGTAGAACAGAACTTCTGATGGAAGAGGAGTTTCTTGGTGAAATAGCACTTCTTGTTTTTTGACTTTGAATTGATTCAGTAAACCTCATTGTGCATCTGTCTGGTTCTATTAGCCTTAGCAGCATATTCCTTGAATCTGTCTCTTCAGCGTGGGCTTGCTGGTAATGATAATTTCTGTGTATGAATTTCAGTTCTGCTGATATATGGAGTGTAGGATGTACTGTCATAGAGATGATAACTGGCAAGCCTCCCTGGAGCCAACAGTATCAAGAGGTATACACTTGATGAAGCTCTTGGTAAATTTTTATTCATATTCCTTTTGGCATATATAAACCGGTTACTATATGCAGATCCACTCATGCTTTTGCACTTATCCCATGTTCTCTGTAGGTTGCTGCACTCTTCTATATTGGGACAACAAAAGCTCATCCCCCTATCCCTGAACACGTGTCTGCTGAAGCAAAAGACTTTCTGCTGAAATGCTTACAGAAGTATGTAGTCAACACCTGTCTGACTCTTAAAGAAGTTCCTAATAGCACAATAAACAGCTGTGCCAAAAGCTTTAATTTTGAAATCACCGTGTGGTTTGATGTTCATAGTAGAGACATAATTTCCTTCTTATATAAGTCTTACCAAGTTCCTGATGTTTAATTTAATTGTTCAGAAGTGACCTTGAACATAGTGATGCTTTCTGGATTAGTGTAACCAGTAGATGTAATGCTGATCCCTTCACTCTTTGTTTGGTTATTGTATCTGGTATAGTTTCTCCTCCTTACACCATTAATGAAACTAAGATATGTCATGCAGGGAACCAGAGTTAAGGCCATCAGCTAGTGAGTTATTACAGGTGATCTGATTTGACCAATGGCAATCTGTCATTGTTTTTTTTCTTCTATTATGCAATAATGAGTTAATTCTTATCTTTGCATGTAGCATCCATTTGTCACTGGTGAAGCACAACTGTCTCTTCCTGATGGTCCTAGTTCTATGATGGTCAGTTTATCCACATCAGTTGGCAATTTAATTGATAATCCTCAAACACTTAACTTCTGAATTTTATTTATTGATAGGACAAATCTCGAGGTTGTTCTTATTCAAGTGGGCATAATGCAAAAAGTGTGTAAGTGCTCCAAAGGTTCTCTTTTAGCTCAAACTGATAGTATTTGCATCGTGTAATCTCAAATCCTTAACAGGAACTAAAGCTTACAGTTTCACTCTAAAAATGCTTATGTCAACAGATATAGAAAAATTTTGAAATCCTTTGATTTGTAATATAACAACAGCTATGCCTCAAGTCTCAACAAGCAAGTTGGAGTTGGCTATATGAATTCTTACTCTCTCTTTATCTCACTCCATTTAAGCTCATTTTAGTCACGGAAGTTGGCATGGATACCAAATTTAAAAAGATAAAGAATAGAAGTCAAATGTGACTTTTCATGGATATGGAACATCATTACTATATTTTAATGCACTGAATAAAGGAAAGTAGTGAAAAAATAACAAGTAACAAAAGTTCGTTACATCTTCTACTGCCATATAAATCTCTGGTAGGATGAGAGACTCCTAGAAAACATTGGACCTAAAATAAACATGTTAACATGACTACACTTAATCTCAACTAGATTGCAATCACTGTATGTAGATCTTTTTCTTCCATTGGGCTATATTCGTTTGATATTAAGGATTTGAAATGATGGCTAAGTCAACAAAATAAGCAATACATTGAAGAGTGTGCTGAAATCATGTAGATTTTGAACTTGAAATATGAAACCTGTATATATCTTTTTTTTTTTTTTAAAATAGCGTTTGGTTGCATTTCCAATCGACTATATGGATTATACATTTCTCTGTTGATTATATGGACTATTCAGCAATTATGTCTAATATCATGTTGATGGAATGACAATCAGTGCTGGTTCAGTAGACATCTGCAACTTGGGTACCTTTAACATCTCAACGGAAAATACTGATAACTTGTCAGAGACTAGAAATATATGGAGACAAAACAGTAGTGATGATGACATGTGTCAGATTGATGATAATGATAATTTGCTCTTGGATGGAGGAACAACACTTAACTCTGTTAAGATGGTGGATGACTTCAATAAGGTATTAAGTGTTTCTGGATTGCTGCTTTTGTTGCTAAAAGTATATACATTCTACTCGAGTTGATTTCTTCTATATCGTCATGTTAAGTAGAGTTTCAATCCCATTGCTGAGCTCTCTGATGATTGGGACTGTGAGTACAACATGACTCCTCAACCGCAACAAGGGAATACAGATTTAGTTAACAATCAGGAAGGTGGCTTAGGTGCTGGGAGTTCAGCCTCACCTAACAACAACTCTGCAGTTCTATGTGGTCCTTCCGTATCAGAAGATGAGGATGAGCTTACTGAGTCTAAAATCAGAGCCTTCCTGGATGAAAAGGTACTGGCTTCTCATGCTACTTGGCCTCTCTATGAAGCGGCGTTATGACATATATCTAGCTTAGCATTTAACCTGGTTGTGTTATCCTCTGTATTAGGCTCTTGAATTAAAGAAACTGCAGACACCTCTGTATGAAGAGTTCTACAACAGTTTGAATCCTTCATACTCTCCTCTGTTAGTTGAGGCTAAAATTGACGAAACTACGCCTAATTACTTGAAGTTACCCCCGAAAAGTAGGTCGCCAAGTCGGGGTCCTATTGGAAGCCCATCTACAGGAATTGATCTCATCACTAGTCCAAGCCCTGGAAGTAGCAACAGGCGAACATCATATATTGGCAGCAGAAGCAACCAAGACTTTGATGAGAGTTCACCTCAGTCTAATGAGCGGAGGCAATCAAATAGTCCTATGTAAGTGCATAAATCAATTTTGTTTTGGCTTGGTTATTTTTTCTTGTAATGTGAAGATAAGTTTTTCATTTTTATAGTGCAAGTTTTAGTGAGATTCAAAGGAAGTGGAAGGAAGAGCTTGACCAAGAGCTTGAAAGAAAGCGAGGTAGATCTTGCTTCTCTATTTGTTTATGTGACCCTTTTTAAATCTGTTCATGTGATGCTTGTTTTCAATTTACTGATTTATCTGATTGATGTTCTTCCCTCACTCAGCTTGTGTGCATGAACTCATGCATGGGTAATTGTGCTGCATAGACCGTTTTCAGTTCAGTATATATTGGTTTCCTATTGTTGCAATATAGGTTAATTGTATAATGCCTCCTTGATTTCAAGCGAGATAAAACTGAGCTTATCTTTATGCACCGTTTTATGTCTTGTGTTTTGACCTTTTACAATAGTCCCAGTTTCAATATTTTTCATTTTCCATTAAACTAGAATAATCTTCTCAAAGAGCTGTCCACTAGCAGTTGTACCATTTCCCTGCACCATTCCTTTTCGATTGTTGGAAACATTGTATCATCATAGAGTAAACTTTTGCTCTATTGTTGTTCTCCACATCTTTTAAAATATTATATATTTGTTTTTACTTAGTGAATGCATAGTCAAATTATGCAAACCAAAACTGGGTGGATGAGTGTTTTGTATCTCAAGTATCATGCGTGTAACAAAAAGTGCACGTTAGTAATCAATAATGAATACAGATGGTTTGTGTTTTCTTCTGTGACATTCTCTTTCTTGATTTTGAAAATCTTGATGCTAGTTTCTATTAAACATCTTATGCTAACAGATTCTTGAAGGATCAATTTTTGTGTATAATATACATGTCTAGAAGATCTGGAAAATTTTTTGGACATCATACCAGGGAATGAGTTTTTCTGCATAATGCTTGCACTGTATCTCTTTTGTCTTCTTTCGGGAAACTTTTTCTGATCCATTTAGGAGGGGGTTGCCCTATGGTGGATGCTCCCTGGATCCATTTGTGAAGTGCATAGTCATATCATATGATAGTACAGAGATTTCGTCCACTTGATTGTGCCATATTAAAAAGATGGCAAGGCTTGAAATGCGGGTGCTGGGAACACAAGTCCAATGAGTTGTTTTTGTAAAATTGCCAACACCACTGACTCACAACTTGAACACCTTTCTTTCTACTTTCTTTAATCCCTGCTTCATTTGTGATATTTGGATGTGTTTGAGTATACATATATAAACTTTTTAGTTTAGTTGTGTGTTTGGTATGGTCCAAAGTGTGGTTATAAGCCAAAATCAGCTCAACGTCATAAGTTGGGCATGTTTGGTTTACTCGGGCACTTTAATATGTTATACCTGATAGTTTTTGTAATTCCTAGTTATGAAAGGTCAATGTGGGAAGTTGTTTGTCCCTAGGAACCGTTCTGCTGCATCTGATTAGAAAACTTTTAGATTAGGTCACTTTGAATGGCTGCTGCTACTTTTACTATAAGGCGTTGGGTTTAATTTCCGTAGGGGGACTCTGGCCTAGTATAACCTCCATAGTGATCCTGTTCAACCTCTAGCTTCACTCTTCTTTTATCAAGTGGAGTACCTTTGAAACTAATACTTGTTGGAGAGAAATGTTTCGAGTCACTTTTCTTGTTCTGAATTATAAAAGATTCTAATTACATACCCGGGTGGTTGTAGAGATGATGCGTCAAGTAGGCGTGGGAGGAAAAACATCTTCACCCAAGGATCGAGCTTTGAATCGGCAGAGAGAGCGGTCAAGGTTTGCATCTCCAGGAAAGTGATTGTTTATTTCTGTATCAGCACGCATAGCTCAAGGAAGAGGTTATTTTTCCCACCCTTCTATGAAGCACCTCTACTGTATATGTTTACCACACTTGGCGACAAAAAAGATATGCATAAAAACTAGTCACAGGGTTGATCCATGTGGTGTTGTCTTGCTTCTACCTCACAAGCCGGCAACAAAATTATATGTTGCCGCTTGTGATTGATCCTCCTTCCAATATCTTTCTTTTTCCTCCCCTTCTCAAAGGAAGCGGGATCTGAGTGACTTTATCTTCTTGAGTTGTAAAATTCCTTCATGTAGGACAATCAGCATAGGTATGGCAGATTGTAGCCACCAATATTGTCCTGTTCCACGTAACTGCGAGGATTTGTTTCCGATTTTATGATTCATATTGAAGTGCAGATGTAATTTGCTTGAAAAATATGATGGTTTTGCGAGTGATTCATCTCTTTTTTTCTTTTGAAATGTTACGAATGTTTATACAGCCAAAAATTTGCTGAAGTCTAGTCTTGTTAAGATTCAACGAGCTTCGACACCAAAATGAAAATTAAAAGTATACAATTCAATTCCTCTGCTGGACCCTGATTGTCTAAAGAGAACTCAATTTCTACACTTCTGAAGTGATATTTTTTCTGTTTTCATTTGATCTATTGTTGTTTTATCGTCTAAAAGTACGTTTAGCAGCAAGTTCCATAGTAAAACAAATTGGAATTCATCTGCCTCCCTTTTCGAGAATTTTAAGGTTTCCTATTAAGAGTTTCCAATCTCATTTTGTCATTTCCTAGTATGTCATAGTAACAGATCAATAATAATAATACAAGAAAAACAACAAAGAAGTACTTTTGAAGATAGAAACAGAAAGAGGGAATTATAATTTTAATCAAATGTCGAAATCAGAAAGTCTTCTTGGATCCTTCACTTGGATTTTCCAATGGCCGTCAGGAAAATTAGCAATTTTAGCCTTTTGTCTCTCCAATCTTATCCTAGTATCCATCTCTGGCGTCAAATCACAATACTTCTGAAGCTCCTTGGGCATTATATCATAAACTTGCCACCACTTTGCATGAATTAAATCATTTGGAAAATCCCTATACTCCAAGACATCCCAATTGCAATCATAATCTTTGTAACACATCCATGGCTTTAAACCTAAGTAATGCATTGCATATGCATCCTTAGGATATTCGTATTTTCGACTTTCATCCGTCTGAAAATTCTTCAAAAAGTTCAATTTAGCAGGCCACCTATGCCACCAAGAAAAGACCTCATTCAAGAACCCTTGATCACCTCCATTGTATGATACAACAGTTACGGTTTTCTCCATTAGGGTTTTGAAAGTACACTCCGATGGCTCGATTATCATGATCCCTGAGTTGAACACATGCCTACAGTTTCCAGCAGCCGATAACTGTGGGAACACGAAGAAATGATCAAGATTCTTGAAGAAGAGGAAGTCCGCGTCTACGAAGATGAGCTTGTCATATTCTGTTAGTTGCCATATTCGAAGCTTGCTGTAGTTCCATTCATTGTAAGTGCCTCTTTTTGCATGAGGGTTTCTTATTCTTTCTATTATTCTGATCTTCCATCCTGCTAGTTTTAGACTGTGTAGGGTTTCTTGTGATATTGAGTTGTCTACAAGGAGAATTAGGTCTTTTGTGGAGTTGGACAGGATGATGCTTTGAGCTAAAGATATTGCTCCACAAACATATGATTCTGAAGAGTGAAGAACAGTCACATATGCCTCTCTTGGCTTGTCGACAATTTTGTTACTTGTGGATGATAAGCCATATTTTCTCCATACTTCTCGACCTATATAGTATTTTCAACCAAAGTTAATGAGATGTAATCCTAAAAATGAACACTACAAAGAGAAAAATTAAAACAGGTTTCGAGTTAGAGTATTGAATATGAAAGAAACTAATTAAGATTATGGTGGGATGGTTAAGATTCCTCCACTTTTAACTACACCTGGGGTTCAAACCCCAAGTATGGAAAAGATTCTATTAGTGAGCATTTCTCCCTTAAATGAATCTTAAGTGACACGAATACGAATCAATTAGATCTCCAATACACGGAAAACATATAAAAAAGAAAAAGTAGATGAAATGTTCCCTCCATATCAATTTATGTAGAAGCATATGACTGACCGTGAAATTAAGAAAGAAATGGTTTTGAGTTTGTGGTCTAAAACAGGTTATAAACATTCGTGGAACTACAAATTATCTTATTAAAGATAAAATAAAAAGTTTAAAATTGAACTAATTTCTAAATGATAAAGTATACCTTCCTTTCAGTATAATTTAACAAAGGGTAAGCCTTCAAATTGGACCCTAAACTTGGCACCATTTTGTAAGTTGGAACTTAAACTTTCATAGTACACAAATAGGACCCTCAACTTGGCAATTCCTGAACAAATAGACACAGGGTGCTGACGTGGCGCAGTGAGTGCAGTAC
>JAABOM020000001.1:30940624-30954801 GCA_011800125.2 Solanum clarkiae | reverse complement strand
AGTGCACTCACGCGCCACGTCAGCGACTGGTTTGTGCCTACTTGTTCAGGAATTGCCAAGTTGAGGGTCCTATTTGTACACTATGAAAGTTTAAGTTTCAACTTACAAATTGGTGCCAAGTTTAGGATCCAATTTGGGGGTTTACTCTTTAATAAATAAAACTATATCACATGAATAGAGAGAAAAAGGAAATACTGAGTGGTTTTGAAGTTGACTCCACTTGCCTCCATACTTTACCTTTCTTTTTAAACCTATTTCATTTCTAATCTAGTAATTTATTGGATAACACTCTTCACAGAGATGGTAAAATGTACTGATTATTATTATTATTTGTAGAATATTTAAATTAAAATTTGAATGATTTTATTTAATTTAGTCCTTTGGAAAGTTTGTTTACTGTCGTTCACTAGTTTCCATCTTATTATAGATTCCAAGTACCCATGTTCATATTGCTATATATAGACAATTGATTGGGTGCCCAAGTACAATAATAATAATGTACTTTAACTAGTTATCAAAATTCATCCCTTGAAAAAATACTCCTAATTAAATTCTTCCATTAAATATTGCCTTCTAAATGCAGGATTAATGATAGAAAATTGATTTTCTATATCTAGTGGATTGTTCAATGCTTAACCAACATGTCCTCAAACAGTTCATGTGGACAGTTATTTCAGAAAATTAATTATGATGCCATTTATATACATAACAAAAAGAAATTCAAAGAACAAAAATATGATGCTTCAATTATTTCCCTTTTCCTGAGATCTTGAAGTTGCTATATTTGCTCCTAATTTGTCCAAAAGTAGAAGCCATAACACGTTACACGTAACATATATAACCATTCTAGAAAATGAATATTTTGAACCGTATCTATTACCTGATTTTTATTTTTATTTTTATTTTATTTTAAAAAACTAATATTAATTGATGTATATATTTTTGTCACTATCCTATCACAGAACTAACCGGTAAAGTTGTCGTCACGTGACCAGGAGGTCACGGGTTCAAGCCTTGGAAATAGGCTCTTGCAGAAATACAAGGTAAGACTGTGTACAATAGACCGTTGTGGTCAGGGCTCTGGCAGAAATGCAAGATATTAAGACTGTGTACAATAGACCCTTGTGGTGAAGTCCTTCCCTGGAGGTCCGGACCTTGTGCATAGCAAAAGTTTTAGTACATCAGACTTTCCTTTTTTTATATCAAGTTTGCTTGGTTAGCAGGTGAAAATCCCCACTCTGATGTTATTTAGCTCCTTGGCTATGGATTTTGAAGCTGGAACTTGAAAATTTGAATTTTTGAAGTTGCATTTTACTTGTAAAAAAAAATTAAAATATTGTGAGTGGAAGCTTCAAAAATCCAAAAACTAGTTTGAACCATTTTTTGGAACTTGAAAATATTTGAAGACAAATTTCCATAATCCGATACACAATTCATGGTCAAACAAATATTTTAAAATAAATTTAAAAATATGATCCAAAATGGTTAAACACTAGCTTAATTCTTGAGTCATGAGTTCCTAGGAGCCTTTATTTCCATTCCATGGCGAAACCAGAATTTTTACTAAGAATCTTAAATATATTAAGGTAAACTCACGGAGATGTCAAGGAAATTTAACGTCTATCATATAAAGAGACGAATAATTTTGACCCCATATATAAATTTTTAAGCGTTAAACATACCTTGTTCAGCAAATGGAGTGGCAAGTTGGCAAGATCCAACTGGCATGAGAGTTTTCTGTTTGAGTCTTCTCAAATCAGGTTTGTAAATCCATACATTTCCTTCATGCCATATTTGATCATCACACCTGAAAATCTCAAGCATAGGACTACAAGGTCCGATGAAAACAACGTAAATTTCGCGAAAAACATCGTTACCATCGAATCCATTTTTCACCAAAAGATTAGCCACGGCTAGGTTCACTTGTAACCTAAACACATTAGTAGCATTTTCACAAGGAACCCTCGCCAAAACAACGTCCAAATCTACGTAATTTTCGAGCTCAGGCATTGGAATTTCTGGACACCGAAATGATTTTTGAGGCACATTCTCATCAATCCACTCAGGAAATAAGTCTTTCCACGTAACACTTTGGTTGACACGACGAAAATGAACGTTGACTAGGTCAACTCCTTCGTCGTGTAGATCTTTGACTTCAACAGGTGTTTCGTGCACGTTGACTAGTCCAATTTTGAATTTTGTATTTTTTGTTTGGTTTTCGAGATATTTGTACCACTTAGGTTTGATGACAGGCCTAGGGAAGATTTGTGTTGGTTGTTTGTGATCTTGTAAGGTGTGGAATATTAAGGTTTCATGGCCTTTAGGACTATGTGATATACTAAGGTAAATGAAGACTATGAAAAAAGAGATTATTGAAATGGTGATAAGCTTTAGTTTGGTGTGAGAAGGCTTGGAACCCATTATTATAAAAAATGTTTTTGATTTGGACTGAGGATGTAATTTATATTTGTAATTGGATTATTTTCTTAAAAAGGTAAGAAATTTAATAGAAAGAAGATTTATTTGCACTTAAGAAAAAATATGGTAAAATGCAGTGAACTTTATTTCTTCGATTTTAAGAATCCAAACCATACAAGGATGTATTGTTCACTTACTCATTTGTGTTGAATCTAAAATTAGGAATGTTAAATAGGTGGACTGAATTATATTTGGATAGGTTAAAAATAGATTGAATTATAATAAGTCAATATTCTTGGTCAATTAGGCTAGTTAATTCGGGATTTTAATGTTGTATTATAATTCAATTTGTCTGAATTTGTTGTAAATATATCATATTGTCAATGTTCATTACACAACAACAACATTACCCAAATGCTTCAAACGCTCTCGCCCATTGCGGTGTAAAGCAGGGTCGGATGTACGCAGCCTGACCCCTATGTTTAAAAACATAGCGCGATTGTTTCCGGATAACTCATGATGAGCGTCGAAAGTTGCATTGACTAACTACTACTTCACAATTGAAAGAAGCACAGACAGTTTAAAGAGCCATTTTACTTTATTCCATCATATACCCCAAAGCCAAAAAATAGTAAATTTTTGGATCCATCCGAGATAACCAATTCATTACACATTTTTCTAAAATAAGCTTGCAATCAAATAAGCTTGCAAGTAAATACAAATTTGAATAATAAATGAGTCTCATGTATTTACATTATAGTATTTCATAACAAAATCATTTTTTTCATTTGTTTGTTTATTTACCATCTCTAATTAATAAAATGTTCTTTGTTTACCGTGATTATCTCAAACGAACAAATATAAAATAAGACATATCATTCATGTTTTGATAAATTTTATAGGTCAATGTGGACTACATATGAAACTTAAATCGATCTAACTTATGCTACTTAATTTGATCTAACTTTTATATTGTGCAATTTGAGTTAAGCATGAAATGATCCATCAACAAATACGTCTTCAACTCAATTCGTTAAAGCAGACAAGTATAAACTAACAGCAATGATATGACTGAAAATAAATAATTAAGATTACTTGTATAAATCCAATCAATTCGAATCGATCTATAAAACAAATAAAAAATACAATTTGTGATCATATCATTATTTGAAGGAGTTATTCTTTTATGAACTAAATTTGACACACTTAGTCTAAAAATTGCTAGATCATTTTCTGGCCAAATAAGACCTCTTGCAAACAGGGAATTTCAGTTGAATTGACAAAACCGGAGTAACCATAATAGGTGTTGACACAAAGCCAATAGATGTTCTGCATGTGTTTGCATATAGAGTTTTAGCACTTAATTATTGATTCATGAACATACATTTTCGCGTCATTAAATTACTTAATCATAGTATTTTTAAATGATTTGATATAAACATCGTGTCGAATAAACTTTTATCATATTTATTATAGCTGGGCTAGTTAGGATTATTCTTGGTAATGACAACAACATATCCATTGGAATCTCACAAGTGGGGTCTGGGGAGGATAAAATGTACGCAGATATTACCACTACATCATAGAAATAAAGAGGTTGTTTCCGAGGATTATTCTTGGTACATTTTTTGATAGTTTCACTTGTATTTAGTTAAAATTAAAATATTGAAAGCTTATGTCTACAAAATCTTTACTAGAAAAAGGGAAATTGTTAGCATACTTGATATGAATTAATCTCTTGTTAGATGAATCAAATAATGATCAATAGGAAAGTCTTCTTGGATCTTTCACTTGAATCCTCCAATGCCCATCTGAAAAGTTAGCTTTCTTGGCTTTTCTCCTCCATTTTATTATCCTTGCATCCATTTGTGGTGTCAATGCACAATATTCCCTAAGTTCCATAGGCATTTTCTTGTGCACTTTCCACCACCTCTCATGCATTGAATCACTTGCAAAAATTTGAGATTCCATTTTATCCCAATTGCAATCATAATCTTCATAACACCACCATGGCTTCAACCCGAGATAATGTACAGTGTACGAGTCATCAGGAAGGTCACGATGACTCGAGCTTGTAAAAAACTTTAGAGTGTTTAGCTTACTAGGCCACCTATGCCACCATATGAACATTTCATTTAAAAAGCCTTGATCGCCCCCGTTATAAGAACCTACTTCAAACCTCTTGTTCATTAAATTTTGGAATATACATTTTGATGGTTCTATGATCATGACTCCTGAATTGAAGATGTACCCGTCGTTTCCTGCAGCTGATAGTTCTGGATACGAGAAGAACTTATCCATGTTCCTGAAAACCACGAAATCTGAATCGATGAATATGACTTTGTCATACTCTATGAGTTGCCATATACGGAGCTTGCTGTAGTTCCATTCGTTGTACGCGTTTTTTAGGGCATGTGGGCTTCTTATTCTTTTGATTTTCTTGATTTTCCAGCCTGATGCTCTCAGACCATGAAGGGATTTTGGTGAAATTGAGTCATCTGCTAAGAGGACAAGGTCTCTTGTTGAGTTAGTTTGAATGATGCTTTGTGCCAAAGCAATTGCTCCACAAACATAGGCTTCTGAAGAATGTAAAACTGTCACATAAGCCTCTCTTCGCTTGTGGTACGTTTTGCCCAGCACTGATATCGGATAACTCTGCCAAGATTCTTCTTCTTCTGTATGTAAATTTGACAAAAGCTTAACTTTTATATACAGCCAACGTATAAAAAGAAGGGGGAAAATAGCCTAAAATGCTTTGAACTATTGAAAGTGGTACAAAAATGTCCTTCATCCAGCTATTGGGAGCCAAAAAGTGAATGAAGCACATTTTTGGACCCCAATAAGGACATTTTTAGATCCAAAGATGAATGACGAGCATTTTAGGTCCGTGGATGAAGGATATTTTTGTACCATTTTGAATAATTCGAAAACATTTTAGACCTTTTTTTGTTAAAAAAATTTAAACTGATTAGATAACTTTAAATATTACCATCGGGTACCCGTAGCCATCCATAGAAAAGACTAATTGATTTGGATAAAAATGTGTCACGTAAGAAATGACTTGGGTACAAGTAATATTCCAAATTGTTGTAAAAAACATTTGTTAACAAAAAATTTTCTTAGATACACAAATGCATTTTTTTGACATATGTAAAAAATGCTACTGATTCACTCATGGTTTGGGCTTGGAGCTTTCATGTTGGAGGTTTCAAGTTCGAAATCTCTTGCTAGCAGAAGCAAGGGATTTGCCTTCTGGGTCGAACTTATCCCACTGGCTTACCGAGTGTGGATTACCTCTACTATATGATTTGAGAGCTATCGCATAGGAGCGTAGGGTTTATCTCGTGCGCACCCAAAGGGTAGCGATTGCTGGTTTCCCTTGTCATAAAAAGGAAATAATAAAAATTAGAAAAATACGACAAATTTACCTTGTTCTGAAAATGGACGAGCAAGCTGACAACTACCAACAGGCATAAGAATTTTCTGTTTCAACCTTTTCAACTCAGGTTTATAAACCCATAAATTCTCTTCGTGCAACAACATGTCTTCACATCGGAAAATCTCCCACATGGGCCCACAATCGCCGATAAACACCGCGTAAACCGGTCGATTTTTATCCCTACCACCATTCCTTACCAACATTTTAGCCACCACTAAGTTCACTTGTAACCTAAAAACATCCCTAGAACCATCAACCCCTACATGTTTACATGGAACCTTAGCAGCCACCACATCCAATTCCTCGTACTCCTCGAACACCGGCATTGGGATTTCTGGACACGTAGGCTTGGCTGATACCTCATTTTCATCAATCCATTCTGGAAATAAGTCTTTCCATTTAATTTTATTCGAAACTTTAGGAAATTTCACGTTGATCGTCTCCACATTTTCTGCCCCGTGCAATCCGACATAGTCGAAAAATGAGACATCTTCAAGGTTGACAAGGCCAATTTTTAGTGTTGATTTGTCCTTGATTTTGTCTAGTAAAAGTTGAAACCATTGAGGTTTACTAGTGACATGTACAAAATTTTGTCTAAATGTTGTTTTTTCTAGGTGGATGATTGGAACGTCACGATATTTTGGTATTAATTTGCAAGTTGGAGTTAGGTAGAGGAGGAATATGATGAGAAATATGAGAGAAAGTGTATATGATTTTGGCTTTGTGAGTGCCATTGTCTTTGTGGTTTGTGATTTTTTCTAAATTTATATCATAAGAAGTAATTACTTCTTATGTTTAGTTTTTATAGGAGAGAAAAATTCAAAGATTATTGGAAGAGTTAAGCATTTGGTAGGGAGTGCATGGACGCACGTTCACATTTTCTAGATTTTATATCAATTGATGAGTTAGTCAAATATGATGCTTTTTAATTAATTCATCGTTACTCATTAGTTGGGACATTAAAATCATTGCATATTGATTTCTTATAAAGGGATACAAGTATGGATTTTTTTTTTTTTTTGTTTCTTATGGATAAAATTTTTGGTTGGTATTTATTAGGTGAGAAATTAAAGAGTTTAATGGTCCAATATTTTGAAGAAAGATTATTAACTTTTGAGTTATTAGGTTGTTTCAATTTTGGGTCTTACGATGTTATTCAAATTATAATATCTTGAAACTTTTCTAGCCTTAAAGTAGTGGAGAAAAGACTAAATTAACCTCAAAATTTGAACTTGTTGCATGACACAAATTGTGGAGTGATACCACTAAATAGGGGTGGCAAAAGCAAATTCAATTCAGTTAATTCGTTCAATCTAGTTAAGTTTGAGCGGTTTAATAACTTGTCCATTTGTTAACTCAACTCATTTCAATCCATTAAAAATTGGGTTGATATGCAACCTAAATTGACTCGAGAGAAATCTTGTCAAAATATTTTTAATTTTTTTCTATGTTATATATAGTCATAATACAGAAAAGTATAACTCTTTTAAGTAATAAAATATTGTCAAAGAATAAATAAAGTAAATAAAACTTAGTGAAAATTGGATTGAGTTAGATCTTGACCTATTCTATAACTCATTACTCAATCAATTTTGACTCAATCCATTTAGACCCACAAGCAAATTCGAATTGAGTTGTTTGTTGTATTGACCTATTATGACCCATCCAAATTTAACTTAATCCGCTCAATTGTCACCCTTGCCGATGAAATCTTACGACAAGAATTGTTTCCTACCGTACAAGAGTAAAATTTATTAACACAATATTTATATCAATCCAATAAACACAACACACATGCATGTCTTAAATTTATGCTTTTATTATTAAATCATAATTATGACTTAACCATGATAAATTAGGTTATAAACAGAGGATACATGCAAATTCTTAGTAAAGAAGCCGGTGTTAAAATTCTCAATTGAATAATACTAGGACTAAAACAAGAATAATAATCCAAGGACGGAAGTTGCTTTAGTCTCATATTTTATTAGTAGGTATGTTTTTAATAGAATGGTTTATTAAAATTAATTGTTGCTTTTAAACCACCTCTAAGTTATCTATTCTAACAACACTTTTATGGGTAAGCACTCCTATTATTTTTATAATTTTTTTGTTGAAGGAAATAATTAAATAATTGATGATTGGAATAAGGCCAGCTCTTATTTGTAGGAAGTTACTTTCACAATATGAAATTACGGGTAAATAGTGGATTTCTTAGATCTAAATATGTCAAGGATATAGTCAGAAGTAGAAATTAACCATCTTTAGTCTTCCGACAAAAAAGGATGTAAGATAAGTACATAAATTATTAACATAAAATAAAATTAATATCATCCCATTAATCACCAATGTGAAATTTTGTGTCTCAACACCTCAAAAAGCTAGCTCAAGGGAAGAGAATTGCCTAAGCCTTATAAAGAGACCACCCATCCCATTAACCACCAATGTGGGACTTTGTGTGTATTCAAATAACAAGTAACAAAGAATAAAGATAAAAATTGGAATAAGAAATTTAGTTTCTAGGAAGAAGATGAGAAGAATAGACGATTTCTTCATAATAGGCATAGGATCGTTCTTTCTGATCCCTAATCCTTTTTAACCAAATGACAAATGGACCTAAATCCTGAATAAAACTTTTCAACCTTTTACTCGGCCCGACAATTCCAACTGAATCAATTTCATTTATCATTTCTATCACATAAGCCCTTAGAGAGTTCACAACACCTTTTGCAACAAGGCTGGACATTCTTCAAAGGGGCTATATTCTGTGGAATTTTTACAGCCTATACTCTACTTTTGGCATCAATCTCAACCTTGGAGTCATAAACTTGATTGGTTTGCTACTTTGCGGTGTTAATACCTTATGTTCTCCATTAAGTCCAGTGGTAGATGGTAATTCCTGTATTGGACTTCTCTTTGGTATGTTAGTAGGCACACTTTGTTTACAACCTTAACCATCAGGATATGGAGTTACTTTAGCTCTTCAGTGTTCTATATTTTTTGGTCTGTGTCTCCTCTAATGTTTCTTTTTTTGCTATAAATAAACAGGGTAGAGGGTCTACATCAAACCCCCACTACCACATAAGGTGAAAGTCTGGGTAGATGGATCCAGAAAAAACGAACAAATAATACTATAGTTTATGATCAATTGTTGTTTGAACGAGCTATACTTTTATGAGCTAAATTTGGCACACCTAAATCTAAATAATTGGTGGCTCGTCCTCTGGTCTAATGAGACCTCTTGCAAATAGGGGATTCCATTAGATTGACAAAAGCAAAGTGACCATAGATGTGCTGTATTAGGATTATTTTTGGTACATTCTTTGGTAATTTTATTTAGCAAGGAAAAAAAAGAAGGAAATTGTTGATATACATGATTTGAACTAATCTCTTGTTAGATCAATTAAATAATGATCAATAGGAAAACATTCTTGAATCTTTCACTTGAATCCTCCAAAATTGACTAGACCAATTTTTCGTCTTTTTTCCTTGATGGTGTCTAGCAATAGTTGTAACCTTTGAGGTCCATTATTACTATTGGCATAACATTTTTGCTAAAATTAGTCCGTTTTCCTAGTGGGAGATTGTTACATCACGATTATATTTGGCCGTAATTCGCAAGTTAGAGTTTGGTAGAGTAAGCATATGAAAATAACTATAATAGAAAGTGTGAAGGATTTTGGCTTTGTCAGAATAGGCTTCGATGCCATTGTGTTTTTCTTGCCTTTTTGTGGTTTATGATCTCTACTAAATTTATGGGAAAAGAAAAGAAAAAGAGCCAGATTATATTGAATTGGAAGAGTTTACCATTTGGTAGGAAATGCATGGACGCACGTTAACATTCTAGATTATAATTAATTATATGATGCCTTTTATTTCATCGCATTGGGACCCGTAATTAAATGGGCATTTATTCTTATCAAGAAACGAGTATGAAGATTGAAATATAAATTGATTCTATTTTTTAGTGGAATAATCACGATACATAATACAATAGTTCGATCAAAGTTGCTTTAATCTCATACTTATTTGATAGGTAGGTGTTGTTTTGCTTTTTTCTTGTGACATGCATGCCTTACATAAAACTTGACCTGAAGAATGGCAAATATTGACTTATGTCAGAGGCATTAATACCCATATGAATTTTATTTAACATGTATGTTCTTACTTCGAAATATGATGCACTGGATAGTACCTGTTTTGGCATCATGATGTTGAAATCTCCAAACAATTTAATTGTAAAGATCGAGTCAACTATTTGAATGCAAGATATATTTCTTTGCTTCTCTCAGTTATGAACTTTCTTTACTTCATAACCTTAGCTTTAAATGTCCTTTCCTAAATTGTCGAACCTATCACATGCATTTTTTCTCTCCTCCCCTCGATCAACCGCACATCTCTTTTTTGTTTTTGGCGGCCTTTTTGTTATGCGTTGAACCCCACTGCACGGAGCGGTGCTGAGGGGAGCAAGTTACGGCCAAATAGAGCATTGGTGGCATTGCATGATGTGTCCTCAAGAGGGAATTAGAAGGAAGACATTAAATGAGAGAAAGCCATGCATGTTACGTTTGGGTGCTGAAATTTAGATGTTTTTATTTGTTCATGTGGCATGTCTGGTCCATAATCTAGGCTTCGTCACATGTTCTTCTGTCAACCCCTCCTTATCATATGCATGCATTTATTGACTCTTTTCCTCTAGTTTTTGTTTGACGTCCCCATCACCCTTATGTTATATCATAATTCTTCACTGTTTTAATTACGCGTTTCTGCTACCTCTCTCTTGACTCTCTTTCTTGTTTACTACTGTATCTTTTCTTTTTTCAAATTCAATATAGTACTATAATGTGGATGTTCAGTTATGTTCGCAATTTTCATACTCCTCTTTTCGTGATTACTCAAACTAATTTCATATATGATTTTTGAAGTTGAAGAAAAAACTAAATATAGTTTTTTTTTTTCATTTTATCCTTTTTGTAAGTGCTCAAGGACTACAATTACCTTAATTGTTGTACATAAAAGAATAAATATTGAAAACATAAAGATTATATATATTGAATACATAAAAATTATATGAATAAGAGTAATATAGCCAAACAACCCTCCTAATTAAAGATTTCTTAAGATCATGAAAACCAAAAAAAGTTGTAATTTTAATTACTTTTAGACAATAGTATGTTCTAGTCTAGTTATTTATAATACCTGGTCTTCACTTCACCCGAGGGATTTAAGTTCAACTCCCTGCAATGAAATAACTTTTTCTTTATGTTGACACTCAATTTTTACTCTCTACGGTATCAAATTATTCATGGGGCTTTATTTTTATTTTTAACAATTTTTTAAATAAATTTCAAAAAAAAAATTCAAAATTAAAGCGGGCGCGTGCAGTCGACCCCTTTCTTCCCTATTTTCCCCAAATCAAAATCAGAAAACCCTAAAACACTTTGTCGCCCCGCCCTCGCCCTTCCACCGCCACCGTCGACATCTTCAACCTTCAAAACCAACAACCCGTTCCCCCTCCTCTTCTTCTTCTTCCCCTTCATTCCCATTAAAACCAAAAACTGAAATCAAAGCGCCGAAAATCCAGCTGGAAATCTCGACAACGGTTCCCGACAACCCCCAAACGTTCTTGTCCCCCACGCGTGCCCGACAACTCAACGTTTCTCCATCCCTTTCCATCGCCTTTGTCAAAAGTGGGAGTCAACCGACCCTACCGATTTGGAAATTCGAATTTTGAATTTGAAATCCCTATTCATCAACTCGTTTCCCCCCCCCCCTCAATTTGCCCAATTTGAGGGCTATAAATCCCCTGTTTATCTTGGTTCCAAAGGCAACCGGACCATTTGTCGAAAAATCCTAAAAATTCCCTACAAAAATTCATCTCATTCTTCGTCGAAAAGGGGGGCGATTTTGAAATCAAAAGATTCCTAGCAAAGTTTGAGCAATCAAAAGGTAAAAAATCCCAAATTTCGTTTCAACGTTCAGTGATTTCAAGAAAATAATTTTCAGAAACGGATTCGTTGTGGTATCGAAGCTCGTTGTCCCATTTCGCTGCCTCGAAAAAGGTAACATCTCAATCTCGCTTCGTTCAAATTTTACATACTATGTCTGGATGCGATTGTTGTAGGTATGTTGAAATTGTCAAATTTGCCTTTTGTTCTTTTTCTTGACTGGAAATGCCCCGTAGCGATGAGTTGATGCTACGGACGTCTCTAAAATAGTGTTGTGATGTTATTCTGAGTTGGTTGTCAATCTCGTTGTTTCTCTGTTTAACGTATTGTTATTTTCAAACTCTTACTAATTAAAACATTGCGAACCAGTTTGAACTGTATTGCAGCATCGTTTTTGTGTCATGGTAATTTATTTGCTTTGTTTCGAACCTGCTGTTGGTGTGATATAATTATACGACTCTAAGTCATGATAAGTCGAGCTTCTATTTGGTTCTCATGTATTGAGAAATACCGTTGTCTGCAAAACATGTAAGCTTGAATCTAAAATTGATATCTTCCAATAAGTGTCTGGGGTTACTGTTTATCATTTTCTAGCTATGACTTTGTTGATAAAATGATATCGATATTGGCTAAGGTTGAGCTGCTGCTGTCGTTCTTGAGCTGCTGCCACTGCTGCTAAAACATTTATACTGAAATATTGCATCTGAATGATATTGCCTATGAGCCAAAGGGCTTCTGTGTTTTGCATCTATTTGGCTCTTGCTTGTTAGTTGATTGAGCTCTTGCTTATTAGTTGATCATTTTTTATCTAAGCATTTATCGTTAATGTGTCTGTCCAATTTGAAATAACAGGTAAAGTCTGAAATATTTTAAATTTATACCTTCAGCTCGTAATGTTATTATAACTGTGATGCCATAATTGTTATATTGTAATTGGGATGTGACGAATCCATACAGTCAGCTTATACTTTATCCCAAGTCATTTATAATGTTTTGAGATACTGTAGTATTGATTCCATCATTAATCACCTCCGTCTGAAAGTGATAATCAGTTTGTTTATAGTATGCTCTTCCAGTTAGATGATTTTTTAAATCTTATTATTTAAAATACATGCATGCTTATTTCGATCACTAAAACCTCAATGTGGTTTAAATTCAAGTATGTTCCTCCTTGTTTCAGTCGTGATATTGCTACACAGTTTCACTGTAAATGCATTTGTTCTATTTCAAAGTCTCCTCTTGATTGTATGTAAAAATGTGAATCTAGAATTTTGGGTTCAAGTTTTTTTTTCTGATTTTGTATGTGTTCTTCTCGATTTTGTACAAGCTCGGGATGTTTAAATCTTACCTCTAGTCTCCATTATTTCGAATGGCTTTTAATCTGTTCATTTGGAATTATGCTGCAAACAAAGTATGGTTCCATGTCTACTTTATTCCTTCACGTCATAATCTTGACGCTATCTGATAGTTGTTCAAGTTTTCAGGTATTAAATAGTCATTTTGAGTCCATAAATGTTCATATTACAGATTTGCATGATCTATGAATTGTATATCTACTCTCTTTGTTCAAGCCTCCCTTCTATAGTTTCCTAGACTGGTTGTTTCCCCCTTTCGTTTACTGTTAAAGCCAAATAGAAGAATCAGGACAGGTGTTGAATTAATCTGTTTGCTGTCTAGATGTGCTATCTGCATGCTATATTATCCCATCATCATTAAATGTGGTTCAAAGGCATTGCTATAGTATTCAGTCTTCATCTATTTATATGACGAAATCACCCCGTCACCTAACTTATCTTTGTTTCTGCTTCTTTGTCTGTTCCTGTCTCTGTTCGTGTCTCCATCTTTTACTATTAGTCCGAAATCATTTATTTGAGTCATTTTGAGACAATGTGCAACTTGTGTTCATCTTTAAAGCTGACTTGCCCAATAATTCTCTAGTCTTGGTTTGTTAAACTTGTTTTAATGTGGTTGTGTGTCTGTAAGCTACAACTATTTTGTCTGCTGCTCATTTAGTCTTGAGATTGGGTTGTATGTTTCATATATTGTTATCTTGTCTATCTGCATATCCAGTTCATTGGCTTGCTTGTAAAAGGGAGCTTCCAGTTGCTTCTTTCTTCTAAACTATGAAACTTTTGTTTGACCTCATTAATTCTCCTACCATGTTTGATTTAATACATGCCTTAGTTATTCTCGAAGTCATCTATTTCTCCTTTGTTTTCCCTTAACTTTTGCTCAAGCACATCTATGAATATTTCACTAATCCATAATTTTTCTTTACATGAACAATGCTCTTAGCCCATTTTGGACTCCCTACTCTGCTTTCTTTGGGCCATGGAAGCCCAAACCTTCTCTTCCTCGAGTCAAATAAATTC
>JAABOM020000001.1:30911593-30921649 GCA_011800125.2 Solanum clarkiae | reverse complement strand
AAATTTTAAAAATAGTATATTATTATGTTAAAACTTTTGAACTTAAAGGTTCTTTCGATCTTTTAAAGACGTTTGCCCTAAGTAAAGATAATTGGTTTTAAGCTACAACTTTTTTTTTTTTTTTCTCAACGCGTATACTATTAAATGATTATACAAGTTCCCACATTTTAACATAATAGATCTCTTATTTTCTCAAAGTTTTAGAGAACAAAATCTCTTATTTCTTTTTTAAAAATGAAGTAGTTATGTACATATCTTATCAAAATATCTAAAAAAAAAAATGTATGAAATATGCATATTTAATTGATTTATTTATTAAAAAAAAAATATAACCCGAATTATAATCCAAAACTAAACGAACCGACCCGTTTATCCTATTTAGACGATATGGCACCCGCAACCTTCAAATCCTAGATCAACCTCTGATTGTTGTTTCCATTATAATCAAAATGTTTTACCTATAAAGCCAAGGCTATCGAATAGCAACAATGGCAACCTTTATACAATCTCCATCGCCAAATCTTGAGGGAAAGTCAGATCATCCTCAAGGCTGGTGGCCATGTTAATAAAGACACCAGTAAATTTGGTCACACTGGGTGGGATCTTTAAAGCAAATCAGTGAATGTACGACTCAACTCTTTCTTAATAATGCAATTTAGAAACTCATTTGCTGCAGGAGAGGATGGGAGAATTTGTCTAGAATGAGTCTTTTTGGTTAATTATCACGTCTCATTTGCTCTCATACATTCATTTATCATGTTAGACAAAGAATTCTGAGATTTTTATATTTGTGCACAATGGACACACATTGAAGTGTGTAATAGGTATATGTCTCACTGAATTTGAGAAAAATAACTGGGCTCTATGTGTTTGGCCCAAGGAATAGTGGTATAGAAGCTATTATCAAAACATTAAAATATAGAGCGCCAATTCAGTATGGCCTTGTATTGTCATATAATGCAATTCCATTAGTAACAGAAACCGAGTCCATGAAGAAATACTCGAGAGAATCCCACCATCATCACCTTGAATAATTTTCTCCACGATGTGAAACCAAATCCGAACCCAATTGTACCCCTATGCAGGGAGGGGCCTCACCTCTCTGGTAGCAGGATTCCATAGTGCCAAACTAAGATTCTCCACGTACACTCTCTGCAACAAAAACAAGCCATCATAAATTACCGAATCCCTGGCCCTGCAGAACATGATCAACTACAGGGGGGTTCTCTGCAGAGCCGTCATCGCAACAACTCCACAGGCAACTTTACTAACATCTCCCTTTATAAATCTTCAATAAATGTGCAACCGCTGGTACCCATAGTATACTACCACTCTAGATATGATTAATATCAAATATAAGAATACTATTGACTACAGAAACGAGTCCAGTAGCTAATTGAATCATCGGCCAATGAAAGAGGCTCATCTTTTGCCCCACAATCAAATGGACTAACCTAACCATTTGAAATTGCATTATCCACAATACTTATTTGACTATCATCTGTTTGGACCTAATCAAGGTGCGTTACACCATCTAAAACTCGGTTTCTCCCCTTCAGCGTCAAGATAAGTGTTGTAAGATCTTCAAAAGATATTCCTGCAAGCAAATCTCACAAATGGGGTCTTACGAGGGTAAAAGTACACAAACTTTACCATTACCTCATAGAGATAGAAACGTTATTCTTGAAAAACCCTCGTCTCATTGAAAATATAAAAATGATTGGCGACATTGACGAATCCATTAAAAAAATGACTGGAGGCAACTTACGGCAGTTTAGTTGAAGTTCCTATGCCCCAACAAGATTGTCTAACAAGGAATAATGCAGAACAGGAAAGTGGACAATATTAATTCTTCAAGCCTCAGAAACAATACATAGGAAACACCAGACAGCTTTGCAAAGATAAAAAATCCTAGAATAATTCAATTACAATTTTCCTTCAAATATGATATAAACCTAAACAGTTGCTTCACGTTTACTTCCAACATTTTTAAGCAAATTTTTATTTTAAACATTTATTTCGCAGCAAACAAAACCCTGCCAGCAGTGGGGCTTCTCCGCTTTGAAAGAAAAGGCACGTTCACTACTTTCTAACTGAGATGATGCTACAAAAGAAAAGCGGCTAATATGTAACAGATCTAAAGCAGCGATCACAAAAATATTTGCACTTCTCTCCATGTTGGAATTCGGAGAACTGCAAACTAGGGGAAAACCAAACAATAAACCATGGCACAAGAGATCAGACGAGAAACTCTATATCTGAAACCATGACTGGCATATTTTGCTTCAGACCATCTCAGCTTGATGCATTCTTCCGTGCAGCATAAACACGGTAAGCTGCCAGTCCCACAACAGCTACAGCAGCCCCAACTGTGACATGAACAGAGTTAGAATTGCATGTCAAACAATGAAAGATGACGAAGCATCTACACATATGATAAAATATGGAGAATGCCTGAATATAAAGAGATTTTTACCCTCCACATGTGAACCATATTATCTTCAACTGTAAACTACGACAAATTCAGTCCAACCATCCTAGCCGGGTTCCAAACTAAAAAGACGTGACTTTTGTTCTACGGGTGCTAATTCAATCTGCTACTAGATAAATCTCCTAATGACTTCTAGCACCAGCCAGTTGGTACTTGGTTAGTATGAAGAGAGTTCGAACTATAAACTTGATGCTTTTAAACTCAGGAAGGTTATCTGGATCACAAAATACTTGGAGTAAAAAAAATTGTCAAATATTCTAAAAAAATATTGTTAAGACTTGGATAACCGAAGTGTTGGCCCCTAATTCAGGTTAGAACATCCCAGTGATATTCTTTATCGAGAACTATGTTCCAGGTCATCAAAGTCCAAATGATAACAAGGATAAGGAAAACATACATGTGAAACCCATAATGATGTTACTTCTAATTGTTTGTTTTCTATAAACTTGACTTCCGTAAAAATTGCTTTAAGGTCCAAAAAAATTCAAATCAAATTATTACCTGATACAAACATGAGGGATCGATTGATGAGCCGATGATATTGCTTACGGCTTCTTCCTGCTTCAGTTTCAGGGATGCTCAAATGTGGATGTTCCGCTGCATTAACTATCCTTCGGAACAAATTACTGAAATCCCCAAGCTTCGTGCTGATGGGTATAGGAGCTTCTATCCCTAAATCCTGGCTAACCTATTAAACAAATTCATCATGGCATTAGCAAATATCAAATTATACTACAATTGTGTACTGCCTAACAATTTAGATGCTAAATCATGTAGGCTTAGCCTCTTTAACTAGATAGAAGGAACAGAAGATAAATTACACAGGAATCATGGATATACTCAATCACATGCTGCACCAGTTTCACTCTTCAATACACTGTCATGATGTGGTGCAGCAATCACATAAGTAGACTTCATGCAAGTAAAAGGCATTTCACCAAAAATGTCAGGAGCTAAATAAATTGAACCTGAATGTAAAATTACTACTTGACAAAAAAATACACTTAATTCTTGATGGTATGTAGGATAGGTACCCTGGTTGAATCTTGAATTTCGGTCAAATAAGGCTCCAGATCATCCTTAGCTGCTACAATGAGACAAGGCATCTCATGCCCAGTGGCCTCTCCATGGCTAGCAACATCCACCAGTAAATCTGCTGCTCTCTTCCAGGAAGTTTCGCGAGAACTGAACATAAAAGGTATTAAAATGAGCTACTTTGCAAATGGAAGGAATAAAAGTGAAAAAACAGAAAGCAAGAATAGAATGTGGCAGAACTATAATGGTATGCTCTTCCCTCTTCTAGGTAACAATGAGGGAGTAGAAGTCCAGCAGTTGAGTAGAAGACAACATGTGCACAGTGGCGACGCCAAAAATTTCAGTAAGTGTGTTCAAGATTTAATATAAACACCAAGAAGATACCCAGTGAAATCCCACAAGTGGGGTCTGGAGAGGGCAAAATGTACGCAGACCTTACAATGTTCAAGATTTAATATATATGTATAAAAAATAAATTTTGCCTTTATATGCTTCGCATACTTCTTATATACAAAATATAATTTTTCAACAAACGGTATTCCATTAACCACTGGTCACTACATATGGCTATGCTATTGATGTGCATAGAGTGGTTGCATTATTTATCTGGATAAAAAGTTAAGACAACATAGCGCCAGTAAATCTAACCCCAAAAACATGCTGACTGGACTTGAATCATTTACTACTCAACTCTCTCTTTCTCCTTTTCTTGGTATCCCTGCTGTATTTGGCCAAGATGCCTTGTTATTATCAAGGAAATATTTTACCTGAGAAAAAATAAAACTACTCAACTCTCTCTTGCAACTTTCCTTTTTACCCTTCTGACGAGTCTGTTATGAAACATTTAAGGAGTCTCATACTACTTAACAGATGACCTAGAACGGGCTAGAAGTCCTTGTGAAGGCATTAATAAACAATCAACTTAATGTACCATCATCATCACTGCTCTAAACCCTAATAGCTAATAATATATATCAAAAATTGTAAATGTTTCACTTGCATCTTTCTGTAATCAATTTTTGTTCACATCCCACATTGAACCCCAATTTGCATCTTGCTATTATTTTATTTTATTTTATTTTAATAATCGAGAAATCCATCTGCGGCCTGTTCTTTGGACCAACCACAACCTTCTAGACTCGGTTTATAATGGCTCCGCACTTCTACCCTTCTCCACTTAAATACCAGGCTTTGTTTTGTATGGTGGGAGGCTTGAACCTATGACCTCCACTACAAATCCTCCACTATTTCTGTATCTTGCTATTTTACTATCTTATTTTATTATAAACCCACATCGACTACTTCTTTTCAGCCGAGGATAAAGAACTTCTCAACCTCATAAAGGTAGGAGTAAGGTCTACGTACACCTTGCCCTACCAAAGACCCCAATTGTGGGATTATGCCGGGTATGTCGTTGCAGTAGTTTACTGAATTTTAACGCGGCTGAAGGTGTCAAACAGAAATCAAAGAACATGAAATAACTAAAGATGCACGCAATGTTGTATTTCAATGTCAAGAACAAAATAAACAGGATGATTTGTGATCAGAGGCCTACGTAAAAAGAGAGAAATTTCAGACCACCACTAAAATCAACTAGAATCAACTCAGAAAGGACGCATTTAACTGACCTGTCATGGACAAATATTGCAATATCACAATCTGCTAAAGCATCCTTGCTAGATAGAAGCTTCTTCACTCCATCTTCTGGTATCTCTCGTAGCACAAGAGATTTTTTAGCCCCCTGCCAATGTACAGAATAACTGTTTTTATGCTGATGACAAATTTAAGAATTACCAGACAGAGTAAATAAGTGAACCTGAAGAGAGATCATTACATGGAAACAACAGTAGGATTGTAAAAAAAAATTGATGTATAGCATGTACGCAGGGAGATAATCATATTTTTTAATTTCAGCACTCATGACAGTCCCAAGACTTTAAAGAAAGTCCCTACTTCCAACTTCTACTTTTTGACTTCAATGTCTTTTTCCTCTATAACCACTTTTTGTCTAATAACATGTGCATTACGGCACTACCTCAATCGTTAGAAAGCATATATTTCATAACAATTATAACTTATTTTTCTTACCAACAAACTGCAAAGTGGATATAATTAAAGAGAAACATGTTTCCCCACCACCATATATAACTAGTAAAAATTTATTACATCTTCGACCAACTCATTTTCAATGATCTTTCACCTTTGAAGGTTATTTTAGCACTCTCTTTCAAGACCTTTAAAGATTTACACTACCTACAACGTTTTTAAATAACAGTGTCATGCCTTATAAGTTGAGCTCGTCGCACTTGGCTTGCCTAGTGCCAGTTACCTCTCCTATGTGGATTGCGAACTATTGCATAGGAGCAGGGGTTTACCCTGTGCGCACCCAAAGGATAGCGGTTGCGAGTTCCCCGTGTTATCAAAAAAAAAAAAAATAGAACAATGTTGTCAGAGCCAGCTTGCGCATTTACACGACCTATCATCATCAACGCTCTAAACACTTAATGACTTAATCCTCCAAGAAGATTGGTGAAGCTGAGAATTTCTTATGCCAAAATCTATTTGACAACTATCTCTTGGACCAATCATCAATTCTAGGCAACTCAGCGTTGACAAATTGCAAAAGTCAACTTCTCACCAAGTTTCGTCTAACTTCACATTCTTTTACTTTTCCATACACAGCCATGCACATGATTAGAACCAATATAACTACAATCAAAAGATGCAACATATGGTGTAATACCATATCTAGTAGTTTTCTGCTTTTGGAGCGGAAATATTTGAGTTGCGCAACTTGTGGAAATAACCTCTCTACCTCTATGAGGTGGTGATAAGGTCTCTGTACATTTTACCCTCCCCAGACTCCACTTGTGGGATTTCATCGGGTATGTTGTTGTACCGTAGCACATTGTCTTGCTCTACCTATCACTTTTTTTAAAAATAGAGTGGTCTGAGCAATCTTGTGCACTTATACAACCTATCATTCTCAGCGGTCTAAATACTCAATAACTTAATGCTAGATCACTAAAGCTGAGAACTTCTTATGCCAGATCTATATGAACAATCATCTCTTCGACCAGTCGCCAGTTAATAGGAATCTCATTGATGACAAACTGTAGAAGTTAACTTCTCGACATTCTTCATTTAACTTCTCATTCTTTTACTTTTCCATACTTAGTCGTGCACATGATTAGGACCAATAGAACCATAATCAAAAGATGCAACATTTTATGGTGCAATACCATGTTCATGGCACCAGAGTAAGCATAGAGCAGAAATGTTGTTCTTGCAATCAGTTTTTCATTTTCAACATTAGCCAAGAAGAGAAGTACCACGCAGGTACATACCAAATATCTGAATATACGCAAACGTAAAATCAAAAGAATTATTTATTCTTATGCCCCTTTCAATCAGTAACTCAATCTTCTCTTTTCCCATTCTTTTAACTAGTGATGATATATATTCATCTGTAACTTCATCTTTCAACCAACCAAAATAACTAGATCTTTTTGAGAAAGCTTTTTAAAAAATTTTGAGAAGGTACCAAAATAATAATATCTCTTACCCCTAGATCAACAACATTTACTGCATATTGATCATCAGTAGTAGATTGGTACTCTTCTGGGAATGGCCTGCATCACAAATTACAGGAAACGCAAATCAGATAGGCATAACAGAAAATGAATCATCAAATCAAAACCTTTCTCAATTGAAGTTCAGGAAAACGAGATGATGCGCAACAGCTTCAGAAGAGAAACCTTCCAATAAACGAATTCAGAATGGCTGATTTTCCAGCCTCTTTTGGCCCAAAAACAAAACACTGATAAACATTTCTATCTGATTGTTGCTTCTTGCGATCGAGACGTCTTCTTCGAGTTACACGAATGGCAGACGAAGGATCACTAGCATATCCAATGTATATAAGATTCTCCACACTATAAATGGGATCAAGAAGTGTCATCAATGCCCACTGCATTCACAGGATAGAAAGAAACATCAGAACAATAGCATATAGAAACATATAAGCAAAGAAAACACTCCAAAATAATTGAATCATATAAGGCAGCTTAAATATTAAAATTCTGATCCACGGCACAAGATCCAAGACAGGTTTGGAAATTCGCATGTTCATCAAATTCTACACAGCCCAAATATTGGCTTTTTGAAGTTACGCCATAACGAAGATAAAATCAATCAATCAATCCCAAACTAATTAAGGTCAGCTATATATAACTTATCCATTGCGCTTTATCAGCGTTCAATATTTAGAGGATCCATCATAACTATTTTAGCGTTGGTCATGCAGCTAGCGCTACGGCACTATCCTAGACTTTTTTCAATTTTGGGGCCAACCGTGTGTGCCTCACATTTGTAAAACACAAAAATTAAGTATATCAATCCAGAGAAAGTAGAAACTACACCCTTCACCCATGTTTCCACTGCTATAGGAATACATTTATAGTACGTCATAGCGTATCATTTTAAAACAGATAGAACATGCAGATGTGCAAGTTAGCAAAAATGTTCCAGTAATATGCACCTCTGAAAGAAAACCATCAACAGAGAGTCCTCCCAAGGCATCCTTCTCTGCAGCATCCTTATATGGAGCTTCACTCCAGGGGCTGATATAAGAAGTTTATAAGGAACAATAATCAGTTAGTATGATATACGGCTTCAAATCCACCTATTAACCTTTTATACACCTAACTGTACATTTATGAGAATGTGCAACCAACAGAATATCATGGTCATAATTAGCTTTCCTGATTGGTAAAAACATGATCATAGTCTATCGAAACTTTATTTTATCCATCATAGTGTCTTCTTTTTATAAGGTTATTCACTATAACTTTTTTCAATAACCTAAAAAGGCCGCTGCTCTGTAATTACTGTTGAATCTTTCCTAGAATTTATCAGTTCCATAGATCTATGTTAACAGTTGTGACAGCTTTTTATGCCTTCCTGGAGCTGATAATCTCTGTTTAATAATGATATCCTTCTTATTTCAACCAAAACAAAACCTAAACAGGAGTAGATACTCCAAGTGAACCAGCGCCTGTCACTTCTCGCTACAACTTCTTAACAGCTCCAGCATCAAGAATATAGCTCAAACAACAACTTTGGGCAGGCCCGGGAAGGCACTTCCCTCTGTCTACTAGAAGCTACAAATACATCACATCTCAATATGCAAACCAATATAAAAGCCTATAATAATATCAAATCATTTTTCCTCATCTTCAGTAGTGCAATCAAAAAGAAAATAACCATGTAACATAAGGTATTAGGAAAGCCTGATTACTTCTCCGGAGCAGTGGAAAACAAGTCCTCAAGCTCATTGGATCGAAGAGCACCATCCTGATTAAGATAAAAAAGCAAAGTCGTTAAAGTTGTGAGATGACAAATAACATCATCAGAGAGAAATCTCATAAAATAATTGAACCTCTAAGCAACCAGAACTACATAAAAAACAAATAACTGGCAAAGAGCTGAGTAAATACAAAGAAGGTTTTCTATAAATTAAGAAACTTGTTGCTCGGACTCTTTGAAAATGGCAATAGGTGCATGTCGGATCTTCCATAAGTAGTGTCTTTCGGAGGATCTGGCACAGGTGAGGCAACAATTTTGAAGAGTCCGAGCAACATAGAAAGAAAACAATTGTGGCATAGGCGACCTATAAGAGCTGATGAAGGAAACAACAAAACCTGTAAAAATCACTAGCCATAGCACCTTCAATGGAATCTACTCCCCCACCCAAAATCCGAGATGCCAAAAACTCCCTTTCCAACAATAGAAGTATATTTGGTATGCAGTATGAATAATTTTCCATGACAAGATGTTTGGTTACCAATGTGATTTCTGCTCAAGAACATGTATCATTTTCCTCTACTACTATGTCAATTCTCGTTCCATGTCATTTGTTTTAACCACCACACAAATACTCAAACCTTCAACGCTCAAAATTGTCATTATAACACACATCTGACATTCCCATTCCCCAGCCTATTTCCAAGTTACCTAATTTTATGTCCAACCACGGCCATGAAAGAGATTGAAATTAGCATCTAACATTTTGTACAAAAGAATTCCATACCTCAATTATACTAAACAGATACTACGAGAAGAAACTTCAAGCCTACATTGGACAAGCAGTCTCAACAAGACGCACAGATGAGCTTGTTTATCAGAACTTCAAGATATTTAGAGAGAGAAAATGTACATACACCATCAATGTCAAATGTGAAGAAGATTCTTCTGAGGAAGTCCAATGCATCATTGGTCAGCTCCACGCTCTACAGGAGGGCAAGGATACTTCAGTATTTCAAAGTGAACGCTCAACAGTTATTATTTAGAAAGATGAGTAAATGAAATCTTAAGCAGGCAGAACATCACAGCAATTAGAAATAAACAAACAGATCAACAAATAGAGGGGGGAGAGAGAGAGAGAGAGAGAGAGAGAGAACTGATGAAGAGGCATAAGTTATAAAGAACCTTCCAAACAAATTTGATTATGGAATACACGTTTGAAAGGT
>JAABOM020000001.1:30870216-30901825 GCA_011800125.2 Solanum clarkiae | reverse complement strand
AAATTATAAAATTAATAGTGAAAAATATGCTATAAATTTATTTTTTTAAAATATTTTTATTAATATAAGTGCGTTATTCTACAAATTCAATTAATTAAGGACAAAAAGACAATGTTAATTAACATCGATATGATCCTTACCAATAAAATGACGTATCACACTTCCCAAGAAGACCCATGATATGACCCCACACCCCGAATATGTATCACCGTTTCGTAGCATAAGAATTATAGCCGCGTTCAAAGCCGCCTACTATTTTCTCCCAGATGTTAGAACTTTCCGTGTTTGTTAAAGGATCAATTCTTTACTAATTTGTATAAAAGTTGGATTTTGATATTTGTGATGTGGTAGATATAAAATTTTTCATTATAATTTTGTATAGTTGTTTGAGAGAGAGAAAAAGAGGAAGATGTCAGTTGATCTGGAATCTATATCAGAAGCGACTTCTGGAGCCATTGGAGCTATAGTTAGCACTACTATCTTGTACCCTCTTGATACCTGCAAAGCCAAGTACCAAGCAGAGGTTCAAGCTCATGGTCTCCGTAAATACAGGTTTCCTATCATCCCTTTTACTTTTCTCTGATCATGGGAATTCTTGTTTTCGCTGTTTGACAGATTTTTAGTTTTTTTTTTTATGAATGGGCAATTGTCTCTTTCTTGAATCTTGCTGTTGTTTTGTGGAGAAAAAGGGCCGGGTGGGACTGGATCAAGCAAGAATCGTTGATTGGTGATCAAAGTTTGGATCTTTAAAAGGGACTTGTGCTGGTCAACTGAAACCCATGTGGCCGAATCCGCTTTTTTTTTTTTCAAAGAATAAAAGTGAATTTTGTCTTTGGAAAAGCTTTCATGGCTTAATTTAGATATTTTCACCTTTATCAAAGAGTTTGCTCTCCTGATCATCATATTGTTGGCTTGCTTTTTTGGTTAAAAAGGCTTTCTTTCTGCAGAAAACTTATGTTTTAGTGAAACTTTTGGAAGTGATTTGTCGGTAGATGTTCTAGCCTTCAATTGCTTCCGTAAGAGTTTCCAGTGTTGGAGATCTACAGAGGAAGGGATGCCCTCAAATTTTCCCCATTTATCAGGGTTAATTCTTTGAAGTCTGTAAGAAAATTTACAGCATCAAACGAGGGTAGAATGGTCGAAATTCTAGTAAGAATTGATTTGTTCAAAAGAGAAGTTTCTATGAGACTGAGTTATCCCAGAATTCCCAACAACTTTGGTCATAAGTCAAACAGAAGTCCATTGCATAGAGTCAATTGACGTTGTTACCTAGGAGAGGTTTCCAAATACAGATATGAATTTTGGTCTGCTTTTTTCTTAGAGTTGCATCAGTAGGAGTTAGTCATCAGTTTTTCTGGCCAACTAAGAGTAAATGCCTATGATGTGTGAGTTTAATTGTGTCATTGGCATTATCTATACTAACCTCAAAAGTCATAATTATGTATGTTGCACATCTTTTGCTGAAATTAAGAAAATTCCCTAATTCTGGGTAGACCAAACACATGGTGTACATGAGCTTTCTATTGCATCTTCTGCTTGTATTAGAAGGTTTAAAAAGTATCTCAACCTCCTCTGGTTCAGGGTCATTAGAGAGGCTTTTGTTGATTGCAGACCTTTAGTTTAGGCAATTTCATTTTAGAAGGGAAATTTGGAAAGCACATGATTACTTGATTGAAGACATCATTTCCTCTATTTTACAACTTTTGGTGCGAGGATTGAAATTTTGCTTGTATTCTCATGCAAATGAAGTGCACGATTCATGGACTTTGAGCTTTTTGTGCAGTCCCTTTGCTTCATGTGACAGCACTGTCCTTTAGGGTGTCTCATCGTTATTACTTTGTAAATGACAAATTTTTTGGGTTAGAAATTATCTGTTTTTTTTTGTTTACCAATGTGGCTGAGAAAATCTCCATTGAGCTTATAACCTACTTTACTGTAATTAGTCCTGCCTAAATGCCAAATTTAAATTTCTCATTAGTTACCACTCAGTTATCATGAAGATGTTATCAACAATTGATGTTTCATTCTCGTTGTAGCCAGGAAGAGATACTGATTTGAATATGACTAACCACTACGTCAATGGTTTGGAATTTATAATGGAGTTTGGGACTTAGATTCTTTTTATTTTTTTACTGTGTCCCTTTTTCAATTGTTTATCTGATTGAAGTGACATAACACATCCTTTCTGACAATGTGCTGATAATTAATATTTGAATACACATGTTTTTGATACCTCTTCCACTGTTTCTGTTAGAACATGGAGTATTATGCTTTTTAGGACATTGCTAATTTTGTCACTTATTCACTTTTGCCTTTCTGCAGAAATCTCTCCGATGTTCTCGTGGAGGCAATATCAAAAGGAAAGATATTGTCACTGTACCAAGGTCTGGGAACCAAGAACTTGCAGTCTTTCATTGCACAGTTTGTGTATTTCTATGGATATAGCTACTTTAAGAGACTCTATTTGGAGAAAAGTGGTGCCAAATCCATTGGAACAAAAGCCAATTTGATTATTGCAGCTGCAGCTGGTGCTTGTACAGCCTTGACAACTCAGGTAAGAAGTTTTGTATACCTGCATCTGTTTAGTTTCTTGTCAAGTGACTTACTGGAAAAAGAAGAGCTTCGTGTTTTCATCTCACTTGCATGTTGTGAGGAAACACAGACTAAGAGTGTGCTTTGAAGTTGTACGTTACGATCCGCAGCAAATGCTTTTTGAGGGACAAACGAGTATTTTGTCTTTTTGGCTATGGTAGATACGGTGATTTTGATCTGGTTGTTTCCAACCGGGATAGAACTAAAAAAGAAATTGTTGAGACATTGAAACTAGTTTTATTATTTTGGTTGTGTCTTAGAAGCAGTGCTCCTATTCTCAATTCTGGAATATAGACCAGTAAAAAGTTAATGGAGCAACTTTTCAGGTTGCTTATAGCTGCCCTTTACAAAAGGTTAAGTGAAACTCTTTATCAATTTAAGATTGTTGCTCTAAAGACTAAATTTCTCAAAGGTCTAAGCGTGGTGTGTGATAAGGTCATGACTTATGTATGATATATGGGTTTTCTATGCTAGGAATTGAAAATGTAGGTGCATGAGCCAAAAGCTCATAGTCAAATGTCCATGGTTCTTACTCCAGTTGTTTGGCATCATATTCCGTGAATGTTTACTAAATGAAACGTTTACTAAACTAAAAGCTCAATTGGATTCTGATGTTAAGTTATTTGATGTTGTGTAGCCACTGGATACCGCTTCCTCAAGGATGCAGACAAGTGCATTTGGGAAATCAAAAAGCCTTTGGGAAACACTTACAGAAGGTAGTTGGAGTGAAGCATTTGATGGCCTTGGGATTTCCTTACTATTGACATCCAACCCTGCCATTCAGGTACTTAAATATTTTCTTGTAAAATTGAAGAAGTGACTAGTTAAATTAGCATACAGATTTGCTTTAGTTAAATGGAGCCTTGTGAGTTCTAGTGATGTTATATGTGAAACCACAATTTTCTCCTAATTGACGATAGCGTATATGTTAAAGTAGCTGTTTATCTGATGCAGTATACAGTTTTTGATCAACTTAAACAACGATTGCTGAAAGATAAAGAGAATACGATAGAGAAAGGCACATCGCCTGTTGCGCTTTCTGCATTCTCAGCTTTTGTATTAGGTGCCCTGTCAAAGAGCATAGCCACTGTGCTAACCTATCCAGCGATCAGGTTTGATGTCTTTTGATCTTTTATTATGGATTGATGTTATTTCTGTTCCAATATCCTTTTTAACATTTAGCCTGATCAGGTGCAAGGTCATGATTCAAGCAGCAGGCGATGATGAGGAGAAGGCTGAGCCTAAATCAAGTAAGAAAATCAGTGGTGTCATATGCTCTATTTGGAAGAAAGAAGGAATCTTGGGTTTCTTCAAGGGATTACATGCTCAAATCCTCAAAACCGTGTTAAGCTCTGCATTGCTTCTAATGATCAAGGAAAAGATCTCCGCCACAACTTGGGTCCTCATACTTGCGCTTAGGAGACTTCTGCTGCTCAGGCAGAGAAAGTTAAAAAGCGCGTAAATTGTGATCAGCTGAGCTGAATGTGTGGTTAAATGAAAAACAAAAAGGCTTACATGAGAAATCAGGAGGAAAAAAGTTAATTGCAAGGTTGCAGTCTACATAGTTTCAATTACCATCCGCAAGGTGCTCTAGCAGAATGAAGAATTCAAGAGAACAATATGATGGTTTTTGGTCTTCCTAGAAGAGAATAATCTGTCAAGAAATATTTTTTAAAATAACGTTAGAATAATTTGGTTAGAGAATCTCTTTTTAGTTGCTCTAGAACTACTAGGTTGTCTAGAAGAAATGCGCGGTGTTGCTTCTGGTGGCAACATTCTTGTCCAACTTTTAAAGTTCATTATGATGTCTTCTTGACTTTCGGATTCTTGTTGACATATACTTGCCCAGTCATTGTGGAACCAGGGGAAGGACACAAACACGGCATGTGCTTTATTATGTTTAAACTATATTTATTGGAAGTTAGCATCTGGGAAACTTTTATTACTATGCGTTTTTCTTTGTTCCATGGTACAGATGAAACACGATCAAAATGCAGAACCTTAGGCTTCGTCTCCCATTATCTTAATTTCTCAACTAAAATCCAATGCCGCTAGCAAGTCTAAAAGCACTTTTTGTAGCTGATATCAAAGGTACTTGTACCTTTTCCATTTAAGCAGGAATAACTTTATTTTCAGTTTTAGGGATTTATATTATAAGTCCTCGCTGTGTTGTATACATGCATTTAATCTTTAAATTAATCAAAGAAAAAACTCAAACGAATGGCTTTCAAATGAGATTTTGCATTTGTAAAGGGCAGTTATAATCAACATGGATCACAAAAATTTAAACATAGGCTATCGATAAAAACCACAATTAGATTTTGTATTATAACTTATGCATGATTTCTACCAAAACTCTTACAGAAGTCCATCCTTAAATTATTTTTTTTTCTTTCTTCCAAAATTTCAAAAAAAAAAAAAAGAAAATCGAAAGAGAAAATTCATTCATACGTAAATCGACTAATTTAAATTGATTATACAAATTTGTTCTTATTCTTTAAAAAAATAGCGCAAATATAATTGTTGAGAAGAATTATTCATCCGAATATAAAATTTTTAGCGTATTTAAAAGGAATTTCCAAATCATAATTTAAAAAATTCATAAATTATAAATAAAATAACAAAAGAATGCAAAAATTTCAGCACGTAAAACCTTTCGAAGTTGGGACCCATAACCGAAAGCCCAAATATTACAAGATCCTCACCCCCTTACCTGAAAAATCCAAATAAACAAAACCCCAAAAAGAAAACAATAAATAAAAAAGGAAACAAATAAAAAGAGTTTGGAGAGGATCGCAGATCTGTCTGAGACTGAACTGAAAGAACAAGTTTGCATATATACACACCTTTATTCGTATTATATAGTAAGCAAACGAAGATGATGTCCAGCAATTACACCGCAATTGACAGTCAGAATGTTTCAGGATCTGTTCCGGTAAGTTTTTTCTCAAATTTTTAATTTTTGTTCGGTTTTGTTGAATTATTCTTCTAGTCGTAGTTCAGATCTAATTGTCTGTTTTATTGAATGTTGCAGGCAGTCGCAGATCCACCTGGTCAAGTTGCCGTGAAATTCACTGGTAATAACTTTCACATTTTCAACAAAATCATACTTTTTTTTTGTTGGATCATATTGAATTAGTTTGTGAAATTTTGGGCTTAATTTTGGTTGCAGAGTCGAATTTGCAGACATTTCCACCTTCCGGTTCCCATGGGAAAATCTCTGGTGCTTCTGGACCTCCACGTGATGCTGACGGTATTTGCTACTATTTACTAATATGCTACTATATTTTGATATCAAATTAAAAAAAAAATTAGGAGTATTATGATTGCTATCATAAAGCGTGTAGGTTTCAGCTAAATTTAGCTGAACTTCATGCAAAAGAAGAATAAAAGAGGTAAAAGGAAAAAGAAGAGGATTGTTTAGTTTTTAGACATCATGGATTAGAGCTAGTGCAGCTTGTAGATTTGATTCCAGATATTTGAAGTTGGTGATATCGCACTTGTATCTGATAAGGGTCCGCGCACGTTCTGATGCTGAAGTTAGAGTTTGAGAAAATCTCTCCTTGTTAAGTTTATTCAATTCCACAGCAAGGGTGCTGCCCAGGGGTGGATCCACCTACCGGGTTCATCTAAACTCACTACATTCGATGTGGAACATAAATTTTCCATGTAAAAGTTCAATTAAATTGCAATGAATAGTAAATATGAACCCATAACTTCAAAAATATAGTGGATTCAATGCAAAAATTACTTAAGAGTTAAATCCATAGAGTTTAAATTCTCGGATTTCCTCTGGTGTGGCCTAGTGGTCAATGGAGTGGGTTTAAGAGTCATGAGGTCTCAAGTGAAATTCGAACAGAGGCAAAAGACATTAGGTGATTTCCTCCCATCCATCTAAAGCTCGGTATATATTGTTACTCAGTGTCTGTGCTGAGAGGAGGTAGTAGGTAACTCATGGAATTAGTCGAGATGCACGCCTGTTGGTGTAGGCACCACAGTAATAAAATGTATCTTCAATTCTAGTAACACTACAATAATAGCACTCAACATTGTCTTACAAATCGGCTGTTGCACATGTCTTAGATGGTTTTGCTGCTAAGCTTAAGAGATGACTCACCTCTCATCTTTTCTGCATGGAGGATTTTTTTTACAACTAAGCTGATATTAAAACCTTACACACCATTGCTTGTTATGCTATGACTTCTTGCAAATTGAAATTTTCGCTTCAAGTCTATAAGCCTAAGCTTGGATTTAAATATACATACTTCATATTATAAGTCTGGAGTTTGATTGAATTTCAACATAACTTCAACTTGGATGATATTGGAGAGGGTTTCTTCAAGGCTCGGTACATATTTCTTCTCAAGTCTTGATTGTGGTAAAATGGGTGTATAACATCGTTATTGATGTTCTGAGCAGGTCGTCGGTATGATTAGTCCCTAATGTTTTATCGGTGTTTATATTATATCATTGATTTTCATCATACCATGCTAGGATTAGCATCGAGGTTGTCCATGATACCATTCTTGCACCAGTGGTGATACATGCTTTACCTAACCTTATGTATTTAAGATGTCATCCACAGAAATGGATCCTGATAACACTTACATTGACAACATCTTTGACCTTGATATGATTAGAATTGTTAACTTTATAGCTGCTATGTTTTAATCATCTTTTTAAGATAAGGGAGACTATTACATTTGTCACAATGTTTTAGATTTAGTGGTGAAAAAAAAATTCTCAACTGGCATCTTTAACTTGGTGCACTTTCATATGCCTATAGATATACAGGATGCAAAGTGGTGCTTTAATTGTTCTTGGAGTTTTGGTCTGCGTATTTTCCACCTAAAATGGAACAATCTTGGTTGAACAACTTTGGCTTGACCAACCTACGCATAAGTGGGGTACTACAAAAACACAATTATCCTCCAAAACAGGATGTAATTAGAACAAAAGAGTTGGAGAGTAGTTGGAATGCTACTGGTTAGAAGTGGCAAGGTAGGGAAGATCTGTGAATTTTTCAAGCAACTGCAAGGTTAACTTTACTTAAGAATGTGTGTCTTTTGAACAAAACAAGTTAGGAATAGCGCTAGTTCCTGCATCAATCTGTTTTTAGTAGTGCTGGTCCAAATCAAAATTTTGGATGTTTGGCTGGAACAGTGAGAAATTCAGTCCTGATGTTGCTTTGAGGAGATGAAACAAGTGGAAAGAAGAGATAAGGGTTTTTTAGCTAATGAAATTCTTAAAGAAGTGTTGTTATGTTGTTATGGAAGATCTCGATAGTGGGCAAAACACTATAAATTGTGCAGAGATTATTCATCAAAATGGGAGTCAAAATCAGATAAATCTTGGTAAAGTGATGATGCGTCTGAATGTTAATGTAGTAGTCTAGTACTAAATGAGACAGTAGAATCACAGGTAAGAACTTATTTTTGCCAATATGAAATAGGAAATACGAATATAATTTGGTGTGGACTAAAAGTCGAAATGAGGTGAGGAAGAAATCATTTTTCTAGAATAAAAATAGGATAATAAGGAAGTTCCAGAAGGGGTCTCGACGTTTTACAATAATGTGGTTACATTTACTCTAGATATACCTAGTTCCATACAGGTTGTATCAACTGTTGTTCTTCCATATTGACTGTCAGAGTTATTTCTATCTCCAAAAAGATAAACTCTCATAGCGTTAACTGAAGGAAGCTGCAAGTCACGCTATTCTGTCCTTTTCATTATGTTATTAGTACTTTTTGCAAATTTATTTTTCTTGGTTCAAGTTGAATTTACTTCTATTCTCTTTTTGTTTAATAATTATGATTTGTTGTTGTAGATACATTCTCTAAACCAGTATCCGGTTCTGATGAAGCCCAGCAGAGTGGTTGGTTTCGCGCTTTCACTGTTGCTGCTTATAAGCCCTATTTTGATGTTGATACCTCTGATGTTCTAGAAAGGATAAAAGATTCACTTCTTCCTTTCACGGGGTCCTTTTCTGAGAAGACTGCCGATAGGCCAGATTTGTATGCTTCCTGGTCTTTCATTTTTTATTGTTTATTGAGTTAGCATTTATTCTCATATAGTATTTTGAATTATATGTCTTATGAAAATTTATCACTCGTAGTTATTCCCGGAAATGTATGTTTTTGGGCTTTCACCATTTTCTTGATTAGGTGGGGTTTGACCATTATTAAATGGCATTTATATTTTTTTTATCCCGTTCACTTCCATCAGTTCTCTGCCCTTGGTATATCCTGTTTCTAAGAGAACAGAATGCGTCTTTCCCCCTGTTCACACTTCTCTTCTTGAATATTATCGTTCTAATTATTTATTTATTTTTTTGATTTTGGGGAGATTTCCCTTGATGAATATCCCTTTATGACAGGTTTATCCTACAATATTCTCATTGATCAGCTATTTAGACCTTGATTTTTTTTGACCTTCCTTAGAAACAAAGAATGACTAACAGGCACTTACCAGTTGGCATTGCTGGCTGGGAGGTTGTCTATGAGCCGGACATAATATGGCAAAGCCACAATGCCTGACTTGTTCGATTTGAATAGTGATTTATTTTGGTGTTGAAGTTCCCATTAAGTGCAGGTTGGTAGGGGATTGTAGTGTAAATTCAGGCTAGTGGATATGGAACAATCCTTTATAATTCTTGTTGTGATAAAAGATTTGTTAGTTCGTTATGCTTGTTCTTTTGGTGAACTGATTGTTTTGTTGCTTGTTCATCTAATGTCTATGTCAAGTGAAATTCTAGCTTGAAAAACTTAGGGGGAACTGAAAGGGCAATTCTGTTAATTTTCCTTTGATTCTCTGTTAAATTTAGGACTTTAACCAAAGGAAGTTTGTTTCAAATTCTGGTGGTATATTTTGAAAATTATCACTACCGAAAAAGAATAAGAAACATTTGGGCTATAATTTTTCAATTTCGAGTTGGAATTTGTGTGCTTTGTACTGTTGCTAGTGTATTTTGTGCAAATCATCAGATTTCCTTCTAGAAGTTATATGCATTTGTTTTGCTTTCTTCTTCTCTCTCTTATTTCTATACGTCTTCTACTATTATATTAAGAATGCTTAAGATACTCTATTTATAATTCGGATTTTTTTATTTCGTTGGATTCTTTTCATAAATTTTAGTTCTACTTTTCTTAATTTGGGTTGCTTAGTGGTTTTTGTTTGTGTGCTTCGGTGGATTGGTTTGAATCATTCGCATACTCATTGCCCCTGTTTCATCATCTTTATGCATGTTCCCCCATCGCTTCTAACTTGGATATAAAAGCACATGTTTGTTTTTTGTTCTGGAATCTGGTACCTTTCTTGGACACTGCTTAGAATGATGGAACCAGCGATGTGATGATTGTCAAATTTGTTTGAAGAAAAGTTATTTCAGTTGTTGGCCTCGTGATACATTATGACTGGTTCACACCTTTGCTTCTTTTTAACTTGGTTTCCATTTGGTTTGGTTTGTCAGAATTGGAAGTGTGTGTATGGATTTTCAATACCTTCCTGGACAATCAAGTAACAACAATATAACAACCTACTAAAAGAAATTAAAAAAAAGATAGAACAAGTAAGTGAAGTTTTGCCACTACCGCCCCTCTTTACGTCTTTAGTCCCAGCTTTGCCTGTTCTGCAAGTAAGAAGTAAGTTGTGAAGAACTTGCCTGCAGGAAAGCTTTGCTAAAGGGTGCAATGTAGGAAGGAAAAAGATGTTTGCAAACTTTGCATCTAAACCAGCCTAAACTCTTGCTAATGCTTATGCAGCCATTATCTATCAGTGCATTTTTCAATTGTTTCCATATTTGCGACTTCTCTACCATAATTATACAATTTTTTCATATTAGGTATGGGCCTTTCTGGATATGCAGTACCTTGGTTTTTGTAGCAGCTTCCATTGGTACATTTATTACCTATATAGCACACAAGCTACAAAACAAGGAGTGGAACTACGACATCAACCTTGTCACTTGGTCCGCGGGTTTATTCTATGGTTATTCTACTATAGTTCCTCTTTGCTTGTTTCTTGTCCTCAAGTACTTCTCTGCCCCATCTGGTCTTGTTCAGCTGCTCTGCCTTTATGGCTATTCCCTTTTTGTCTTCATTCCTGCATTGGTAAGTTTATGTAATTATGGTATACTTCATTGCACTTTTGGAATCCTGTTGCTTGATTAATCATTTCACTATCATTTTAAATTTGGCATTAGGATCCATGCTAAGATCTATGGCTACTGTGTTTACAGTGTCTGTCTCTTGTTCCCTGGGAGATAGTGAGATGGGTGGTTGCTGGTATAGCTGGCTTCATGTCTGCCACGTTTGTTGCTCTTAACCTAAAACACCACATAGCATCGGCTGGCGAAAGGTGGTTCTTCATTGTGGCTGCTATCTTCCTGTTGCAACTTGCTCTTGCTTTGGTACTGAAGGTTTACTTATTCAATGTCACAGTATAGCTATGAAACTATTGCAATGTGTCTAGGATCGGTTTGAACATGTAATATTAGTCACACAGACCGGACACTGTTCTTCGTATCAACTTGACTGTAAGTGTGCTTGGTCATTGAAACGGAACTGTATTCATTCATTTTTGACGATATACAATAATATAGTTTCACTTTCGCCAAAAGTTTTTGTTTTCTGCTTGTAGTTCCTGTTTTTTCCATTTATCGGGAGGTGTATATGCAGCGTCAAAATCTTTGTTCGTGTCTTCATGAGCAGGTTTGACAATGTTGAGCACTTTTGTATTCAGTAGGATTTTAATTCTTATGTCAAGATCTGTTTGCAAATTCGACAAGTCCACGTACAAAATACTTTTGCTTGCCACGATGACCCTTGAATGAGCTAATTTTCAACTTTGTGTCCACCTTTTCTTACTTTGCTTGCTCCTTTTGCTGTCAACATTAGATTCTGATGATTAATTAGAGTACCATTTTGTCAAGTCATTGGAGTTTATATTTAGGAAAAGAACTTGATTAAATCGATGGCCCTCGAATATTTTTCAAAAGGTGACAACTACTGCAAGCTAATTTTGCCAGTTAACATCAGATCATATTTAAGCCTATACATTATACAACGCGACACACGTGTAATTTTAGAGTTCAACTATGTGTCATAAAAGGGAATCCTTTCGTTATTATTTTACTCTTATTTAATATTCTTTGGCAGTCTTGTTTTTAATTAATGATACTAAATATGCTAGATTTCAAAAACTGAAATGCACTGAAATGACTATTTTGAATTTTCAACTTTCAACATTAATTACTTCTTTAGTTTTTCTGATTAGTCAAATATATATTTTCAAAGCTAATTAATTATCAATATCGGAAGAATAGAATAATTTATATATTCATTACATGTATATATAAGAATAAGTTTTTTCTTTGTTTCTTTGCCCCAATAAAATAACGAGATTTGAAATATAGTTTAATCGTACTAAATGAAATCATGATTAGTAACTTACATATCAGTGTCAAATCTTTAAAAAATGACTTTCTTTATTTAAAAAGCTAACAATAACTGCGAAAATGATATACCAAAAAGGCATATTTCAAAAAGCAAGAAGGTGGCTACGCACAATGTCACCACCTACCCAACCTCAAATGGCTCATCTAGATGCTACGCCTATAACTCATTTTCCAATACGTTATAAGGAAATTATTAGTAAAAGGAAAAAAAAAAAAAGTTGCCCAAACACAAAAACCAATCATATGAATTGAGGAGTAGTAGATTTAATAAATCAAGAAGTCTGCCTGTTAACTTGTTAATAAAATAAATCCCAAAGTACCACAACATATATAAGTCAGAAAAATTTCAAATAAATATATAGTAATCAATTAACCTATTGAATAATGAGTCAAGCTTTGGAGGTAAAAGCATAATCAACTTGATGCAAATGAAAGAGTACCAATAAGGCAATAACCCGTTTTACTATAGTTTATAATAATAATTTAAATAAAATGTCACAAGATTTTATGGTCGGAAGAGAGAAATGGAGACGACAAATCCAAGGATTATGGCAATTTAATAATACAAATCTCTACTTTTAAGAGAGGATAGAACAAAAGAAGAAACAAAAATAGTATTAAATCAAGGAAGAAGCCTAACTCAAAACAAAACAAAACGAAACGCTAAAGATGCCTTTTATGAAAAATGTGTTTAGAACCCTTTTGATTATGAAATCAAAGCCATAAAGTACATTAACATATTAATCTGTCTTTTTTTTTTAAAAAAAAAAAAAATTGTACCTGAAAAAATATCATTTTTTTATACTTGAGGAAAAATTTTAACTTTAAAATTCTCTATCTACACTTAATGAAATGAAATATAGCTACACAAATATATAAAACTTGTTTTAGATTAAAAATTTCAAAAGTCTTACTCCCTCCGTCCCATTTATGTGACACTCCCTTTTTTTTTTTGTTCGTCCCAGAAAAAATATCAACTTACTCAAATTAGAAACAATTTACCTTTAAAATTCTCTTTTTACCCTTAAAGAAATGATTCTCAGCCACACAAAATATCTAAGAATGATTTTAGACCACAAGTTTCAAAAGTCTTCTTTTTTTCTCTTAAATACCGTGCCAAATCAAAAGGTGTCACATAAAATGAGACAAAAGGAGTACTATTTGTTTAAAATTCTATGTCAAGTCAAACAATGTCACATAAATTGGAGCAGAGAGAGCAAGTCAGAGTCAACACAAGAGCTAAATTAAGTTGTACTATACCTAGATATTTGCACAAACATTAGGTTTTGGCTTTTAAGACTTTAGGGAAAGATACTTAGCTAGAGTCAAGTTAGATCCTGAATTTAAGGTATGTGGAGTTTTACCTAAAAGCTTATAGAAAAATCCCATTGGTAGAAATTTCTAAGAATTTTAGCAAATCACTGTTTGTGCTGACATTACATTTTGTCATCATCCATACTTCTCCTAGTATGTAACTTCTTTATTTAAAATTACTAACCAAAAAAATATTCAACCAAATCCCACATCAAACCGAAAGCCCTTTGTATATATTGACTAATCACTTCACACTTTTCACACACACACACACACACACAGAGTTTCATGCAACTCCATCAAACATATATACTCATTCACAACATTTCGTCTTTTAACTTTTTTCAATACAAACACATTCTCATACAAAATATATCAAGCAAGAGAACACAGAGAACAAGTTAACTGAAGTGCCATGCTAGCCAAAACAAGTATAGTACTTTTGTTGATGATCTTTGTGACGATACAACGAGATGTTATGGGAGGTCGTGGGTACCTGATGCAGCAAGATAACAACATTAATATGGAAGATAATGCAGAAAGTCCTACAAGGAGCAGCCACATTATTGGAGGTGGTTTTGTTGCATATGTCGATAGAGAAGTGCCTTCTTCTCCTGATCCCTTGCACAATAGATGATCAAATTAAAGAAGAGATATATAGTATGTTGTGTATATATAGATCATTGCAAGGTGTCTATTCTTTACCGGCTAGCTATTCCATTTGGTACTTGTTTTCTCATACCAGTATAGATGATGACGCGGGTAACTCAGGAAATTAACTCACCATTTATGGTATTTTGTTTGTACTAGGTTTTGACCACTAAACCACACCTTTCGGTGTGAGTAATATTCTTATATTTTGTATGTTAGGAAAAAGATTGATATGATCAGAGATGCTTCACAACCCATTGCATGAAATTGATCTGTAAGGGGCTGTGAAGCATTTGACATTCTCAAAATAATAGCCAAAGCACTTAGGAGTTCCTATTTTTTTCTTAAAAAATAAAAATTAGTTACTGCCTTTTCTTTGATTTCTTGTAATCAACAGCTCTGGAAATCCCTAGGGATTTCAGTATGAGTGTTTTCTTAAATTCTTTCATTAGTTAAATTGTGAAACCTGCTTCACTCATTGTCCCTTTTCTCCTGTAGAATCATCTCTTTGATTTTTTCTTGTTTGGTAAAATAATTATTGTGTAATTTGTTTTCTAATTCATGGAGAGAGAAAAACCAGGGCACTGCAAAAAAAGGTAAAAAAGAAAGCGGTTTGCCCAAACAAACAAGAAGATTAACAAAGTAAAAGTCGTTTTAACAGTAACACACTAGGAGAGTTAGATTGAAGAAGTATTAGGGGAGAGGTGGTCAGACAAGATATAGCGAAACTTGACCTCACCGAGGACATGATCTTAGATAAAAAGGAGTGGAGCTCGCGAATTAGAGTAGCAAACTAATAGGTTAGTAGAGTAGTAGGATTAATTGTGTCTTTATATCTTATGTTGTCATTATTCGTCTTTGATATGTTAATTTTATTATATTTACATACTATCATGTGTCTTTCGTTATTAATCCTTCTTCCTTTTTTCTTCCCTTTTCTTTTCCCTTTTTCTCCGTATCTAGTTTATTCTGCTTATGGGTTTTTCAGATGAGTGCTCTCAAAAAACTTCTCTGATTATGTTATTGTTGTTTGAATATATGCAGGTTAGAGTGCGGGGTGAACATTGAACAAAACTTTAAAGCTTGCAGAATAAGTCCAAAACATCCTTAATTATTGACTTCAATAATACACAAGGATTAAATTAAATAATTGCCATATTCCTCATTAGTTTGACTAATTGTCGTTGTGATTTTCATGGGGATGTGACTAATAAGCTTGAAGAGAAAGATAACATTATGCACACGCGTTGAAAATTAACCTCGTTGTAGGACCCTTTTATCACATGTATTAAGGACTAATTAGGTCCTACTTTGAATTACTTCAAAAAGCAACTTTTGAGTTTACTTCAATTTCCTCTCATTTAATTTCTAACATTCTACTTTAGGATCCCCTTTGCGTATAACAATTTGCCTCTGAAAACTGGTAGAACCAGAGATTTGGTAGGACATGTGCCAATATGCATCCATCTATAATATTCTCAAAACCTTGCATGTCACATAATGCAATTGTTTCTCAAATACATTTGCAGAATTCCATTGATAATGAGAAGCCAATGCAACGCTAACACAACAATTTTGAACATTTACGGGCAAACCAAGGTCAATTTGTTACTGAGTTACCTAATGAGTGATAAAGTAAATTTTTATCAATTCACATCAACAAGATGTTTGATAATTTGAAACCATTCTATTTTTTTACAAGAATGAGTCACAATTTTATGAATTAACTTGAGATAATGAACAGGCTCCTTCTACAGTCATTCCCCCATAATAATAACATAGTCATGAGCTTTCCCATACTACTAAACCAGTCCATTACTGTAAAGTACGTCGATTCAGAAAATCATTATTGACAATCCCATCTAAAGTAGAGATAACAAACTATAGGTTCAAAAAAAGTTTAAATAATCATGCAGTTAACTTATGCCAATACAGTTAACAGAAGTTGAAAACCAATCTATCAACTTTAACCAAAAACGACATCAAGTGGGAGATAGCAATCTGCTTTTCTATGTCCATGTCCCACTAAAATAAACTGTTTTCTAATTCGTTTTGTTACACTTCCAAAATTCTAAGCCAGCCGCCCTGGCCTTCATTCCCTTGTTCCTCCTCGGGGCTCCTTATGAGGAGGATCCAAGTTCAAGAGAATATACGATTCAGCTCTTTTCACAATATAAGTTGAAGTGTGTAAGATTGGATAGCTTATCATGCCTTGGACTTCTTTCCTTTACCTTCTTTTGCTGGAGGGGCCTGGAAAGGCATGAACGTTTTCCCGCCCATGTATGGCCGTAGAACTTCAGGAACTTCAACTCCATCCTCCCTTTGGTAGTTTTCAAGTATACAACACATAGTCCTCTCTGTCGCTGTAAGGGTGGAGTTCAATAAATGCACATACTGCTTTGCTTGCTCATTACCCTGAGGAAACAATAATGTCAAAGTAGTTCAAATTTGTGTGAAACAAAATCTAAACATTGGAAACTGAAGCTGACTGGCAATGTTTGCTAACACTCTTAATAAACACTAGCGGAAGACAATAAATCAACAATTACTGGCTTATTATTCCCCTAGAGATTTCTTCTTTTACAGCCATACAAGTTGTATGAAGGGGCAAATCACAATACCTTCTTCTGTCCAAACCGAATTTCCAATTTTCTCGACTGATAGTCTGTGCAGTTTGAGCAGGACACAAGCTCCCTATAAGTTGATGATGCAGGGTACCACCCTTCCAGATCATACTTCTTTGCTGCTGCATCATTCAGTGCGCCAGAAACAATAGCCACAATTTGGTAAGGAATCTTTAGCTGTGAAAAGGAAAAGCGATGTTGAGATTTCCTTGACATCAGAATAATAGGACTAAACAATAGTAAATACCTAGTATTATCTGATACTCAACACAGTGAAACAAAATCCTTCCTGAGCTGCAGAAGTCATTACAGACTGGATTTTTAAAATCAGATAGTGGTCTCAGAAATCCCAAAAGGATAAAGTTCTTTGGATACGTCAATCCCCGATTATAAAACTTACTAGCCTGCTAGAGAACCAAAAGAGAATAGCTGGTGGACTCTAAACAACCCCAACTATAGCCAAAATTTGGTAAGGAATCTATAGTGATACAATGAAAGAACTATGTTTAGATTCTCTTGCACCCAGAGTATGTCACGCCAAGTTTGAGAATATTTTAATAATCAATAACATGACTAAACAATAGTAAATGCCTACGCCTATCTCATATTTAGAAATACAGTGGATTAAAATGCATTCCTTTGCCACAGAAGCTATATCACACTGAATTCGTTTAGATAGTGGTCCTACAAATCTCAATAGGTGCAAAGTTTTTTTGGATTTGTTTGGATACATACATCTCAAGATTGGGGCTCATACATTTGAGCCGAGGGACTTTCAGAAACAGCCTCTCTATCTCCATGAGGTAGTGGTAAAATTTGTATACACAACCCTCCCTAGATCCTACTTGTGGGATTTCACTAGGTATGTTGTTGTGAATCTCAAAGTTACAAAACTTACTAACCATATATATAAAATCCAAGGCTGAGATCCAATAAGCAGAAAACTCACATGTTGTTGCCAATTACTAGAGCAACATCACCACTAAGACTCCAACCAAATGACAAATCCATCATTGGCAAACCAGCATGCCAGTCTAACAGAATCATAAATTTTTAGAAAACATTTTCCCTTTCAAAAACCAATACCAGCCTCATCCGCACCCTAACACATCCTCTTCATAAGCAAAATGGGTCATATACCAAAAAAATATATGCTTGAAAGGTTTGCAATTTTCTGTAGTAATTCCTGTATCAAGAATTCCACATCCAGGTTGGTAAAGAACAGTATCCAGTATGTCTTGGTAGGGTTGGAGAATTTAGCATCTTTTCTACTGTATCTGGTTCTTGTATCTTTTCTGTGCGTATGTTCACTTTAAATCTCACTTTAAATAGATATATCATTCAGTTGAAAAGTACCTATATGGGAAGGTTACCCATTAAACATTTTTTGGTTCCAGTCCAGATCCCCTATACGGTAGCTGTTGATGTGGGCTGTTACTTAAGGAACTTCAATTATTCTCTTATACCTGTTTTGTATGATTAAGTTATTTAATACCATGAGATTGAAGTTGTAAATCCATTAATAACCGCGAAACACCAAGGGGACAGTTCAAAACAAGCCCACCCTTTTATCCTTCTTCCTGACTTAAATACTAGGCTTTTTCCTGTGACCTAAACCCACACATCAAAAGTTGCAGTCTTACCAATAGACCAAAGCACCAGGGGCGGCAAAAGCCCATAAACAGGTGGCCTACAGACCAAAGAGTTGGCTCAGCAACCTTAGGAATCAACCCTTAAGAGGCAACAACAGATGAATTCTCACTTTCTACCTAAACCTTGATGTGCAAAATTCACCCTATACATGTGCTAGTGGGAGGTCGGACTTGGTAAGATAGGTCAGTTGAGTAGGAGAAGGTCCTGATTAATTAAAAACTATGAAGCAAAACAGATTCTGAGACCATTCCAAAAGAATATTCTATAAATGCCCCCATCAATTTGCAGCAATTCAACTTTTCATTACCACTATATCTTTAAGCACAAAAAATTGCAGGATTTAACAGAATGAGTTGCTTAAACAAAAATTATCCATTTCAAAAGTAGATAATGGAGGAATACTAGAGGTGTGCATCGGTCGGTTCGGTTTTGTGCATTATCGGTTCGGTTTATCATTTTTCGGTTTTTAAATATGCTAAACCAATAAGAAACAACAACAACATACCCAGTGGAATCCCACAAGTGGGGTCTGGGGGAACCAATAAGAAACCAATAAAATAATTTTTATCGGTTTTAACTACTTAATGGTTCGATTTTCGGTTTACCTGATAAGAATGATAATGAGAATTTGCATTAATAAAAAGCAGATAGAATACGAAAACTATGTTTACAAACTTGCAAAAGCTATAATTAGTTAATTACAAACTAAAATACTAAAGTGGATAACTAATCACTTAGGTACTATAAAGATCAAAATATGTAAAGTACTGCTATAGTATCCTATTACTATTAAATTACTAATATTTAATATTTACAAAGGGATAAAATAGCAAATTATTATAATCTTATTGGGTTATCGGTTTACCCAATAACCTAATAGTAAAAATCGATATCGAACCGATAACCCAATAATTTTTTTTTCAAAACCATTAAAAACCCGATAACCTAATAACCCAATAACATTTTTATCGGTTCGGTTTATTGGTCAGTTCGGTTTTTGCACACCCCTAAAGAATACTATTTTATTAAGCAATTAAATTATATGTATCAGAATAAGGGATATTGGACAAAAGAAGGATTATTTCAAGAAAAGAACCCCTGATGGGCTAAATGAAATAGCGTGACTGGTTTTGCATCAGTGGGTTCAAGAGGTGCAAATCCAGACAAAGTGACAAGAGGTGCAAACCCAGACAAAGTGACATTCTGATTCCAGTGAGTACCTGTTATACACAAATTGGTGTATTTTAGTCTGAAGGGGTGTAGCATAATTATGGAAAGTAGTGCTGTAGCAACCAAGTAACAGGTAAATTTTCACATTCCTTCCCAGTAAATGATTGAGGAACTTTGACGACTTGTTGAGTTAGAAATATAATAGACCTCGGTCCTATCAATATTGCTTAAGCAGCTTTAAAGATACTTTCAACAGAGGGCAATATCCCACGAAACAGGAGAAGATCAGACATACCTGCTGAAAGAATTCCTCTGAATTTTTAATCATCTCCTCATGCATGTCCCACGAGTCATTGCCATTTGGACTGGTCAAACAGAACTGTTCAACTTTCTCAAACTGATGGACTCTAAAAATTCCAAGTGTGTCGCGGCCATGCGAACCAGCTTCTTTGCGGAAGCATGATGAATATCCAGCATACCTGGTGAATGGCATAGATGTTAGTCCATAGAAGCCAACTGGCAATAGAAGCAATAGAGGACACTGTTGGTGCCAGGTTGCGTTACAATACCTTATTGGAAGCTGTGAAGGATGAATCCAGTCATCCAAATGATAAGCACATAGAGGTTGTTCAGCGGTGGCAATCAGATATTTGTCATCTCCCTCACCAGTGACCTATCAAAACATAAGATAATTGAGGTGTGTCTTGCCCCCAAGCCGTCAATAATTTCATATAGGAAAGCATGAAATGGCAGACATCATGTAAGAATATGCCAAGAATGTAGAGTTAATGGAACCTTAAATCATCAGGATGGGGAAATTCTATTCAGATGTACATATTTTTGGGACTTCCCTATCTATTTAATGAAATTATCTTTTTCTTTAAAAAAATGCAGAGTAACTGTCACAATGAATGGTATATTGAATATTTATCATTCTGACAGAACTCGAAGGATCCTCCAAAATAAACCGACATTGTTTTCAAAATGACTTCTGTTGCAGTTACAGCAACTAACTCATGGAAGCGGTTGCACTATGCATCTCTATTAACTCCATTCAGCTTCATGTACCAAAACATATAGGAGATTACCTTGTAAAGTTCTTCATCAAACTGAGCTAACTGAGCACACTTTGCCATAATATCTTTCCTCATGAAGAATGGAGTCTGCAATGGAGTATATTTCCTCTTCTCCAGGAAATCAAGGGCAAAATTAATCAATGCTTGGTTAAGACGTACACCATCCCCTTTCAGATAGTAACCTCTTCCACCAGCAACATTTGCACCTATACATTTTAGATATCTTGGCATTAACTTGCAAGTCATATAAAGTGAACAAAAGAATACAAATTATACAAAATTTGCAGGAAAGAAAAGCGTAAGAGGAACAATTTATCCTGAATATAGCAGGTTGACAGATAAACAGTCAAAGATGGAAAGTGAACAATTCGAGGATACAAAATATGACCAAATAAAACTGTGAACAAAGCAAGCTAGAATACAAAATCAAAAAGCCATACAGAGAGAGAGAGAGAGAGAGAGAGAGAGAGAGAGAAGGCAGAGCAGCTCATCAGTCAGGACATGCTTTAAATAAGCAGGTGGCCATGGGCATCTATATAAGTTTATTTGATATTTAATAAAAGAAAAACTCTCTTCCGGTGTTTTTAAAGCATGATGTCCTGTTTCCTAATACCCATGTTTTTTTGCCTTGGTAATGTTTCTTGCAGGCGACGATCAGTATCAATTTATCTATTCCAGGCTTGTTTTCCGGGGGTGGGGTGGGGGGTGGGGTGGGGTGGAATGGGGTTGGGCGGAGCCATTTCAGGAGATGGATAACTCCACAGTAATAGGATGATTCCTACTAGCATGTGCTAGCAATTCAATCTATGACGTTGATTAGCTGGCAAGAAATTACTCATTGCTACCTAGTTCCGGGAATTTAAGTCATTCAAATAACATGCAGAAAGCACAACCCATAAAACAACCTAATAAGTGCAAGATGTCTAATCCCATGAGCTCAATATAGCCTACCCTTTGTTATGTCTGCAATTCCAAGAGCTTCAACAAGATCGACATGATTTTTAAGACCCTTCTCAGTCCGCCTCTCTCCCCATGTTCGAACTATAGCATTATTTGCCTACAAAATAATCTTTGGTCAAAAGAGAAGTTTTTCTTATCACTAAAAAATGCAACAGAATCCACATACCTCATCATTGCTAACTGGAACTGAATCATGCACAAGATTACCAATCATGTCCAGCTTTGAATATAAAGCAGCTCGAGCCTCCTGTACTTCTATCTCTTTCTTTGCAGTTAGTTGCTTGTTCTCTGCAGTGTCCTTAATTTTTTGACTTGCATCCCCACCAGACTTTATCAAAGGAAAAGAACAATATCAACTCCAACATTGAACTTAAGAAAAACATACATGCTTGGTAATAAATAAAAAGAAAGCAAAATCAGTTGCCAATGAAAGAGGTAGAATTAATTTTAGTTGCTCAAGAATCAAGAACTAAAATACTCCAATATTAGCATCACCTATTTGAGTTTCGTAGAGCCACAATCCTAATAAAAGAGGAGAATTGTGGTAGGATAATATAGCCAGCATAAAATTAGTCATAACAACATGAAGATCATTTGTAATATTATCTGTTAAATCCATCATTTATCACCAGCATGAGGGACAGTCTGTTTCTCAAAAGAAGGAAAACATGTCTGCTTCTGACTGTGGACTCTAAAGTATTGAAATAAAGATTTTACCCTCCATATTTCTTTTCATAATAAGAAAGAAGGTTCAAATATTGGTTTTTAATTTCAGACAGTAACAATAGAGAAGGACCAAGTCTAACATTGGAACTGGAATTTAGGGTCATCAACGTCATATAAACATTAGAGAGACTAGGTAATAAATATTATTCTATCATCTACTCTTCTACAGCTTTCAAACTAGCTATTTCCCTAGCCAGTACACTGAGATGCATGTTTACACTAGCAATCGATCAATTTCTTAAGTTCTCCTTTCAGTTAGGTCCAAAATAAACAATGTGCTGTACTGTAATCATCACAATGCCAGGTAAGCATGAGTCAGGCAGGTCGATGTGCTGAATTTTGTGAGCTCTTATTACAAGATATCAAACAACATGAAAAGAACAAATGACAAGAAGAAAATGACAGATGAATTCAACAACTAAATATAACACTCACAATTTTGAGCTTGGCAACTTCTTTGTTGATCTTGTTGAAATCTTTCCGCAAGTTATCAACCTCAAACTGGCCTGAAATAATACACGAATCTTCATCAAATCACCCCTTTAATTTACTCCACTGACATTTATACACTAATTCATTAGCAAATCTTATACTCAAAAATTTCATCAAAGCAGTATTTTTTGAAAAGGTATTGAAAGCACTAGGGCAATGCTAAAGCCATATTTACAGAGGAAAGTTCCCCCTAAACAACAAAAGCCTACAAACAACTACAGTTTCCTCATCAAATCTGTTCAATAAACCTCCTACTCTAAAAAGCATTATCCTATCTGCTAATATCGTTATCAATCAGACTATATTTTCTCCCGATAATATCCTCATCACACACTTTAAGAAGCAGAGAAAAATCTGGCGCATGAAATGTAAAAGTGAAGAATATAGAGATGACTTACGCTGACGCCATTCTCTGTCGAGTTGAATGACCTGATCGACAAGATCGACGTCGGCAAAACGACGACGTTGGGATTCACGGATGATTTCGGGATTGTGTCCCTTGTCTTCTCTGAAGAGATTTATGTCCAGCATCTTCTCTGCAACTTTCACAATTGAAAAAAAAAAACAAACGAAATCAATTGACTAGGAATCTCAAATCGATGTTTATAAAAAGTTGAAGTTCAAAATGCATTACCGGAGATGTGCGAGTGAAGGTAATGCTAATCGAAGTCGAAGGCGGCGGCGGAGGGTTTATGTGTTTGCCTTCTAAAACCAATATCCAAACGTTCTGTTTTTAGAGAAAAAAATCTACTATAGTCCATCTTGTTTTAATTTAGGCTTAAAAGGATCCTATAACTTTTACGGAGTGATAATAATCCATAATATTTGATAACGGAGTGTACTTTCAGTCCTAAGCCTAATCACCGTCAGTTTCTTAACGGACACATCTTGTCAGACCCTTAGTCTAGCTAAGTGATGTGACAACCGCATGTCAAGGACTTGGCATGAGCATGACAAATCAATGTTGTCGCGGTGTGGTTAAGTGTTGAAAACGCTTGAGTATTAGCAAGGCAATTTAGAAACAATGATTAAGGATGACGGAGTGATGATTAAGCATATTTTTTGGGCACAAAGCGAGACTATGACTTGACAAGGCAAAGTTGATTCAAATAATGATACGAAATTGACAAGAGAGCAGACAATAAAATTAAATGTGAAAGGTAGCAGAAGATATTCTAAGTGTGATGTACAAATTTAGCTTTTGGCCTAATAGATTTTATGTTACGTCAATTCGAGCTTGCTCGATTGGAAGAATCCGTCCGAATCGAATTTTTTGAGGAACATATCGAGAGAGAATTAGATTTGGTTAGACAATATGTAGTTGGTAAACAAGGATAAGGTATATGTGTGGCATATGAATACCTTTATTTGAATCCGAATTTGTATTGTTACTGTTAAAATGTGACTATTGTAACTTAGTTAGATTTTGGGAAGATTTCTTCTAGGTCAAGTGACAGGCACATGACCACTTGTTACTATGCAACTGTCTTGTGTAGTCTTTAGTTATAGAGCTGAAATTTTGTCTATGGCATCAGGAGAGTATTTTGTGCCTCAAACAAATTCGCAAGTCCTTTTCTCTTTGTTGTTTGAATCAATAAAAGGTTGAAAAGAGTTCCTATAAGTATTCTATGTGTTTGCTATACTAGTACGCTGCTTATAAACGAGAAACAATCTCAGTACCTACATAGAATTTTGTTGTATTGTGAGACTAAAGTCTGTGAGTAGTATAGACTGTTTATAAATGTTGATGAGAAAAAAATTGTCTTATGTCAAATTTCATATGATTCTCTCCAAATAATAGGAGTTGTTTGGTCTAAAGACAAGTTATACTAGGACAAATTAGATTGAGGTCAGTTATTGTGATATTATTTATTTGTATGTCTGATCTATTGTATTAAAAATAATATGTTCTACATAGTGATGGCAAATAGACGGGTTGGATCAAATTTGGGCGGGTTGAAAATGGATCAATATAAAATGAGTAATAATTCGAACCCGCACATATATTAAATAGGTAAAAATGGGTTAGGTAAAAATAGATTGGGTAAAATACAAGTTTACCCATATTTTAATGAGCAAATAGTACTCTACTTTAAAATTCAATGTGAATAAACTAATTCAATGAAAAACATTAAAAATATTTTATTTAATTGTATTGTATCATCAAATTAAAATTCGACACCCAATATAAGATTTGGCTTTTAAATTGGGAGTCAATCCGATTCTAAATTAATCATACGACCCAACTTCTACCGAGACCCGACATACAACTTTCGACTCGAAAATCAATTCCGACACTCGAACTGAGATGGGGTCAAGTGTTGGATTGAGATCAAAAAAATAATATTTTTCAAATTTGAATTTTTTTAAAATTCAACTTTCAATTTTTCTCATATTGATTTCATGCGTGTAATGGCTCATTTGGGTTTTCTAACCGTAACAAGTTTTCCAACCGGATTTACAATTTTTATGATAAAATTTAAATTTTTTATAAAGAAAAAAGATTTTATAAAAAAATATTATTTTCTTTGGGGTGGAAGGGTGGGGGGTTGATGGCTTGTGGAGGGATCATGGTATTGAGTGCAGTATGAAAATAATTGTAATTTGCTATTGGAGGAGAGTTTTGACAAATATTTTCTACTTTTTAGAGGTAAATTATTTTTCTTAAATTTGAAGAAAATAAGTTTATTTAATTTTATATTTTTAAAATATTTAAGTCAACAAAACATAAAAAAATTAGAAAACATAATGAATTTTGAGTGAGAAGAAGTTAGAAGCTAAACCTATTTGATTAAATCATAGTTTACAGAAAACATAATGAATTTTGAGTGAGAAGAAATTAGAAGCTTAACCCATTTGATAAATCATAATTTATCCATATTTTACCCATGAATACCCATATTTCTATGGGTTGAATATGGATTTAAACTCATATTTTACTCATGTAAAAAAATCACTACCCAACCTATTAAAATATGGGCGAGTTGGATGAGTTACCAAAATATGAGTTCATTTTACCAGCAATTTTCAAGAAATAATTATTTTTGAAAATGACTATTTAGCGGAGTAATAATTGAACATACTGTTTTTGCGAGATCTTTTTCAGTAGATTTGAAGATGTGAAAATGAGTTTGAATCTGAAGAACCAATATTTAACATTGTACACTTCTCAATTAACCACTGAATATCAGAAATTAACAAGATAGGCACCACAAAGAATGAAAATCTCTGTCCAGTTTCCTGACAACTCTACTTCTATATTCAGGGATGTAACATAAGATTTCACCAATACATGCAACTTATACACAAGCAACTTAATGGTACAACGTGACCAGGTCACATACCTTTTCCCTCCCCTAATTGGGGAGGAAAAAAGAAGGTGGAAAAATTGGGAGCATTGACATGCTTTACTACATATCCTGCAAGAAAATACTGCCAAACAAAAATCAAGTGATCTTGTATCTCACACCATCTCTCTCGTGCCGTCTGTAAAGAACCTCAAGCTGTGCGTCTGCAATCAGTTCTTGATGTTCAGAACTGCAACCTTTTTTGTCCCAAAGCATACTCTTGTTCGAACAGAACTCTTCCAAGTAAGCCAAAGGCCAGAGCCCTGGAGAGCAGCAGCCTACATTCTTCACTTTAGCTTCTGCAGAGAATCTCCAGTTGACATGGTTCTAATCCAAGGTCCTTATCTCAGATTTGACACACTGCAAATTTGATAGCAGACTTTGATATTTTCTCACCATCCAATGATTAACTGGGGCAACTCTGGAGGGTCACTGCTTACAAGATTTGCCCACAGATTTGCAAGTGTGAGGAAGTAATGCTCTCCATTCCAGTCGATAAGTTTCATCCCTGATTTTAGCATTGCAAGGGTAATAATGTGAAGTAAAATAAAGACACTCTCAATAACTAATACACAGTATGTGGACGTTGATTCCCAACAAATTAATAGAACCAAGCAGACCAATGAGTTTTACTTTAATCCACTGTCCACACACGCTATCACAGTAGCAACAAAAGAACAACTAGCAACAAAGTCTTGTGCAAGTTTCAGCCTAGGACCTCACTTTAATTGTTTGAGAGATTCCCCAAAAATTTTTTCTTTCATGATTTGTTTCTCTGTTTGTTCTGCTAACTAAGATCTAACTATACCAAGAAGGTGCCAAAATGTATGCAAAAATACTTTTGGCCAGTTCCATTCTTTTAACCAACTTAGGAAGAATTTGCAAATTGCTACTCAAGAAAGGGGAAAAAAAGTGGTTCCCTTATAATTGCACAGAGTCCAAAAAGAAAAAATTATCTTTCACAATTTATATCTCTACCAGTTAAAATAGTTGAAATATACAAACAATCTAGATATGCCTCTAAGCCATAAATTCCATGGATAAACAAGACTTACGACAGCATGCACTTCCAAATGCACCACTTGCTATAATTAACTCTTTATTTTTCCAAAAATTCACTGTCTGAGTTTCAATATCCTGTTATGTATCTCCAACTAACCATTACGTTGTCATGACAACTATTCACCCTGAAATTAATAGAATTTGTATACCTGGCAAAACTTCCAAAGTTAAGAGCGACAGCCTACACACTTCTTTTTGAGCATAGAGATGTTTTTGAAGGGTAAGTCCATCAAGATCATGAATTAACTTGATAGAGTCCAGCAATGAAGCAACAGAACTCCCATCTCCAGAAGCAGAGCCTAACATACTCGATAGAGCTTCTCCAAGACCCAAAGAGGACCACGTAATGTGACATTGATCTAGCATAGAATGAATACTCGTACACTGAGCAGAATCCAACCAAATCCAAGGTTTGCATAGTTTCACAGATGCCTCAAGCACTACAATAACCCTATAAATCTCACCCAGGGCCCAGATGAATGCCCTTCCTGCATTTATCATATTGATTGCAATAAGACACTGGAACTAAGAAATAGAATCATTCCTACCAAACAATCTCATGGAAATTCCTACTTTCAGAATATAAGAATTTCATTGCACCATTAGGACCATGTACAAGATACATATAATGTACCTCGGGGGTGAGATAACATTTGACTCTGAGCATTCATTTCCAATATCTTCTTCCAGATACAGGAGCCATGTCGCAACTCTTGTGCACAAACAGAGATCATTTTATGCCATACTGAAACATAAATTGCTTGCTCCTCCAAAGATCCTGATCTCAAAATTTTTAGCATCATTGTAGCATGTCTTATAAGATCCATTGTTGTTTCCAAATCATTTTCCACCTATTTACCAGAAAATCACATGTAATAAGTACAATAAACCAAAGCTTCTTGTTCACACGAATATACAAGAACAATATCCAAAAAGATGCACAAGTATATGGAATTGTATACAAAACACTCTTTGATTAGTGGATTGGATTAAAAGGAACTGTATAAATTGAAATGCAAACTCAAAATAAGCCGTACATTATTGCCTCGATTAGGCATGACTGTTGAGTCAAAGCTTTGTTACGATGCAATTGAGAACAAGCTCAAGACAACCCTTACTTTTTCTACCAACAACAATGCAAAAGGATTTTCCAAGTTCAAAACATGATTAAATTGAGAGTCCAAGTTTACAATATCCTAATAAACACTTACTAGTTTTTACTCAAAAAGTTAAGAAGACCATTTCAACCAAATTACAAGTTTCAATCGGGAAACTTTCTGAATACGTATAGAGATTTAAAAGGCTAGTAATTGAGAGAACATTAAGATTCTCTTCTTTTCGAATTACTCCCACCGTCCCATTTCCTGTTACTCTTCCCTTTTTTATCCTGTCCCTAAAAGAATAACACCTTTCTATATTTAAAAAATAATTTAACTTTCGACTTTCCATTTTACCCTGAATGAGATGATTTATTACCACATAAATGTCCAGGGATTGTTTTATAACACAATTTCGTTCTTTCTTTAACTCCATTCTCAGCAAATTCATCAACAATAACAATATTCTCAGCAAATACTAACACATAAAATGGAATGAAAGGAGAAATAAGCAACATCACAATTACTTAATTGAATAGTAAATTATGAATTACATTTAAGCATATAGCAGTTATAAAGTTGACTTTTTTGGGCTGGGGAAGGGGGTTGGAGAAGGCTATCAGACAACAAGATTTCTCTAAGTAATAGGAAATGGAGAAAATGGCATACCAATGATAGTCTCCTCGATAAGTGGTACTCTGATTCAAGTACTTGAAATTCTGGTTCCTGCAAAATCTCAATAAATGCACTCATACAACCATTATGAGATACATGTCCTTCCAAGTGGTCACCTTTGCACATAGCATTATCCAGGTCAAAATCCTTGCAAGCTTCCTATAAAATGAAGAAAAAAAGAAATCACACATAATGTCAAACTGAAAAGATCTTTTTGCACATTATATTGAGGAAATAAGGATAAAACAGTACATTCACACTTATGAACAGATCGTGTCTCAAAACTACTAGAAACAGAGAGACACTGAAACCGAGTGAATCAAGGAGGCAGATGAAAACATGTGATGGTGGTGAACACAGTTTCTGAAGGACCTTAACCTACAATAACTTCTTGCAAACTGAACAGCTGCACAAGCGTTATCAGCAGCCAGAAGTCCCATCCTCGAGTTCCTTGAGTTGAAAAGCACCCTTTTTTAGAAATTGACCATCACTAGGTCTACCAGACTTATTGAGAAGCACCTTTTTCAACTCCTTAGGCAAAAAGTGTGGATCTCAATAAAACAGAGAATGAAGAAAAAGAATTCCAAGAGGGAGAGAAGTTCGGAGAGCAGAAACACTCTTTATTTCAAATTGGATGCATGTTTTCACTTTGCGCCCATACTAAACAAATGTTCTCTTTCCAAGATAGAACACTTGCGCTCTAGTGCTATATCAAAGTACACCATAAAATGACTAATTTATCATTAACTATATTGTTTATTACCAACTGAAGAACATCAATGGTAAACAAGGCAAATGAATATATAAGCAACCAAAACTTCATTGTGACAGTTAAGCTGCAATCATGAAAAAGTATCCTTGGCTTAGCTAAATACAAGGCAACTACTAATAATTTAATCAAATATATGTGGATTGTATATGCCAGTTCTAAAATAATATAAATGTATATTGCATATAAATTCTAGAATTCATCAACAGAAAAGTTTCTCCATTAGTTGTAAGAAGTTCCATAATAGTAACATGTTCTACATTTTCCCAAAACCTTGTTAGATCCTCGAAAATTGGTGGTAGGACTTCTACACTTCTCAAAAAGTTGATCAACTCACAAATTGGAAGGGGAGCAAACACACATGAACAAATGTTCACAATATTCAGTAACATATGGGCATAAATAAAAGAACCCAAACCTCAATTTCCTTATTAAGAGTCGAAACTTTTGATTCCTCTGTGGGAAGTCCATCACTGTTTTGAGCACTCTGGAGGATAAAATATAAACAAGTTAAGGGCGCCAGTACACACATTCAGCTGGTTCTCTATATGTGGAACTACAGGAGAAAATTAAAAAAATATTAAGCAACCACACTGACCTTAAGGTCATCGAGATGGCACTTAGCATGATAGCACAACTCATTCTTTAATTTAGAGTACAAATCCAGATAATTATCCACATTGAGACTGGAAAAGCTTCTCTGTGGTGGATCCTCAGAAGTAAGAAGAGAAATATTACTATCTGCTCTCATTTGTGAAGAGCTGTCCTTAAACTCCCATTCACCATCATCTAAGTCATCCTCACCATTCAACAAATTTGAATTTGAGATTGAATCTTGTGGACTGACATTAATACTATTTGGCACTTGAACAGAATGAACAGGTGAGATCTGTTCAGCTTCGCTGTATAAATTTGAAATGAGATCATTAATGGAAATGTTTGAATCTCGACTTCTATCATTCTTCGAATAATAAGCATTATGGGGGACAAAAATATCTTCAGTATTAGAAGACCCATCGATCTCCAATTCTTCATCCCCAAAAATAGACAGGGGAAGAGCCCCTTTATGATTCTCTAACTTTGACTCCTTCACCTGGATAATAAATCAAGAATAGGTAAGGAAAAGCTGGAAATAAGTTGCCTAAAATCTGGACTTGCCAAAGTTCTAAACATAAAGAAGAAAAAGCTCTACCAATCTTGGTAGTTGATGCTGATCTCTAATCTAAACTTGACAATTAAAGAAAGATAAAGACACTAAATATGGTAGATACTGTACATGTATCTCATTAGTTTACATGTTCCTACCTCCTATAAAAATAAAACAAACACTCATAAAAAGATATATTTAAAAGTAGAAGAAAAGCCCAACCATTGTTTGTATAACCGTCGTTTCAAAGCCCCAGCTTGGGGGCACCTCGACTAATCTCACGCCACCTCCCACCAATAACATGTACTAGGTGACTCTACCCACCAAGGTTAGAACAGGACATATGGGAAGTCTGCTAGGATTCGAACCTGAGACCTCATGGTTTTCGACCCACTTCACTGACCACTAAGCCCAAACCCTTTGGGTGTAGAATAGCCCAACCATTATACCAACACACATATCCTTAACCATGCCAAATGTAGTAAGTTTAGAGATTATCAATGTATTTAAGGAAACATCATTCTTCGATAAAGGAATTCAAAGCTCCATATGGCCAAATAATCTGGAAAAAGAATACTCTGCACAAATCCAACATCAATGGAACGAGGAAGGAAGAAATTTGCAAGAGACACACATATGGGCACCAAGGTTGTACGCATGAAAAAGACGATGACGTTTGGGACTTCATATCAAAATTTCAGCACATTGCTTATACATTATATAAACAACAACAACATACCCAGTAAAATCCCACAAGTGGGGTCTGGGGAAGGTAGAATGTACGCAGACCTTACCAC
>JAABOM020000001.1:30847703-30865118 GCA_011800125.2 Solanum clarkiae | reverse complement strand
ATAGATGAATAATCTAGAAAAATTATTTATTAGGGGTAATATTATAAAATCAAACAAATGAAACAGACACATAAATTGGCAGTTGTTTTTAAGGAAAATAATTTACTACGTGTAATATTGTAATTTTATAGTTGAAGTGGATGAAGAGATAATTAATAGGTAATGGACAATTACTTTTCGGAAAAATAATTAATCAAGTACAATATTATAAATTCATAGTTATAATGACTGAAAACATAATTAATAAAAATGACATAAAATCAAATAAATACGTTAATAATTACCATAAAATTAACTAAATATGTTAATAATTACATATCTGCTTCAAGAAAATGGAGTAGGCACGACAATGCTAAGCTACAATAAACCGCAACAAAAATTAAAGGAAAATATGGTGTATCACTTAAAACGAGAGGTATGGAGTAAAAAAAACCACTTATTCAATCACTTTTATTTGATAATGTAATACTTGTTAGGTTCAATTTCAATATTGTGCTGATAAGACTAAAAAATCTTAAATAAATACTCCATTCCATTTTAGACGGATACCTTTTATTTTATATTATTATTAAAAGTTATTAATAAATTGATCAATTTTATTATTCTATTCTTTATTTATATTAATTAGCCTTTTAAAAATGAAATTTTGAATCTTTAAGATTTATTAATTAATTTTATTTTAATTTAATAAATCATCAAATAATATAAAATAAATATTTTTTTGTAACATGCATGACCATAAAGCGGAAGAAGTAAAATTTTATCTTGTTAGAAAGAATTCAATCTCTCTCATTTTTATAAATCATGGGAAAATTAGTTGTGAATTATTCATTTTTTTTGTGTGTGTTTTAGTTTTAATCCTAAAGTCCATGTAACTGAATCTTGAAAACGAAAAGAAAAAAGGTTTAAGAAAATATACAGGATAAATTAAATTATACTATTTCTTTTGTTCTATTTTATATGACACTCCTTTAATTTGACATGATGTTTACGCAAAAAAAAAATTTTTTTTAAACTTGTGATCTAAAATTATATTTATGTGGTTAAAAAAAATAATTTTAAAATTTAATTTATTTTCAATTAAAACAAACTAAAAAACAAAAAGAGTGTTCTCATATTATATTGTATTATATATATTATTTCAACAACATAATCCAAAATATTTTCTGCAAGACGCACAAATATACTCCTCCGATTCGTATCAAATGGCCCGCCTCTAATCGACAATTCAATACTACAAATTAAAGCACGCATAATTTCACCAATTGTACTTACGTATTTGAGATGGGCTGCAAGTAATATATACTATTAGAAGCATATTTTGAACGACCTATGATAAAAAAAGGTTGGCGAATGACCTACATCGAGCTCGTAATTCTTGAAGAGCACTCTATATTAAAAAAGCACACGATGACTGATGCATCCATATACAGAACAGTCGATACAGATAATTAAGGACCAAATACAAGTCTTATCAACTAAGATAGACATAATTAAATAGCTAGGAAGAAACCTAACAAGAAAAACATCAAATAACAATGAATAGTACTCAAACCAAACACACTACTATTTATAATCGAACTAGTAACTCCACTAGCAAAGCTTCCACCGACGGTATTCGTGGTCAAGACCACGACTGTCCAGTCTTTCTCAGTGCCAACTCCAGCTCCACTATACTTAGAATTGTTGAGGTACCCGGCATGCCGAGACTGGGTGTAGTTCGTGAGCACGAGGGTCGCGATACGATCGTGGACACAAACCGGGAGGATAACGCCTTCCCTTGTCGTATTAATGTCTATGTCGCACTTGTCTAATAGTTTGGGGTACTGAGCAAATTGAGATGCCGGAGCGGGTGTCATGCCGCCACTGGGGCATGGTTGGTCTTCCAACTCCTCCGCGATTTCATCAGCTAGGCAATCTGCCTTGTCCTGCTTAGCTAGGGCTGGTAAGTTGTGGGATTGCCGAAAACTGTTGATGCCGGAAAGGACGTGGCCCTCTTCATCTGCAAAATATCATGTGCAATAGGTCTAAATATTATAATGTGAACTTCACAGAGAACCAACAGATTTTACTGTTTTAACTTTTTACAATTTTTTTAGCTGATATACATGTACATGATCGTCATATACATGAATTGTACATATATTATACTGAAAATATACCGTAAGGACAGAAGGCTAAAAAAAGATCATCCGATAATATTTGCATTACACATTAATTACTTAAGACCATGTAACACATAACAACAACAACAACAACAACAACATACCAATCGAATCCCACAAGTAGGATCTGGGGAGGGTGTGATGTACGCAGACCTTACCTGCACTAATGTGCCATAACAGCAACACTACACAGGTACTAAAATGGTCGCAAAAATCAAAATTTGTTTATATTAATACCCTTCTATATCCAAATTAATTTATTACACCTTAATAATTGAAGATCTGGTTCAACAGTGCTTTATACATAAAGCAGCTTATTAGTTTTAGTAATTTTTATACACTAGTATATAAAGTAGTCTATACATTTACTACTATAAAAAATATTCATAATAAGTGAAATTTAATACTCCACGTAAAGTAACACAAGTAGAGTAAACTATACTCTGTGGTCATTACATAATTGGTGAAAATAAATTCAAATCTAACGCTTGTTTGGAAAGCTACTTATAGTACTGACAGTCCAAATACTATCATCATATTTGTTTTGATCGTTATTTATACTTAGATTTTATAGTATTGCATCATTAAATCCATAACTCAATATTGTACTGTTAATAATTATTAACATGTGTGCTTTGACCATTAATTACTTAAATTTAGAGCTTATTCCATTATATCGTTAAATCCATTTCATCTAATGATGCGATCTTACCACCTTTTTGCTTCAGTTTTTCTGTACTACATATTTAACAATCATATTTTATCATTTATCCTACTGTTATAATAGTGCTCTAATCGAACCTACCTTTTTTTCATAATACAATATAGCTAGCTCTATATACCCTGTGCCCCGCCATTTTATAGTAGTTCTTCCCATTGATATACCCTTTTTTGTCTGTAAATTTATCCCTATTAATGGAGATGTGTGATGCTATATAACACGACATAAAGCAATTACAATCTCTCCAATGCATTTGTCAAATACAGCATAATATGTAAACTCTCTTTATTTTGATTTGTCTGTCTTATACTATAATTTTACATGAAATTTCTAAATATAAAAGAACTAAATGTTGTGATTTTAAATTAAAATACATCAAATATATATATAAAAAAAATATTCTTAACTTTACCATCTTATTAGACATGCAGGGCAAAGAGTACAAATTTAAAAAAAAAGATTAATTAAAAGAATATATAACAAACAAATAAAAACAGGAAAAACTACAATTATATGCAACCACCATGGAAACAAGCTGTTAATATAGAATGAATTAGTGGATTAAATAAAAAAATGTAAAAGAGAGAGAGTTATTGTGCACCATCGCAGTTCACCATAGCCAATATAAGGAGCGGCGCAAGCAGAAGACAAAAAGCAGCGAGTGACGCCATTTTACGTTTCTGAATCACTTGTTCCTTTTATTTTTTGAGTGGAATATGAAACTACCAGATTTTCTCGCTAGGTGTTAAGTAGAATGTATATAATCCTTGTATTCTCAAGTCCCAGTATGAAAATTTGCATGAATATTCCACGTTGAGGACATGCAAGGCATCTGACGCATAAAGTTATATACTTGTTGCCACCTGTAAAGTACTCCAACCTTTATTTTCACTTCTTTATCCAAAAATCTAAGGTTCAGCTAGCTACGTGTCTTGTTTCTTGATGAGATTGAGTCTTTCTCTTTTTAGTTCTTCTTAGATTATGAAAATAAATGGATAAGTTCAAACCATGAGAATGACGGTTATTAATGTTAATCTTTTAACTTTTTCTTAAAATAAAAAAGATTAAAAGATAATAGCCTTGGGCTCAAGAAGCATATGAAAGCAGCTCTGTGAAAGAAGTCCCACGTGGAAAATTGGACTCGGTATATAAATTTGTAAGCTAGTTTTTGGAATGAATTAAATACAAGTGTCATATGTTATTGAAGAACTGACGTAGGTTTTGTAGAGACGTGTCCAGTGCATGCTGCTGAACAAGACACGTAGTGTTGTTATTCTTCCACATATAAACACACCTTCTTAATTTGCCCAAGTTCATCATTTTCATTTACTTTTTTCTATATATGTGCTCTCGATTTCTGCCTTGTTCAGCTAGAGTTTTGTCTTCCACTTTCACGACTCACCTAATATCTTCCGGCTTTACTAATAATTATAACAGAAGATCTTATCCTCAGTTTAATACTATTGTGAGAAGATCAATGGCTTCAGGTGGCCAAACGTTCCCACCCCAGAAACAGGAAACTCAGCCTGGCAAAGAACATGTCATGGTCCCTACTCCTCACTATTCTAGCCAGGATTATAAGCCTGCTAACAAGCTTCGAGTAATTAATTATCTTCTCTTTGTTTTCTTCATTTCAGCTTGTATAAATTGCATTTAGTTTTAGGGCTAACTACGAAGGGAAATATGTCAAGTGTGTGGGAAATACACATCTTTGTGTTACTTGTTCCTTTCATTTTACGTGATTTTTTTTTTTTTTAACTTGACAATTGTGGTCTAAATTAATTCACCGTTGCCTCATTTCATAGAGGGTGTCTCGTTATAGTAAGGCAATATTCCTTGTGTTCCATTTTAATGGTCCGTTCCTATTTTTAGAGTTAGCATTTTAAGAGATAAAATTCCAATATAGTCAAATATGGCAGTTGGGATTGAGGGAGGGAGTAATTTTTTTGAGACGCATTAAAATGAAAAAGGTCTCACATAATATGGAAGAACAGAGAGGAAGTATTATTTTTTCCTAATTTATCTAGCACGGTTTGCCTTTGATTTCGATATATTGATATCGAGTTTAAAAAAAGAGTAAGCGTCAATGAATCTTTGTTAAAAAATTTATGATCTAAAATAAATCTGAGTTGTTTTTAATGTAGTAAATAAAATGATGAAATCTTAAAACTGAGCTGTATGATTAAAAAAATGAGTTCTTTTTTGAAGTTGGTAGACTCGAAAAGAAAAGACAAAAGTGGAAGGGGGGACAGAGGAAATGGTTTAGGAAATTGTTTATTTTGTTAATAAAATCATTGAACCATGAAGGGCAAAGTAGCGCTGGTGACGGGAGGCGATTCCGGGATTGGGCGAGCAGTGTGCCATTGCTTTGCGCTGGAGGGTGCAACCGTGGCCTTCACTTACGTCAAGTCTCAAGAAGACAGAGATGCGCAGGACACACTCAAATTGCTAATGGAAGCCAAGGCGGCAGATGCAAAGGATCCAATGGCGGCGCCATCTGACTTGGGATTTGATGACAATTGCAAGAGAGTCGTCGATGAGGTTGTCAATTGCTATGGCCGGATTGATATTCTGGTGAACAATGCTGCAGAGCAGTACGAGGCTTCCTCGGTTGAGGAGATCAATGAGGAAAGGCTTGAGAGAGTCTTTAGAACCAATATCTTCTCTTATTTCTTTGTCACTAGGTTGGTCCTATGCATTCTAAAGAAAAATGTACATATTAATTATAGTTCAAGAAGTTTTCACTCTTCCCGAGTACTAGAGATTAGATCAATGACGTTTTGACAGAATTCAAATGAATGTTTTGGATGCAGGCATGCTTTGAAACACATGAAGGAAGGTAGCAGCATAATAAACACAACATCAGTGAATGCATACAAGGGGAACGCCAAGCTGCTTGATTACACAGCTACGAAGGGTGCAATTGTTGCATTTACTAGAGGACTTGCCCTTCAGCTCGCTGAGAGGGGCATACGCGTTAATGGCGTTGCCCCTGGTCCAATTTGGACACCACTGATTCCTGCATCTTTTAGTGAAGAAGAATGTGCTAATTTTGGTAAACAAGTGCCAATGAAAAGGGCTGGTCAGCCTATAGAGGTAGCCCCATCGTATGTTTTCCTGGCTTCTTGCCCTGAATCATCCTATATAACTGGCCAAGTCATCCACCCTAATGGTACGCTGAGCTTTTACATAGCGAAGTTGCCAACTAATACGTTATCTTTAAGACTGAGCATATGGTCTGAATGTTGTATGTTGTTGGTTTGCAGGTGGGACGATAGTCAATGCTTGAGAGTCTCTTCGGGAGTTTTTGTCAGCTTTCATGGATAGCTATGATCTGTTTTGTGTCGGTTTTAGATGTACTTGTGTGTTTTGTACTGTGCTCTTCAGAGAGTATCAATAGAATAATACTCCAGTTAGTATGTTTATACTAGTTACAATGCAATATGTACTGTTTTTGTCTTTATCAAGCGTTGCAACGCAATATGCTGTGTCTTGTCCGTCTGTACTGTGCTTTCCCTTAAAGTTCAATATGTCCTCTTTTGTGTATCCGAGTATATGCTCTATGTTGTCTGTATCCGTACTGTGGTTTCACTTGAAGCAAGGTTCAAGTCTATTAAGCAACTAGGTAATGAAATTAAACAGAGGACAATTAAATAGGAGGAACCAAGAAGAGAACTTCAGAGTTGGAATAAATTAGCGTGTACTTCCTTTTCACGTTACCATTTAGGTTCTCCCCGAAGAAAAGAGAATCAGATGGGAAAAAAGTGAACCTCTATGATTATTACAAGTTCTGAAGACCTGACCTATGACAAAGTCCCTGGCTGCGTGTCCACATCCATGAGTGCAAAAGACGGATCTCATGACAAATTGCCTCCGTTGGCTAAATCAGGAGTGCCACTGTATGAAAATTCTACGCCGTTTCCACCAATTCCAGCAAGCAGGCATTGGAATCCGCATGCTTCTAAATCAGCTATCACTTTATCAACGACTTTTCCTGACAGAACTGGAAATTGTTAAGGGAAAATTTTAAGAAAGAAGGACGAGGATGAAATATGGGAACTCGGCAGCACACATGATCTATGCTATTTATGGGAAAGATTACTGTCTAGCGGTGGGTTTCTTTATACAGGTCAAAGACCAAGTGTATCAGCCAAGAAGAGATTTTGATAGCACTGTAAATTAGCTGTAGAATTATGTTAAACTTCAGAAAAGATGGATGTAACACTGTAAAATCATGTATCAATCAATTAACGAATGCTTTCATGTGCGATATGTTCTTTGTTCTAAGAAAAATGAAATGATAAACTTGACGACACGGGATAAGCAGTGAGCAGCAGAAAGCAAATATTACATATTCCTGACTCTCTTGGTTACTGCAAGGATTGCAGTTTCTACTTTCAAATAAGACGTTGGTTCCACAAGCAAAAACCTTATGCCACTATGCAGAAAATGTTAGTGATAAAGAATGTTGTCTCTCCCTCTGTGAAAGTACAAGAAAAATTGAAACGATAGCATCAAAAGTTGAGGCACACTAAACACGAAATCAGTTTTCTGCATATAGAGATGTGTCCTATTGAAAAACTTTTGTACCCTTTAGAGTAATGTTCAAGGACCCAAACTTTACGTGCATAGAGATGACCAATGCAGCCCATTTATGACCCCATGTCAAGCAGATGGAGTTCAAAGGTAAAATCAAATCGATGAAAGACATGAAGTCTACTCTAAAAATATCAGTAATTAATAGAGATACCATATAAATAGCATGCTCTGGATAGAAAGCATTTATCAGAAGGCAAATAAATTAAAGGATACGGGTTGGCAGTAATGTCAAAACACAGCCTCCACCACCAGCTCCAGTTAACTTGGTAGACAGTTTGTACTTTAGAGTTGTTCGAAGAACAGTTTCTATGGAAGCATGGCTAACACCCATGCACTGAAGCAATCCTTGGTTCATCTCCATCAACTCTGCCAGTTTTTCTTCTTTCTCAGTTATGGCAAGATCATCTGGGACAGGTGATTGAATAATTGCTGCGACTTCATTACTGATAGAATTCACTGCAGTGAACACAGAAGCCATTGCAGTCGGATGCCTCAAGGTCCGCTCGGAGACGCCAGCCACCAATGCCTTTGTATTTCTCCCAACCTTTGTGTTAGTGATCAGCATTTTAAGTGGCATGTTTGTTTTGAGGCGTGTCAAATCGCCTGACTTAAACTTGATCATGTTTCCTGAATGTAAAGTTATAGGTCATGAAGTCATTAGAATCCTGGCATATCCTTCCATTGAGTATCTTGAAATTAGAAGTATTCTATGTTTATTAACCATAGAAGAAAAATCTACCATGTAATGTAATAATTTAGGCAAAATCATATACAAGATAGCTCGATGATAATAGGAAGAAAGGGCAAGTGACAACCCAAACCCCGTGTCCAAAAAAAATGCCACATAAAAGGAGAAGATTGTCAAAATGCTGCCAATGCACATGAGAGAAATTAACATTGAAGTTCAGGAGCTTCCCTAAGCTTAAATCTTATTTTGCCAAGCAGACATCAATTGTACGATAGCTCATCTGTTCTAATTAGATAACTTCCGTAACAGCTCATTACCTTCATGAATAGCAAATGTAGATTCTCTAATAGATCTAACTTCTAAGACCTCACTGTATGTTTTATGAGACCAAATATAAACAGGACATATATGTGAAGTTTAATCGGTAGAACTGCAAAAGAAGAAGAGAGAACAATTCTCTTCTCCCTGCAAACAAAAAGTTATAATTATTAAGCAACATAGAAAATGCCAAATGAAAAAAATTGCATTTCCTTTTGTGAGTAAGTAATGAAATGTTTAGATTGTGATTGGTCTTTTCCATGCTGACTGTGCCCATTACCCTAAAATGAATAGTTTCCCTCTCTGGCACCTCCATCATATCTAAATATCCGAAGATTCAAACAAATGCAAAACCAACATCATTTAACTTGTAAGGCAAGGTTTCTCTTATATATTGCTCCATGCAATATCTGTCAATGATTATCTTTGTTTCAACTTTCTTCCTCTAAACTTTTACTTTTGCTATGGGTGGGGACATGGAGATGTTAACTTGTTTGCCTTAAATAACCATAGAAGTAAAAGATCTGGTGATACTAGAAGGAGCTTAGTGTTTATATTGTCTCCAGTTCTTGTTTGATTCTGGTCCGGTGAGGACACACATCCTCATTTCTGGCAATATAATAACTATAGCTCTCAAACAAACTACGAATACGAACAAATATTTGAGACAGCTAGGGAGATTGAAAGACTTACATAGAAGATGAAATAAGTGTTGCTAACATTGTTACAATCCATAACTAAATCTAAATACTCCATCATAGATCACTAAGGATGCCTCTTATTCATATCATGGTTCCAAAAGCATAATTACCAAAAGGAAAAAACAGCAACTGTTTGAAGTGGATGGACGTTCTACTTGAATTTAACAAGCAAATTTTACACAAAAGTAGGAGAACACAGCATACCAACTGCTGGTCATACACAGAAATAAGAACATTATTAACGAGCCTCGTGAATTCCTCTTGTGAAATTTTTTAAAAACACAATTCCTCTTAATAGCTGTTATTCTAGAGTCATTTTAAGGCAGCAAGACATGTATAAACTAAAATGTCTATTAGTGACTATGGAGCTACTAATTAAAATCTCAAGTATAATGTTTAATTATTGGAGGCTTTCAAGTTAATCATGTGCTTTTTCTTGCACCCACAAGTTCTTTGAGATATCTTCTTTTATTTTAGTCACTGCTTATTAACTCCCATAGTCCTATCAATTTCTCACTTCTCAGTCACAAGTTAGCATATTTGCTTTTTACCCACTTAAGATAAAGTAGAGACATTCTATGCTTTAATGACCCTTGTCAGGTTGACTGCGATATTTTCTTTTTGTTCTGTGGTCGCTTAACATATCATAAAAGGAAAGCAGATATGGTAACTATGGATATTGTCACATACCATACGTGCTCACTGTGTTGTCAATACCAGATGGCTTTCCGTGAATTATTTTCTCGCCTTCAAAAGCCCATTTATTCACCAATTCTAGTTCATTCTCTCCAAATACTTGCCAACCTTGGTGGCTGAAATCCATGGTGATTGAATCTGACAAAGCAAGAATGGCTGCGGAGAGTGCAACACAAAAAGCTGCAGAAGAACCCAAGCCTGATCCCAGTGGAAGCTCAGAATTGACAACTGCTTTAGCTGGTTTGCATCTAATAAGGTAATCAAAGAGAGAGTCAATGAGATATTATGAAAATCGGTTTTATGAATGTCAAGTGATCAAGTAAAGGAGTGGAAGAAATACCCATGGACTGAGGTGAACAGCCAAAGAAAAGCCGTGACACCAGCAGCAAGACCTATATTAGCCTCAGGGATGTTCTGCTCATCAACGAGAGAGGCAATTAATTTAAGTGTCTCCAGAGAGCATGAGGAAGGTGGAAGCTGAGTTTCCAAGTTAGGAAAAGCCTCTTTAATTCTTGCAACTGGCCAGGAAAATTCTAGGGACACATCCTTAAGATGGAGGCTTAATGTTTCGTCATTATCTATTTCCCAAAGAAATCAAGAAGAAAAGAAACACAATTGAGAAAAACTAAAGGAAGAAACCAGTCAACATATTAGGAATATAATGAAAAGGAGACAACATTCCTTTTTGGTCTTTCAAAGAAAAATAATCTGCTTAGACTAGTAAGAGTTGAATTTAAGCAAATTTATCATATTACTATCTTAGTTCATCCCTTTTTATGATAGACCTTGCATATACAATGTTAGTTTGAACTCCAGTATCTAATTTCAATGATAAGAGTAGTGGCAGAGAAGAATAAAAATAAACACTTCAACATTAACCAATCAGTCAATACCATTATCAACTAAAAGCCTAAAACTCAACCCTTAGAATACATTCGACACAATTTATTATATATAAAAATTATACTTTTTTTTTTTTTGAGGAAACTCAGTGTCTCTTAAGGTGCCTTGACAATGGAGAAAAATCGTTTCTGATGGATCTTATCTGAGTGTTTGATCAGTTTTAAAAAATTGGGAAAAACATACATGATACAGGAAAAAGTGCAAGGGTTGTGTTTTAACATACTTCTTCTCATTATAGAACAACACTTTCTAAATATTAATTTAATTGAGATATTTGTGAAAAGGAGAAGAGAGTTGAAAAGCATAAAATTGAAAATTTGTAACTAGAGAATCAAGCCCAATAAAAGTCTCAAACGCACGTTTAATTTCAGAATTAAGAACTCAACAACCTCGATTGGGGAATCATAGGCAGGAGATTAGATTAATAAATCATATTTACAACTAATTCGCAGAGTAGAATATATACCAGCTGGAGTAGGAAATCGAAGGGAGACGTAAGTATAGAGATCTATGGAGGCAGCGACGGCAGCTGACCCGTGAACCACGGCATGTTCTCCAGCCAATATGATTTTCCCAGGAGCTCTAGCTCTCACCTCCATTTTTCCTTTCTCTTCCCCAATTGGTCAGCCCTGAGATACGAATCTGCGGGTATATATACGGAGAGAGAAGGGAGATCAGAGTCAGAAGAAGACTGCGATTGGTTAAGTCTGGCTGCTGGACTAGTGGAGTTTGGGCTACCTTTGTTTGTTGGTTGATTATAGGCTATGGCGGAGACTATTACGAAAAGGTTGATGACACATTTTTTTTCCCTTTTTAAAAAAAATTAAAATTGTCCTTTTCGTCGTTTCTCACAGCACTTACCAAACCACCCTCATTATTAGACATGTGATTTTGAATTTCTTACGATCCGTCAGGCTATATGTATTCCCAAAAATATAACAACAACAACATATCCATATAATCCCACGAGTGGGGTCTGGGGAGGGTAGATTGTACCCAAAGGCAGAATACCTAGATATGACCAAAAGAAAGGAAGTAAGGTACGTGACAATAATAAGTAGATAAATAAAACACGTAGCAATAAATAAATAATACGTAGATAAAGGAATGAATAAATAAATAAATAAATAAAGGTATAACAAAAAACAGTATGGAAAATGATATTTATATTCCCAAAAATATAAATTTGACAAATAAGTTTTATCATATAATTTGTTATTTATTTAGTATGGACAAACAATCAAAATTCTAACAACATATTAAGTGAAATCCTATAAGAGAATCTAAAGAAGATAAAATGTATGAAATTTTGATCAAATTTTATTATTTGAAAATCTCAAAAAATTAGAAATTACTTCAAATAATAATATTTTATAAAAATACTTATCATTTATATTTTTTGAACTGAATTTCAACCCTACTTCGTTGTATAGAATTTATCATATTTTATACGATTTTTTATTTGAGTTTGCTCTTCGAAGTCACTTTCAATCACAAATAGTATTAGTGGTTTTCCGTATACAAATCAGTGGTGTTTTCTTTTTGTTTTCTTCTTCCTTTTTCAGATTCATATTAGTTATGTTCACTATTATGATTTTTCATGAAATATATAAAATGATAAACACAATTTTAAAAGTATTTCTAATAGTTTTTAGAACTTATGTGTATAATTCATATTTATTAAAAAGTTACTAATTATTTTCCCCAAAACTATTATCAAACACATGGTGATATTTCACCAAAAATTGAATTGTCAAAAATATTTTTGAAAAAATATGGTCAAATGCTAGCTAAGTAAGTAAATTATTGGGTGTGATACACTTCTTAAGGAAAAAAATTAAGACAGTAAATTAAATGTTATTTTTCATTATTATACATTTGATTATTCCTAATCCATTTTCCTAAAAAATTTAAAGTATAAACCTCATGAAAATGAAAGGTAAATATGGAGAAAAAGTCCAAACATTTCTTTTGAACTTTAAAAAATCCACTTATTTTGAGCAATTGAACTATTAAAAAAAAATCTCATTATTTCACTTAATATGGACTAAAAAAAATAAATGCATTATGTTTAAGATTTATCAGATTAAGACATATAAAATGAAATGAATTGAGTAATTCTTAAGATACGTAAAGTTTTCTATAAATTTTAAAAGTAATATTAGTATAAGATTGATCAAAAAAGTCATTTTCAGTAACTAAGTTTTACATTATAGCGAGAACTACGTACTCTTATATGAGAAGGAAAAACTCTTTATCTATATTATATTAAAAAATATTGTTTGAACTTTTTGCCCTTCATTAAAAGACTCTTCTTTAAACGAAATCATCTTTTCACTAATTTTTAAAATTTATTAAGTATTTTATAAGGACCCAGCCTTCGATAGACCTTAACGTTGTCTAAAAGTTGAATTTCGAGAGTTGTTGACGCAGGGTGTTCACCAAGGACCACACCACGCTCGTAGTGCACACCACTGGCCGTGGTGTGCCACGTGGAGGCTCCCTTGGGACTGGTTCCAACTCTTCCTCATGTTTCCTTGATGTTTTGGCCAAGGGTCCCCTTTAAAGAACCGTTCACAGTCCATGATACAATCCACGGACCATATAGGGTGTTTTGAGTTTAGGAGCTTCATGATTTATTTTTATTTTTATTTTTTTTTAAAAGGACGGACTATGATTACTGTTCGGTTGTCAAACTTGGCCAATTAGCCGGCTAAATAAAATAGTCTGTCTTGGTGAAACGCCATTGGCATCCATTCTGGACTTTCGCCGCCCGCCATATCAGCCTATTAAATTCATATATTTTACTCAAGTCTGCCAAACATGTTTGTTTCATCTCTTCTATATTTCTTGTTATAGCACATTAAAGTAATGGGATGCCTAAAGAATGAATGTTTAGTCACATGATATGATGGAAACATATCCATAATCAATTGGAAAATCGTTGTACTGACACTTAAACAAGTCGAAAAGAAGAATACTCCAGATAAAAATTGATATGAGCTGTACGATAAGAGGCATTAGTAGTAGACGCAACAATTTTAAGCAAGCTAACCTCAGAAAATAAAGTGCAAGTGTTAATAAATACTCCCTCCGTTCATCTTTACTTGTCTCCTGTTCACTTTGCACAAGATTAAAGAGCAGTAAATGGTATGGATGATATTACCAAATTACTCTTTGAATATAATAAATATAATGTCTTAAAATATGTAACAGAAAAATGATTATAATATGATACGGGTAAATTAGGAACTTATCTCTTGATGTCATAAAGTGAACAAATATTGTTGGACATTTATTCTTAGTATAGTGGACAAGTAAAGATGGACGAAGGGGATAGCTTAAAAAGGACAAGGGAGGAAACCATGGACGTGAGAAAGAGCATATATTTCTATTATATAGAAAAGTCAATCATGGACTACCAATGACATATTTGTAATTATGCTCATAATTGAAGGGCAAATTATTAATAGCCATTTAAAATATCTATTGATTTTTTCACTCCATATTTTTATTCTATTTTTTTAAAAAAAAAACACTTATCACACAACTTAATTCTAGAAACATCATTACAAATTTATAATTATGCTTATCATACAAGGATAAATGATAAATATTCATATCAATACCTACTGATTTGCTCAATTCAAATTTCTATTCTAAAAAAAAAAAAGAAAAAAAAAAGAAAAGATACTTACACATAATTCAATTCTAGAAATATCAGTTATACTCTTTTATTATCTGTAATAAATATCTCATTTTTGTTATTTCAGCTAAAAATCCATGTACCTACTATTCTATTTGTTTTTCATTTACAATATTTCTTTATTTCAGCTAAAAACTCGTATCCCTACTTCATTAATAGTAATAGGCTCTTGACTATGCATAATAGTGAGTTAGCTTATCAGGGAAGTTTTAGAATTTGATTAGAATCAACTCACCTAAGGAACTTAATCACATATAAGGCTTAATTTTTGTATTTTTTTAAATCACATAAAAGGTTTAATCTTTATATTTTCTTTTTGATTCTTGGATTACAGAGAAACTAAAATAGTTATAGTGAAAGCGTTGAGCACTTTTTGAGTTTTCAACGGTTGAAATTTTATAAAGTGCTAGATTTTCTACCTCACTTTCTACAATTGAATCATCGATTTTGATTGGTAATTTGAATAAACATTTGAAATTCTTATTGGTTTTGCATATCGTACTTTTTAACTGTATGTTTGGCAATTAGTAAAACATTGTTAGTCCTCCTCCTCATTTTTACATTGAAAAACAATATTGTGTTGTGGCTTACAATACCTTTAGAATAGTTCGGTATCCATTTCGATATTTCAATTAATTATTATTTACTTCCCTTTTGCAGATATTCATCATAAATTTCTTCATATGATGGCTTCTAAAATGAATAAAAAAAAGTCGTCTGCTAAGCTGATGATTACAACTCTTACTTATAAGAAATGATGAATTCAAATGTACTTATGCACATTTTGCAGATGAAAGAATCCTATTATATATGAATAATGATGTACAAAAGTGTTCTTGCGTTTTATTTCACACAATTTATACAAAGATGACATGTTCTCTTGTGTTAGTATGGCGGTTGACTGAATTTAGTATACTTATTATGTTCCGCTGTGTTAGCATGAAGGTCTTTGATAGACCTTAATCTAACTATTTTAATCGTATTTATCAAAAAAATTGCATAAAAAACTAACATGTTGAGTGGTGCTAAGCATGTGCATTACCTATTTAGTTTATGCTATATAGAAATGTGAATCCTTCGACAATCAAGGGTATCAAAGTAATTTCACAATAAGATATTTGTTCAATTTTTATTTTAACACTTTATAGGAGAAACATCTAGACAATTCTGCATATTTCTTGTTGCATGGAAGCCTTCATAATATCTCCATCTAGCCTCATTCCTTCAATGTCAAATATGGATTTCTAAACTTTTCTCCATTCTTTCAACTGTTCTTTGATCTCTCTTTGTCATCTATTTGCTATTCCAGGTCAGTGTTCTCCAATTTTTCCTAATTTAGTTTCAATTCTCTTCAAAATTTTTAATTTCATGTTATTATTATTATTATTATTCTATCTTGATTTCGGGCTTGATTTTTCTTCTCACTTGTCACTATTCTCAATTCTCTTCATCTGCTTTTCATGTCGTTGTAGTTTTTGATTTTGCTCAACATCGAAATTTGAGATGGAATAAACAGGGATAACACTTGAAGCTCGTAAAAGGAAAAAAATTATGACTTTTTGCTATGGATTTGATAGAACATTTTTTGAATTCCAGTTCTAAATATGTTTTCTTACTGAGTTGGTTAGATACAAGAAGCCCATTGTTTCGAGGTATTGAATATTTTTTTAATCTCCTACTTCCTAAATTTGAATCTTCTAGTTTAATTTGTTATTCTTGTAAGTTTAATTTGATTTTAGTTGCGCAGAATTTATTAAATGGTTTCAATTAAATAACTTTTGGGTTGTTTGTATTAGAAATTAGATATATCTAACCCAAAAAGGAGGGATACTCTAATCTTTTCCCCTTTACTCTATCCTTTTTGCTTTCTTATGATAATTTTATAAAATTTATTATTGAATTCAAATATACAATTAGGTTTAGTTGTCACGGATATTATTCAATGACGTCTCTCCATTACCCTACGTGATTTGGTTAGTGAAAGCCACCCATCAGAGCGTATGCTAAAAATCTTGATTTTTAGATGAACCTGGAGATGGATCTCACACCATGCACATTTGTCCCGCGTGATGGGACTCGCACCACAAACCCTTTATCATTGGACTGAAGTTGACATTTTAGAATGGAAATCATTATGGATAACTGTATATTTTTCTAAGCAATTTACGCGTCTCTGCATTTGATTCATTGCAATTCTATTGAGCTCTTATGGTTAGTTTGTGTCTGGTAGGTATATTATCACAACCCAACCTAGGGTCGTGACCAGTGCCCGTTAGGGACACCTAGATACATACTAACGCGAATTTCTCAATTTATCCGACCTGGAATCCTGCCGAAATTTCGGCAGAGTTTCCTCTGTTTTATTGACTAACCTCACCTGCAAAAAAAAAGATCCAGCGATATCCCAAGCAGCAATACAAATACATATCTCTTTATACACACACATAAAGGCGGGCCGACAAGATCTCCGCTGCGGTCCTGCCGCCTAATAATATATCATACATAGAGTAATGCGGTCTCGCCATCAGATCAAGTACCCAAAATCATACAACAAACCATGTATTCAAATATCTCTCATATGCCCACTACCCACTAGTATCCACAGACCTCTAGACTCAAATGCTGAACAGTACGCATATACTAACACATTAACAAAACGTGGGAACACGAGAAGCTACCAGAAGCTGGCTCCTGAAACAAAGGGGCACTGCGGATGAAACTAGAGGTCCTAGGCAAGAGGGTCTCGCAGCTGCTCGTCGGTACCTGCGGGCATGAACACAGCTTCCCCCTCGCCCCCCCCTCCGAAGGAAGGGGTCAGCATAAAAGACATACCGAATATGCAAAGCAGGAAGTACATAAAACAGATAGAACTCATAAGCCGAAGGAAATGGGTAAACATGCATAAATCAAACCTGTAG
>JAABOM020000001.1:30832695-30847603 GCA_011800125.2 Solanum clarkiae | reverse complement strand
ATTTTTTTTTAATAAAAAAAAGACGCTTACCACACAACTTAATTCTAGAAACATCATTACAAATTTATAATTATGCTTATCATACAAAGATAAATGATAAATATCCATACAATATCTACTGATTTGCTCAATTCAAATTTCTATTCTAAAAAAGTAAAAACAGAAAATAAAAAATAGACACTTACGCACAATTCAATTCTAGAAATATCAGTTATACTCTTTTATTGTCTATAATAAATATCTCATTTTTGTTATTTTAGCTAAAAACTCATGTACCTACTATTCTTTTTTTTTTTTCATTTACAATACTTCTTTATTTCATCTAAAAATCCGTATACCTACTTCATTTTCTTTGTAATAGTAATAGGCTCTTCACTATGCATAATAGTGAGTTGGCTTATCAGAGAAGTTTTAGAATTGGATTAGAATCGATTCACCTACAAAACTCAATCACATATAAGGCTTAATTTTTGTATTTTTTTTAAATCACATAAAAGGCTTAATTTTTATATTTTGTTTTTGATTCTTGAATTATAGAGAAACTAAAATAGTTATGGTGCAAGCGTTGAACACTTTTTGAGTTTTCAATGGTTGAAATTTTGTAAATGCTAGATTTTCTACCTCACTTTCTAACAATTGAATCATCGTTTTTGATTGGTAATTTGAATAAACATTTGAAATTCTTATTGGTTTTGCATATCGTATTTTTTAGCCGTATGTTTTGCAATTAGTAAAACATTATTAGTCCTCCTCCTCATTGTTACATTGAAAAAACAATATTGCGTTGTGGCTTACGATACCTTTAGAATAGTTCGGTATCCATTTCGTTATTTCAATTAATTATTATTTACTTCCCTTTTGCAGATATTTATCCTAAATTTCTTCATAGGTTTCTAGAATGATAAAAGAAGTCGTCTGCTAAGCTGATGACTGCAACTCTTACTTATAAAAAATGATAAATTCAAATGTACTTATGCACATATTGCAGATGAAAGAATCCTATTATATATGAATAACGATGTACATAAGTGTTCTTACGTTTTATTTCATACAATTTATACAGAGATAACATGTTCTCTTGTGTTAGTATGGAGCCTGACTGAATTTAGTATAATTATTATGTTCTGCTGTGTTAGCATGAAGGTTTTTGACCGAGCTTAGTCTAATTATTTTAATCGTATTTATCAAAAAAATTACATAAAAAATCAACATGGGCCGTGCTAAGCACGTTCATTACCTATCTATACATATATGTAATCCATGATTGACAAACTGCGCCGGCACCAGCTAAACTCTGTTACGTGAGGTGAACTTGAGATTTAAGGACAAAAAATCTATTCATTTCCATCAGAATCCTCATCAAAGAAGTACAAATAGGGAACCAAAGGGGCACGTTCAACTGGTTCTCCTACCTCATCCTCACCCACTATTTCAGGAATTTTCCAACCTAAATGTTGGATATAAACTCTATCAAAAGCATCAACAGTCAAAGATGAAGCCAGAAATCGTTCCAACTCGTTCACAAATCGATCAGTTCGACCTGTTAGGAATGGTCTTGCTGCTTCAGATACCATGATCTTGAACTCTTGTTGCTTCACTTGAGGAGTAACTTTTATTTGCTTTTGCTCACTTCTGCAACATTAACCAGCTGACGATCATTCATCTTATATTGAGAAAAATCATAATATGACCAAATTAAGCAGCAAAGATGAGTCGAACAATAACATGGTAACTTTGAGGCAACTGATTTTCAAGAAGATGCCGTTTAATTTTCCCACAGAGATATAAACAAACAAATAGGTTCGCTTGATGGTGGCAAATTCAATGTATGCAAAACCAATAATTTTACCTTCTAAATGAATCAATCACACCAAGAATATGATGTACAATAATATCTACATCTTCTTCCTGCATTATGCATAAAAGAATCAAAATTAGCAGAAATGTAATGCAATGAAGTTCCCTGAGATGTTACAAATATGAGTGAATTATTGACATATCAGTTTTATGTTAGTAGTCAACCCGTACTTTGAGGTACTATTGCAATAATACTCGCATGATCGATAATCACCGAAGTTCTCCATGGTGCCACTTTACGACTTTCAGTCACAGCAATCAAGGAAAAGAAAGTTTGACCATATTCAAGCCATTTTGTAATGTGCTGACAACTATGCTGTGTTTTTGACATATCATTTTATGAAAAATTTGGATCAAAATGACATCAATTCATGTTGAATTTTTATTTTTTCGTGAAGTAATTAAATTGTATATTAGAGAAAGGCATCAAGGAGATGAAATGGTCACAACTAAAAATAAAGTTGCTTCAAACATGAAATTAACATGAAGAAAGACATAAACCCCCTCAAACTCTACTCCTTCCATTCCATATTAACTTAATTTGTGAGACAATGCACACATATTAAGAAAAATATTTAAGGACATAGTTCAAACCATGCTTTCCACTATTACCTTCTATGAAATCATGATTGTAGTTTTGCAAGTAGTGTAATTTTTCTCCTAGAAAATATAAAATTTCAATAAATGAAAGGGAAAATATAAAAAAATTTCAAATATTCATCTTTTAACTTTGAACAATTTAACTATTTTGAACAATGAAAAAAACTCCAAAAATTGAGTTAATATGGGACGGAGGGAGTACTATGCTAGCGGTAAAGAGCTAACAAATTCAAAAAATTATCCATACTGTTTACAGTGGAGAGAAGGTGCCAATTGTGAAGAGTAACTAAATGCGTAGTCTTAATGGTGCTTATAGGAGTTGATATTCCATCAAAGCATCTGCAGTTTCTCTCTTTCCAAATACTCCAAAACATAGTAATTACTATCGGGTCATCCTCCAGGTACTTTTAATGATATTGTCAACTCTTCGACATATCCAGCTAGCATAAGCATCTTTGATGGAGAGGGGCATAACCCATTGGAGGCCAAAAAATGAGAAGAAGAAATGACACATGCCAACTGTTATGGGGGCAGTGCAAAAAAAGATGGTTGACAGTTTCACTGTCTTGTTTACATAAAAGACATCTGTTGATGAGAATTATGCCCTTTTTCCCAAGGTTGTCTTGTGTTAAACATGCCTTATGAAGGGCTTTCCATGCAAAACAGGACAGAAATAGTAATATGGGAAGTCAGTTGCCTACTTGCCTAAGATGAGAAATGGGTTGTTGATGATAACTAGCCATGAGAAGCTTTTTCATTGATCAAGACAAGGATTGTAGGCAGTTTTACCTATACATTGCAGAGATTTTATCCCAGTGTGTTCAACCTTATTCTGAGCAGAAAACCGGTTAGTTACACCAAGATTTACTTCAACTGAAGACTAATTGAAGATTGACTAAGAAATACCATAAACCTGGTTCTGTAGATAGTTTCCTATTGGTTGCAAAATAATATTCACCTCTACCTTATAAAGAACCCAAGAAACTTGTTCAATCTGGAAATAAGAAAAGTTTTCCCCTCAATACTTCAGCTATAAGAACACAACATAAGACAACAAATGTAAGAGAAACAGGTTATGAGCACAGAATAATAATCAGAAGTTGTTTACTCTGTGAAACATTAAATATGATTCTATCTTTTGTGATTAAAGGGCTCATTGTGTTTATTGACCATCATAACCAGAAGTTATTAAGATATTGAGTTAGAAATGCAGTTTTATTGAAGATTACAACAATTAATCAATGAAAACACTGAGACTGAAAGACCTGAGTCAGAGCCTGGATTTCTCTTCTCAACCAATTTATAAGCCAAGGATTGGGCTGAAGGTACTTCTGCAACTTCCAATAACGTAGCACGTCGAATATGTCAAATAAGCCCCCTGCAGAACTACCACTTTTAAGTTTACGAAAGGAAGTAAATATCTCATAAAGGATATCCAGTAGAAATGGCTAAATTGCAAACCAATGATGGATAACACTTTACCTTCATTAGTATAGTAGCACTGTAATCTATACTTGTGAGATTTTGTGAAGAACACACTGGAATACAAATGTCATATAAAGGAGCTCAATAAGTTAACCTAGTTAGAAAAAAAAAAACAATAATAAGTTAACCTAGAGTAATAACAAACAAAGCAGAGCAAGGATAGAGGACTTTACTACCTGTTATCCAAGTTTTCATTAATAGAATGTTGTTGAAAAAACCCTCCACTATAGCACCGTATAATAGAAAAATTCTCTGTCTGCAAAATAGACAAAGAAGAGTGTTTATTTGAAAAGAAATCCAGCAGAAAGTATTTTATATTAAATAATAGAAGAGTCAAAAAATTTTGCCAGTTATCAAAAGAGTAACAAATATAGTGATTTCAAAATCACCAAGTATAATAAATATAGAATCCTCCAGAAAAGCAAAATGAAAAAAGAAAGGAGTCAGCTTTCTAAGTTTTTTATTCTGAATAAAAAATTTATTCATACGTTTTTTAGTAAATAATGTATCACTTGGCACCTATATCTGTTGTCTAGTGCTTGCCTCCTAATGAGAAAGTCACTAGTTGATGAGGTGCATCCATTAGCACATTGACTCAGAGCAACACAAGCACATAACTCGAGCTTTATCAAGCTTTTAACAACATTACTGCCTGTAATGGAAAATTGTGTGTCTTATTGTGCCTCCTTTTTGTTTTGGACAAAACGTTGATACAATATGGCAAACAACAACAACATACTCATTGTAATATAAAATATGTCAAAGATACAACAACATATTCGGTGTAATCCCACAAAGGTCTGGGGAGGGTTAAATATACGTAGACCTAACCTCCACTTTGGGGAGGTAGAGAGGTTGTGTCTGAAAGACACTCGACAAATATGTCAAAGATAAGATGTAAAAAAAATCCGTGTTTCTTTCATTTCAATTCCCAGATGCAAATGTCCTCACGAATAAAATTTAGACAAGCTACTCCAAAACATTCAATAGGCAAACAAAAGTCAGGCAGAGTTTCTAAAGGGACCAAAATCTGATTAAGTTCAGCAAAACATTTACAAATAAATGCATATATTTATGCACATCTCTGATCTATCCGCTTTGGTATACCCACACTCTGCTTATGGCGCCATGACAACTCTTCAGATAAAGCATAAAGTTTGTAAGACCAAATATCTAATCCCACGATCTTGACCTCACAAGTGTGACACACAATTATATGAATGTTAGAAGAACTGGAATCCTCTCAAATATTTGTTAACAGAAAATGTTTCATTTTTCTTAAGGTTCCTGCACTCTTAGTGAAAGCGTAGCATTTAGAGGGAACCATATCATTGTTAATACTTTATCAATCAATGCCCAGTAAACTTAGTAGTACCAAATAGCTACCATTCCTGAAAGTATCTACTTTACCAATGCTTATGAAACTAAGAAGAAAGGAAGAAATAGGAACCAACAAGGATGATAAAACAGAATCGGACCTTGCATAAAGGACACTTCACTGAAGCAGGTGCACAAGAGTGCTTACTCGTAACCACTTTTATCCAACGCAGAATACAGCTGTAGCAAAATTTGTCTGCAGAAAAACATGAATAGATTAAGCACTTACTAACTGATTTATTTAGAAACAATCCATATATAGCAAAAAAAGCTACTGAATTAGACCTTAAAACTTATGGAATAGCATCTTAAAACAATTAAACTACTAGCAGATATTTGTAGAACTAAAAAGAAAGGAGGCGTACGGAAACATCGATCCAAGTAGGACTCTTGAGTAACAGGTGCAAGACAAATCGGGCACGGGTTTGGGTCGGAGGCCGGTGGCTCCGCCGCGTTTCGTCCGTCTTCAGCCATGGACAACTGCCACAATCTATCGGAAACGTTGTGAAAGAACACTCGCAATTTCTCCTTTTTTCTATTTCGCTTTTTCTTTTTTTTTTCCTCTTTCTAAATTAACCCAAAGAAGTTTTGTTGAATATTCTTGTAAGTCATATAATTTAAGACCTATTTCATTTTATGTGGATAAGTATACTTGAATTCGTAAATTTTAAATATTGATAATGATGATATTTTTCTAATAATATATCATAACAGGTCATATTATCATTTTTTTCCCTATAGGCTTCCCCACCCTTTCATCCACTTTTGTCCATGATTGTTTTCGCTTAAGCCTTATCCTGATCTTCCAGGAAGTCGGGGCTTGTCCTGCTTCTCCCCTGCCCAAATTATGCTTTCTTTTGAAGTTAATAAAATAAAAATATGATTTTATAATATTTTTATCATATTTTCATTACATATTGTCATCTTAGTGTTGGATCTAGTTAGGTCAATATTTTGACCACTACTGTTGCCATGAGCCACATATGAGATAAATTTAACCATGTTTCCACCGTGAACTTGAACTTAGAACCTAGAACCACGTATCTCTAAGTCATTCTTGTAAATCATATTATTTAAAGAACTCGTCTTGAAATAAAACAAACATGGAACTCTTAACTAATTAGGATAGTACCAGTCCAGTGTTGAAACAAAGTCAGTGCAACTAGTTCTACTATTAGGCTATAATAAGGGCATGCAGCCCAAATCTCATCAACCACACCAGATTGAGCCCAACAAACTGAAAGATACGTTTCTTACTGATGAGAATATCATGAAGTTTGGGATTCCATTTCCATCAAGATAATGCTTACAGTGCCAAGAATTCCACCCCATAAATCAACCAAAAAAGAACTTCGGAATATTTTAAGCTTCATCATCATTGAATACAACAATAGTTAGAATCATGGAACAGCAGACATGAAACACAACAAACTAACAAAAGACAGCTTTCTTCATTTGCCTATGAAGTTCCATCCTACGTTGTTGCAGTTCAACAACTTGAGTTTTTAACATCTCAACCTCTTGTCTCATTGCTTTCATTTCCTTCTGGGAGGAATTCATCCAGCTCTTGTTTAACCCGCTGCTGACTGTCATTATGGTCTGTGACTTAGTTCTCTGGTAAATTGAACCATCGGAAGTTAGTAACCTCGTCATATTGACCTGTTCAAGAAGTATTAATTGTATCCTGATGTTATTTGGCAGCCTATCATTCTTCAAGGCATGTAGTCGCGCTTCCTGTGATAGCTTATGGTACTCCATTTTTCTGCATATGCTGCTTCTTTCTTCTTCTGTTAGGTCAGGATGTTCCTGCAATAAAGCCATTTCATTTCATTTCTAAGAAATGCTGAAGCAATTTTTTGAGATTGCAGGAAAAGAGAAAAACTGCATTATGCATACCTTGAGGTACATGTCTATCGACCTATATAGGTTGTCGTCACAAAATCTTGCTTCTTTTGGCAGTGCATTTACAAGAGAGTCAAAGCTTCTTGCTAAAAGGTTCTTGTCTCTTGCTATGAGGGCGAGGTAGTCGTTCACTAGCCTCCCAACAACACACATTCTTGACTTGGGATTGTTTGATGCAAGAGAAACATAAGCTTCTACCACTTGAACAACTATATCCACGTCGAAAAGAGTTTTACTGTTTCTGACTAGAAGATCTTTAGCACTACATTTTTCCAGCATGAGAGCTATTCTTGTCTTGAGCTGATCTTTCAATTTGGGATCAATATTCATAATTATCCCAATCTTGAAAAGATGAAGCAGAAAATTGCTGGAAACTGAGTCTTCTTCGGCAGGAAGCACCCTTATCAAACATTCAGTTGTCACTCTATGTAGCTGGATGGACAATTCTTGATCTTTCAGTTTCTTTTGTGAAACTGTGATTTGAGAAATCCACTTCTTTGTCCAGTGAGCTATACATGACCCCACAAGCTCTGGCTTAATCTTTCTCTTTTTGATCAATGAAATTACTTCGATAAAATGATCTATCCGGAGGGATGAAAAATCATTGAAAAACCAATTGCCACACAACTTCACCAACTTGGTTGCATCATCTGCTGTAACATTCACCAACACTTCATTGCCGTCTATACTACTCACTCCAGTCTCTGAGCAAGCCTTCCAAGCAATGGACTCTGTGCAACGTTTGACAATGTGCAAGTCTTTAGACCACGACGAAACTGATTCACAGCTTTTCAAGATCCTAAATGTGTCTTTCCATGAAGAAAGGATTACGTAGCTTAGGAATGCCTCTGCTTTAGAAATTAGATTTCCTTGGTGCAGATCATCATTCATTTCCAAGAAATGAGCAGCACAATACAGTGGGGCAACATTTGAAGCCGTAGCTTTGATCTTCACTCCATAGCAAAATTTCACTACTAATTCAAAGATTTTAGCCCCACCAGGAATTGTATCAATCTGAACTCTAGTATAGTTGTTCCCATTTCTTTCGAATACCAATCTGTTAAAGTATCCACTTCTTGAAACCAGAGAGAGCTGAAAGTTGACAAGAATAACTTAAAAAAGTTCCACAGAAAGCATAGTTGAACTCCATAACACAAAACTACACCTCTAACTATGCCTATTCCATCTAGTTTACCAAATATTAGTCGAAAAATCAGAAAGATCACTCACATAGAAAGATAAAAGATAAAACATGGTGTAACTTTGAAAAACTTTATCTATTTGTGCACCTTATGCAAGTGGAAGCTTTTGTCTCTAATTTCTACTATCAAATCACTTGGTATTTTTGTTTGGACAAACCTGCACCAGTGTTCATTAGCCACTACAATGGATAAAAACTTAAATGAGTGTCATTTAACACAAACAAAAAGCAGATATACTCCACCAGTTCTTGTTTCTTCTTTCCACAGACTCTGCCACCATACTGCCACTGGCTGGATAAATCACACAATGATTTCTCTTCTCCACAAATATTGATTCACCAGCTACTGGACTTTCCTTCACCATAACTTCAACAGGTATACTACCCCTTTAGTTTCCTGTATTCTGAACTATACAACTTTATTCTTCTTTGCATTATTATATAGCTCCATCACCATAATGTCCCTTTCATGCATTGAATTTATAAGAGTTCTAATTACTTTAGGAATTTCAGTAACCAGTCTTACTTTTAGTCCTTAGCAAACAATCATTTTCTTATTAAAAGGAATGTGTACTACAACTAACTTGAAACACAATTTTTGCATAGTAGACATAGTATTCTTACACAAATATGAGATCAGCAATACTTGGGGATGTTGTTTTCTATTTCTCTAATGATCTTTTTTCACCTAAAGTTAACTTCCACCTAATGGAGTTTGTCAAGAAATTAAATCTACCTGGTAGGATAGATAATAGGTAAAGTTCAAGTTGTTAGGTTTATAGGTCCATATTCATAATATTCCACAACACTTTTTTCCCCACCGTCATGAGTATGGTCTAGTGATCAATGAAGTAGGGTGAGAATCATGAACTCTCAAATTTATATCCCAACAAATAGCTGATTTCTTATCATAGGTTTAAGCCTTGGTGAACATAAGAAGGTGACAAATAACTCGTGAAATTAATCGATTTGTGAGCAAACAAGCTTAACATCACGGTTACATATATATAAAAAGAAGAATTAAAAAAGTGGCAGTGATGTAGAGAGGGGGTGAAGTGTCCACACTGCTCAAGTGGTTGATCTTGAATTGAATCATTCATGTGCCTTAGAGTGACTATAGATAGCAAAATATAACCACCCTTTTTAATAGTCCAACTACTATTAGTCCTCAAAAGAATAAATAACCACAAAACAACTGCAGGACTCGGCAATTATTAATGGCAGACACAGTATTCTCTTGTCAAAGTGTCTACGAATTTTTTTTTTTGGATTAAATTTATAGTTTAAAATAATTTTTAGATATTTGCATGATTATAAATTATTTCATTAAGAATAAAAGGAGAATTTTAAAGTTAAAAATCGTATTTTGTTAGTAATATACATTGGTTAGTTTATGATATTTCTGTTTACTAGAAGAATACTACTGTCGACTAGGAAAAATATCACATTGATATTTATTCTTTCTTCAATTCAGGGAACGAATGAATCAGAGTATTCCACGTGGTCAGTCAAATTCTTTGTTTTCCTTCATTGATGGGGTTTTTGATATTTTTGTTAATGAGCATTCTGTCATTTTAATACTCATATTATTACATTTGATTAGTGTTTAATACTACAATAAGTATCAGTTCAAAAAGATATTTTTCACGTGTTCAATATAATAAAATCTGAGTTAAACATATTTCTATCCAATCAAAATGGAAAAAGTAGCTACGTTACTTGTGAGGTAGCCTTTTTCATTAACAGGGCGAGCCCAGTTACTACCCAGCCCCCCAGGCCCGGGAACAAATCCACTGCCGTATGATTAACCGGCAATTACTAGCGGGGGAGCAAATCCAACTAGAAAAACTCACATTGGGCTTGCTAAATGGAAAATTTAAAATGCTCAGCTCGATACGTTCCTCAAAAAATCCGATTCGGGCAGATTAATGGGCGAATTTTCCATCTCCAACGAAAAACGCTCTGATCTCCTATCAGAAAAATTCCCAATTCTCCTAAATATCCCAATCTGATTCAATCTCACTAGCTTATCAACATTTAAACATTGTTATCAACCTATCAATATTCAACACCTACTATAATTACGCAAAATCACAAGTTTTTAAAACTAATGGAACACTAATATATGATTTCACGAAATATTTTCATTTTCATCTTAACTAAAAACCACTATATCATAAATTATTTTTCCTAATAGGTTGCTCATTGTGAACAAGTTTCCAAGTTGGTGCAAACTGCAGGATATAAGAGTACCATGGCAAACCAATTAAACAACAAGGGCCAACTACTGTCTTTAAATACAAAAGCAAATTAGTTTGGACAGACAATGGGGGTAGAGAGTGCTGAGACAAAGTTGAAATCGCATAAACAACCCAATTTCAGAGACTTGGACCCAAATTTTCCATTCTGAAAAAGTGGCCCACTTCAGTTAGCCATGCCCTTAGTAAGTCTTAGCAGTGGAAAGAACAAGACATACACACAAAAGAACTAAGTATGATGCAAAACAGGACTTAAAGCTGCACAGAGGTCATGGAATCAACAGCAGCATTGCTCCTAGTCTTCTCAAATTTGGCTTCTCTCTCCTAACATCTACAAGAGAAAAAGAGCATTAGTTTGAGGGAAAGAGATTTCTTTAATGGTGACTATGGCATGATAACTATTTCAAAGTACAAAAACCAAAACAATAATTTGAAGTCCAAAATTAGGCAGAATGATTGCTCATAGATCAGGAAGCAATGTGGCGATCGGGTGCTACAATGACCAATATGATTAACATAAAAAAGTGGTGAAGGGTATAGGGACAGCTGTTACATGTGATTCCACAAGTACTTTGGACTGAAGAATACTTACCCAGCTGAAAGATATTGATCTAGATACCCCTTAAAGGACCTGTTGTCTTTTTTTCCTCACAACTCCTTCAAAAATCCCATCAGATCCAAAAACACAATTTAAGTTGTGATGATCAATTGGACCTGGTAGCTTGAATGAAACAGAAAATTCTCCCGGTGGGCATAGGTTCTGAGTTTGCATCTTAAAAACCATGTTGTCCCTGCGAACCATGTTCTCTCCAGTCTCACTCACTCCTTTTATGACGATTTCCCCATTAGGTCCAACATCACAGCGAAAGACTCCTGTAACCACATGAACGAACAATCTCTTAATCATCAAAGGATTCATATGGATGCAGTTCGACATTAATTGACCACATGAAAATAACAGATTAAATGATGGTTGATGACAAATTAGAGGAAACATAGAAAATCCTTTTGAGGGGTCAAAACAAGATCAGCCCAATGTTATAAATAAAAACATGCATTAACAAAAGCAAGCATTTATTGACGTGTTTCAGTATGAAATGAAGGGACACTTTGAGAAAAAGGACAAATTTTATCTTAGTAAGGTACAGTATGGAGCTTATTTTATCAGCAAGGTATTTCTGCAATGCATCAACAAGTCACATTCGTATACAAACCATATGGTCATATAAAATGATCTGATGTAAGACAGTAAGAGTTATAAGAAGATTTAATAATTTTTTACTTAAGAAGATCTTACTCATAATGCAGAACTTACTTTCATCCCTTGTGACACCAGGGAGTGAAACACGAAATACGTAGTCATCCTCGGATTCAGCAATATCAACTGACCCAATAGTTGGTCCAACCTTTCCCAATAAAGCTGATCCAGTAAGTGCAACCCCACCATTAGCATGACTAATGAGATTATCCCAGTCCTCTTTGGCTGGACAAGCAGTGAAAAAAATCATTGCAGGCTGACTTCCAGCATGCTTAGACGATGAAGTCGTATCAGCTTCAACTGGGACTGAACCAGCATTGATGTCTGGTGGCACTGAAGCATGATAACTGTATGGTAGAGGAGGGCCAGTATATGGCACACAACTGATGGGGGTTACATTAAGCGGTTCAGGATGCAGCGGAGTTGAACCATTATTTTCACCATAATTCGGCAAAGAAGTCTGAGATGCTCTGGAATGCATGAGTAAAATGCAACATTATTTTCCATGACGCTAATCATTAGAATTAAAAAAATACTCCTAACTTGACATATAAGAAGTTCGCTCCCCAAAGGACCTAAAACCAACGAAATAAGAGCTCCACTGGAGGAAAAAAAATACAGTTCATTTGATGCCCAAGTAGGAAATGGTTTCTTTACGAATTAAGAAAAGGTTTCATTTCCTACTTGTGCATTTTATGATTTCTCAAGGTACAGGAAAGCCACAAAAGCATTTGTACATATTTTGAAAAAGAAAAGCTTCAGCAGCCACAGACTGAGAAGTTACTTCAAATCTGGGTGGAGAAAAGGTCCCAACAGTTTATCGGAGATCTGCTTCACAGGAAATTCTAGTAACTTCTTTGTTCTTTGTAAGGGTGTCACCAGCCAGCCAGACACTCCCCAATTTCTCCTTCAAAGAGAAGTCAAGACACAAATGGGCATTTAAAAACAGAAACCAACTTGTCTATATTTGAAAATGAGATATAGCATGACAATGTGGGATGACTCCTCACCGCAATTGATATTGCTTGGAGGTGGAGGAAAATTAGGGTTTATCACCAACAATAATTTCTACATACATGAAGGCACTATACAATGATAGATCTTGTTCTATTAAACAAAATGCATCTCCGTTCCAGTTCCACATAGGATTAAGAAAATGTACCTTCATCCTAGGCAATTCCACTGTGAGCAATTAATTCAACACAAGCAAACAATTCATTTTGGTAGCTGTTACAAACCTAGGGGCTCACTCAACCCCATAAGCTGGCTCTAACTCATGAGAGAAGGATTGCCTAGTACCATATAAAGAGATCTCCTATCCCGATCTAGGGCTCAACACCCCCACATAACCAAGACTGGATAGGGTGTAGACGAAATAAGACGGTAACTCAACATCAGTGGATAATGATTGAGATGCTTCCGGCTCTAAAACTATGATGTGGCACTCAACAGTACCCTTTTCCAGTGCAGCAAAACACACAGAACAAACCCCAGAAGGGACCAAGAAACAATGAATCCGCGATACATTCTTTGACATTTTCACAAACAAAATATCGACAAAAGAATACACCTTAATAGCATAGCTATTGCACCTATAGCACACAACTATTGACAAGATTTCATCTTTCCAGCATATCCTCAAATGAACTTACTAAAAAAAATTTTTAAAAAGGAACTCGGTAGCTGTATTTACAAGATTTTGACCAGAAAAAGGGTTACTCTACGTTTTACGGAGATGCCCAAAAGCGTCTAAACAATGTAAAATCAACATAGAAAACGGCTATTTTAGGGTTTCTACTCTCAGCATCTAGTGTAAAATGAAATCTAAACTCAACAGTTATGTAAGATGTGAATAAAAAAGGTAGGTGAAGTACCTCCAAGGAGATTCCATCAGAAAGTTGCTGAAGAAAAAGAGGGGAAATTCAACAGTGAGGTATATCCCGGCGATACCCAGATGCACGACTCTGAACACCAAAGGATATCTGGTAAAATTCAGCGAGCGGCAAATACCCAAAGATGGAAATTTATTTGAATTTTTTTCCTAAAGAGTTGTAGAGTGTGCTTTTTGTTTTTAGGGATTTTGTATTTATGGAGTGTTCAAAGCCCTTGCTGACTCGTTAATTCTTCGGACTTTTGTTCCTTAAAATCTATTATACTATCTAGTCTAGTTTAGTGTATGTGTCTATCGTTTTACATATATATATTATGTTAATTAATAAAAAATAAATAAATTATTATATATATAACTTATATAATTGAGCATATTTCATATTTTTTGAGGTCTTTTTTGGCCTTTTGCTGGGATAGTTTTTAATCCCTTTGTTGAACTTTTTATTTGTTTTTGCTTTGGGACATTTTCTTAAAAAAGTTAATTTTCAATTCTTATTTTGAAAGTTTTTATTACTATTATTTTGTTTTTGGATCAAGTTTATTTTTTAAAATTTTTTTTGCCTATTTTATGAATAATTTTAAAACCTTTTTGGGTGCTTTTTGGACGTTTTCTTTCTTTTTTAATTATTATATTTATGTGAAAGTTTTTTTATGTGGTTCTTTTTAGATCAAGTTTATTTTAGTTGAAAAAATATTTTGTGTAAAAATTTAATCATAATGAAAAAATCTTATCTATTTAATTTTTTATTATGTTTATTATATTTAATATTTAAAATAATAATATAATAATTAAAAATGGTGAAAAAGATAATTTTATTTGAAAAGAAATCTTTTAATGAAGGGCAAAAAGTTTAATGACATTTTTAAGGGGGCTTCACACTTTTAATATAATATAGATTAGTAGCATGAATACTCTTGAAAATATTTCTCGAACTTTTTGCCTTTCATAAAAATCCTAGACAAATTTATCTTTTCATCATTTTTTTCAATTATTATTATTATTTTAATAATATTAAATATTAATTATAATAAACTTAATAAAAATTAATAAAAAAAATTTCTTATTATTATTAAACTCAT
>JAABOM020000001.1:30813588-30831224 GCA_011800125.2 Solanum clarkiae | reverse complement strand
TATATATATATATATAATAACGTAAAAGTTTGGTTATAAGGTTATACTAAATCACAAATTTGGATGAAGAAGAGAACGTATATAATGTTGTAGGGGTGTCATTCATCAACTCTTCATTATCCCCACTTATTACAAATTAAAATTAGATATTATCTTAGACTCTTCATTATTCATATTTAGTACATAAATATCATGATTGCATTATAATTAATGGTATAGAGATAAAATGATAATCTAACTAAACGGATCTATCTAGTGATCCCATAGGCAGAGAAATTATACTCCACTATTATGATTTATATGTAAACAAGAAAACGCGTTAATACTCTCATCAAAAGCGCCATCTTCAACTTCAATATTCTGGAATGGCATGGCCTTCAATTTCTCCTGCTTCAACGACACACTAACCTCACTGATCCTCATCATCACAGTCCTCTTCTTCTTCTTCGCTCTCCCATTTCCCCAATATTCCCCAAATCCAATTCACCCTCACAGGTTCCTTTTGAATGCCACCATTCTTGAAGAAAAATCCGACCATTTTGTTTGCTCGCCCAGCAGTTTCACTGATTCCAATGGAATCTTTAACTACTTTTCCTTGCACTATTGTCTCTTTCAAGAAAACCCATTTCTCTCCATCCCCTTTTTCGCCCTCTGTGTATTTCTACAGTTCTACATCCTCATCAAGACTGCCCAAGATTACTTTTCTGTTGTGGTTACTAAGCTTTCTACGCATCTTAGGCTGTCGCCTTCTATGGGTGCAGTGACCCTTTTGGCTTTAGGTAATGGTGCGCCTGATGTTTTTGCATCTGTGGCTGCAGTGAGGGGAGGCCAAGCCAGGACTGGGTTTGGCGCGATTCTTTCAGCAGGGACTTTTGTCTCTGCTTTTGTGGTGGGGTTTGTGGCGATTTACGCAGCACCTTTTGCTGTTGATCCTGCTCCGTTTGTGAGGGATGTGCTGTTTTATTTGACTGCTGCTTTGTTTCTATTTTATGTCTACTTAAGTGCAGAGATTTTCCTCTGGCAAGCTATTGGTTTTGTTGCGTTTTATCTCTTCTTTGTTGGATTTGTATTCTGGATGGACTTGGGGATGGGTGGTGGGAAAGAGAAAGGGGGTAAGTTTGGAGGTGAGGTGGCTTTGGTTAGGAGTGATGAAGTTCATATAAGGATTGTAGAGTTGGATTCCGAAAAAGGCAAAGTTGTGGGAGCTGCAGAAGATGAAAAGAGGCATAGTACAGGTTCCTGGCAAGGTTTTGGAAAGGTATGTCCTAAATCTTACTTGTAGTTCTCGATTTTCCTTTTGTCTTCATTAAATTAAACACACATATGGAAATGCAAGTTCAGTAAGTTATTTATCTTAGCTGGACTTGTATTGACATTTGATAGATGATTTATTCAGCATCTTGTAACTCTAGTTAGGGGGTTAACATTTCTTAATTTTGTGGTCTGTGACCTTGTCTGCATGCCTGTTGTGCTCTAATTATCAACAAACCAATTGGTATGAAATTCTTTAAGAAGGAGAAGAGGGAATATGTGATGGACCAAAAGGACAAAATGAGAAACTGATGCCAGAGATAAAGGGCTAATGTGGTTATCATTCCTCCTGTGTAGGAACTATGTGGTTCTGTTGTGCATTGCTGTGAAATATTTGTAACCCCATTATGATGAAGATCAAACTACAATCTTGTACTAGCCTAAAGCCTTGACGATGGGAATGCTTGGTGGGTAAAGTCTTGTATTATCAACATGCCATAATCGCATAAACAATCCATCCTGTTATATAGCAATAAGAAAAAATGGTACTCTATGTTGATTTATGTTACTTTACAAACTTTATGGTAATACGCTGCCGTCTAAAATTTTGAAGCACATCTAAGACATAAGTTAGATCTTCTTCTCAAAGGATTCTCATTAGTAACTGATAATACTAAATGTGGGTCTTGTTGACCGTCATGGTCTGGACACCGATGGTGCAAAGCTTATTGGTTAGGAGCTTCTAGCACTCTCAAATGTAAAACATCTGAGAATGGTAGCTTTTTCAAGGTTCAGAATAATTTAGTGGGGTAATTCAGCAATGACTGTAGCTTAGGTAGTCGCAAATTTTGGAACTAGGGTTTGGGGAGAGGTGATTAGATAGGAGATGACACAACTTTAGATTTCCAAGGACATGACTTTAGATAGGAGGGTGTGGAGGACCCATTCTAGGGTAGAAATTTTTTGAAGCAGTCTCTGGTTTATCAGTAACATGGAGGAGAAGCAACATCTTTCCGATTAAAGTAGTCCCTTAACTTCAGACTGGCAAGTAGTCTGGGGTGTAGAATAAAACAACTTCCCACAACTTATCTGGGCATTGCCATTGGGACACAAACAATAGGATCTTGAAATTTGGGATGGCATCATTGAGAACACAGAAAAAATTAGCCAACTGGAAAGCTCAGTATATCTCTCTGGGAGGGAGAGTCACCTTGATAAACTCAGTGTCCGACTCTCTTCCAACTTATTTTATGTCTTTATTCCCTATACCTGCCAAGGTGGAAGAAAGAATTGACAAATCGAGAAGAGATTTGTTATGGTTAGGCAATAAAGAAGGAACAGTGATGTCCTCTCATTGATTCCTCCTAAATTGCATTGATTTATCCTAAAGATTTCATTTCAATTGGAATTTGGTTATTCACCATTACGAGGATCCCCGCTGCATTTAGTCAAATGGCAGACTGCACAGTTACATAAACAATCCAGTGGACTTGGAATCAGAAACTTGCGGTTGCAAAATCGCTGTCTCTTTTCAAAATTGCAATGGAGGTTCAACATCGAGGAACAAGCCCTGTGGAGGCAGATGATAGTCAACAACTATGGGTTGAATGGAAATGCGGTCTCCAGCTCTGTAAATAGCATTTATAGGGTGTCGGCCCAGAGAACAATAAGGAACTTGTGGCCTGATCTAAGCAGAAAGATAGTTTACAAGGTGGGAAATAGGAGTAAACTCCATTTTTGGAAGGAGAATTGGAATGGAATGAGACACTGATGATCGTATTTCTAGATCTGTTCTCCTTGTGCACCAATCCGGAAGAAACAGTGGTTGAGATATGGTCTACTCAATGATGAAATATTGTGTTTAGAAGATATCTAGATTTCTGGAAGATCAGGAGGGTGGCTGAGTCATTATAAGTTCTGAATGGTTTCAAAGGGCTATCAGCAGAGCAAGCTTCTATCAGATTGGTAAAACTCTAGAGATGGAAGCCTTTATGTCAACAGGCTTTATATTAAGGAGGTGAAGGAGCAACCAAAGAGTAAGTCTGGCCCCTGGAAACAGATTTGGAGGAACAAGGTGGCAACCAAGATAAAATGCTTTTCATGGTTGGCTGCCGGAAGAGCATGTTCCACTCATGAGAGATTGAAAAGGAGAGACTTCAAGATTGCCTCTTGGTGCTCTCTCTGTTATGATGCTGTAGAAACCAACAACCACCTGCTTCTCCATTGCAGAATGTCAACACGATTGTGGTACTTTTTTTTGGGACTAACACATACAGAGTGATTATCCCTGAGCATACAACGGACTTGCTTTGTTGTTCGATTTTTAGGGGTGTGGGGTGGGGAATTAAAAAAAGGTGCTGGATTATAATACCATTATGCATTTGGTGGTCTATTTGGAAAGAAAGAAATAACATATGCTTTGAAAACAAGGCTAATCCCAATAGAGTAAGTCAAATGGAACTGTTGGACTATGTTTTGTTTTTGGTGTAAAGAAAAAGGGACAGAAGAAGCTGCTCAAAGTTTTAGACATTATAGGCACTTTGTTATCTATTAGCCCTTTTGTTTTTTCATTGGGAACCAATTTTTGAAGGTCTCCAGCATATCTTTGATGATTAAGCTGGAGGTTTTTGGGATCGAAAGCTTTATCTTTTTAGTAATCTATGAAGAGAATACATGAAAATTGATTATCTTGCTGATGCATACAACCACACATGCTGTGAAGAGTTGCCAATCTGGTGCTTAAATCTCCTTAGAGAATAATATGAGAAAGCTAAATCAAAAGTCCATTTTGGGGTTTTCTTACTTCTAGTAGTTCATGCAATTCCTGTTTTTCTGGCCCTTTAGGGAATGACCCACCTTTCTCCTTCTTACCTTTCCTATATGTTATTTGATCATGGTTTGATGTACATCACTTGAATAATTATGAGTACATGTTCACTATGCCATTGTCCCGTTACTCGCGTTTTTTGCATAAATTCTTTTAATCAAGTTTGAGTGAAAGACAATCTATAGGGTTAGTATCAATAGTCATTGGTAATTAGCTTCTCTAAACTAACAAACAAATGATATTTGCCTTTTGACTTATCATAGCAAGTGTAGAGGCAAGGATTTAGTATTTAACATCAACCTATTTGGAGTACATGGTCAGAACTGCTTGCTAGAAAAGATATAAGATAAGCATAATTACTAGAAAAAGATATAGGCATAGTTATATCTAATGATAACATGAGCACGTATAGGCTTATCAAGACTGAACCACCCTTGTACTACTAGTAGACTCAATCCCTTGTCACCTAAAGGGTGTAGTCCCCAAAGTGACACTGGCCACTACATAGTTGGATGTCAAAATGTGGAATGAACTGCATGTCCATGCTTTTCAAGTGAAAGGAAGAAATTGTTGAATGTAAGGGGCAAGCAACTGACAAACAGAAGAATATACCTAAGAAGTTGGATTGCACTCCTCTGGATTTTTCTTCCATACTAAGCCATAGCCATAAGAATTGTGATTACCATAACATTTCTCATGGCTCTAAACTGTAAAGTGATAAATGCAATATCCTACATCCAAGGGTCTTTTGATAAGTGAATGCGTTTAATGTGAAAATATGTCCTCAGCTTTCTACTTACATCATGTAATCTAGTATTGCTGTGCCTTTGAGGCCTTTTAGGTGCTTCTTGAGATCCCCGTGCATGCTGAGCCAATTTATCTGTTATATGCCTATTTTAGGTACAGATATTTGATCATCTGGGTTCTAGCCTCTTGTTTCTCATGTCCAGTTCTAGTCAAGGAGATTCTTTTCCTTATTGGTTCGTATAACTTCTGTAGTCCAGCATCCTTTTTTAAAGAAATGGTTTTATCAAAACTAGTTGCTTCTGATTCTTTTTGCAATCCATGTTGTTGAATAGATCATTCAGAAGATCCATCAGGCGCACACAAAATCCGTACTTCTATTTTATGAATCTTGATGGTTTTCGCAGCATCTCAGTTTGTAGTCTGTAGCTGTTATTAATATCTTCATTTTGACATTCTAATTTTTTCTTCATTGACAGGTCTCACTAATCTGGACACTTCCCGTCTCGGTGCTCCTTAGGCTCACTATACCACAGACTGCACGTTCTGAATGGAGTAGATTCTATTTATCTGCCAACATTGCTCTCTGCCCCCTCCTACTTCTGTATTCCTGCAAATCTTTCGTGCCATTAAATCATCCAATCTCTTTCCTACTCTCAGACACCCATTTTCCTCTTTGGTTAATTGTACTTTGTGCTACTTGTTCTTTGGCTATTCTTCATTTCATTGTTGAAAGGGAGGCCCCTAAAACTGAGCAAATGCCTGCAGTTGTTACAGCATTTGTGATGAGTGTATTTTGGATCTCCACAGTTGCTGGGGAACTCCTCAACTGTCTTGCAGTTCTAGGAGAGGTCCTGAAACTGCCTGCTGCCTTTCTTGGTTTAACGGTGCTTGCATGGGGAAACTCAGTTGGTGATCTTGTTGCAGATGTGGCTGTCGCAAAGGCTGGCCAACCAGCCATGGCCATGGCTGGATGTTTTGCTGGGCCGATGTTCAACATGCTTTTTGGGCTTGGAACTGCTTTGGTTATGCAGACAGCAAATGTATATCCAGAAGCTTATGAGCTTCATCTCCACGTGAGTATCGTGGTTGCTTTTGTTTTCTTGCTATTGAGCTTGATGGGATCTCTGCTTTTAGTGACTTGGAATAGGTTCCGGGTGCCAAGATTCTGGGGATTTTGCCTAGTAGGACTTTACATTGTTTTCATGGTAATAAGCCTGATCATCGCCACGTTCTCTGCCTGAATTTTAGAGACAGAAGTGCTGAAAAGTCCTCACATATAAGACATTGAGCTATAACTGTTGATCAATCCATCACTGGTCTGGAACCAGCTAAACTCTTGAAGATGAAGTAGCTGGCAGTTGTTCATACCTTTCTTTCACAAACCAGTTGGAGATCCTATTGGTTTCCATGCAAGAATATACTTAATAATTCATTTTTTTCAGTTCATTGTTGAGTAAAATGAGCTGGAAAGCATATTCCACTTGTATAGAAAATTTCTGGTCACCAAGAAGTTTCATGTAAGCCGGTACTTTCTTCTTGTGAAATTGAAGAGAATTTTAGAGATAAATGGTGCAACTCCGTAGTTATGCAGAACTACTCAAATCATATCATATTCTTAAAAGCTTTTCTCTTTGTTGGAGACTGAATTTGAATGAAAAAAAAATTCTTCCGGAATTATGTTGAGGGGGGAAGAAGAAGGGATTGTGTGTTGAGGACAACCATCAAAATTTGCAAAACGAAGGAGCTTGTAATTGAACAAGTAAGGTGGTTAGAGTTCTGCTAGGTTAGAATTTGTACAGGCACTAACTTTCTAATTAACAAAACCCTTATGTTTCTGCTTTCATTACGATTCCCTCGAGAATTCCATCACTGCCAAAATTACCAGAAAATTCTTGAGGGTCAACTGGGCCTGGCAGCTTGAAGGAGATGGTGAAATGTCCTGTTGGACATAGGTTCTGGGTTTGCATCTCGAACACTTGAGCGTACTTGTGGACTGTTTTGTCACCAGTTGTCATTCCCCTAATCAATACTTTACCATCACTCTCCACTTCACAAGTAAATTCTCCTGCGTTAACCATAAAATTTTGAAGAAATTAGTCCTCATACTGAATCCAAAAGCATCAAAAGGATACAGTAGAATTAAGTAGCGAAAGAACCAACCAACAAAAATGTGATGAGGCTCAGATGAAGGGCTGCCATATTTTAAAAGGATTTTGCAGATCAAGATGCTCTGGACTGTTGGGTTTCTTAAATCTGTAACTGAAATTAGAAGAAGAAAGGAGGAAGGAGGAAGAAGATGAATAGTGATTCGGTTTTTTTTTTGGAGAGGAGGAGAGAATGATTTTAAGAGAGAGTATTTTCGTGGTAAACCCCAAAATTGGGTAACCTCCACGGTGACAAAATATATATATTAATGATATCCGGATATTTACAATTACACAGAATACACATATAAATGGAGAATGAACAGTAGCACCTAAAACCTCGGGGCTCCGCCCCGAACCCCGGCCTTTGGGTGGGGGGCTCCCGCCCCCCACACCCCCGGTAACCTCACCGCTGAGGTTGAACCGCGACAGTTGCTAAATATATTATGAGGCTCCACTACCTAACATGGACCTATTGCAAATTCAAAAGTGAAAAATATTTAATATCATCATTGTAACTTACTTTCATCTCTCTTTACTCCGGGGAGTGAGACACGGAACAAGTAAGAGTCCTCGCTTTCTCCTATATCCAAGAGCCCAAGAACTGGTCCTATCTTACCCTTTGCTGCACTCCCAGTCACTGCAAATCCACTTTTAGTTGCAGCAACAATGTTACTTAGCTCCTCCTCAGAAGGGCGAGAAGGAAGGAAGACAATACTAAGCTCTAAGTCCTCAGAGTTGGTGTGCTTTGATGATGGACCCATAGACTCTTCTGCCAGAGGACTAGCATCCTTAAAGAGACCACTAAAAGGAGTACCACCAAATTTTGTAGAGCTATCTGGTGGTAGTGCATCAGTAAACTGGCCGACACCATCATTTGTCAAGAGACTACTACTTGTAGTGTCAAATTGTCCATTGCGATGAGGTGGCATATTACAAAATGATCCACCACAAGCATCCTTCAAGAGACTACTAAAAGGTCTAGTGTCAAATTGTCCATTGTTATCAGGTGGCACACCATTAAATGGTTCATCACAGGCATCCTTTAGAAGACTAGTAAAAGAAGTATTCTCAAATTGTGCATTGTCAAGTGGTGTATCATTAAATGGCTCACTACAAGTAAGCATCTCCTTATATGGTAGGCCACTAGCAGCAAATAATGCATATTGAAGAATATCAGCAGGTTTTGGTATCTCCTGTTTTCCAACATTAGTTAGAGCTTCATAATCAACATCGGCTTGTGATTTTGTGCAATCTTTGTCCAAGACCAGATGTTCTAGACCAGTGAGTTTCTTGAACCTCTTAATGCTGTCTGATTCAATTGCACTGGTGTCAGGATCATTGATGAACACAATGTTTGCAATAACATTATACACATTACAGCATAAGTGGGGATGCAGGCTGGGAGGAAATAGATCACAAAACCGAGGATAAGCTGCAGGTTGTTTGTGGTAAAGAGTAGGAAGCTTTCCATGAAAGAACTGGTGCAGCCACGGTTGAGCCAGGACAACAGACCGATCTGCCTTTCTCAATGCATGATAGTAAACCCTTTCTACTTCGATGGTTCTTAGGCATGAACCAGCTAGTTGATTGATACTGTACGGAGGTAGGCCTAGACCTTTTCTTTGCAAAACTGACCTTTTTGGATATTCTCCCTGGAGATCTGGTCCAAAGTAGGTTCCGATGATGAAGTAAAGGAGGAAAAACTGATCATCTGTTGGCACCAATCCGCTAGATTTGCTGTCCATGCTTGGCCAAAAGAATACAAACTCTCTGAATATATCCAAAGGCAACTAATCTGTTTCAGATGAAACGAAACCGATAAAATATTGCACTTTGCCAGTACCTTTAATAAAAAACACAGTTGAGAGACATAAAAATGAAGACAGTAATTGGTGAAAATCGAGAGGTAAACATAAGATTGATGCACTTTAGCCTATACCTTTAATCAAGAAGATTTTTCTGTACATAAAAATGGGAGCATTTTAAGTATATGCACTTGTATTTTCCAAAAATATAGTCTAGGCTGCCTATCTGTTTGACACCAGAGAACAAAGGTGAACAGAAATAACTGAAAATTGCTTCCCTAGGCTGGATTTAAGCATGTACAAACACAAATTAAGAACAATTTCGGCACTAGATCAACAAATTGGCAAGTGACAGTGGAGTAGCAAAAAGCACATGCAAGAACACTAAAAACATGACAGTACAAATCCAAAATCAGAGATTGACCCAAAAAAAAGATAGCAGTTAACTAAGGGGTATTATTATACAAGGATACCCTTCACTGATGTGGTAATTTGCATGCACAAAATGTAGAATATAACTCATTTTGATATATTGTATGAGTTCTTGAATCAATTAGTGAAGTGTATAGAAAGCGTACCACAGTGAGTTCTCCTTCTTCAGAGCGGCAATGTCTCTTAGGTAGTGCCACAAAGAAAGCAAGGAGTTTTTCAGACATCACTCATCCTAATCAGTGCCACGCGTCCTTTAGTCTACCATTTGGTTATGCAAAAACTATACTCCCTCTGTTTCTGTTTCTGTTTTTGTTTATTAAGTGAATTGTTAGTAAAATTTTTGAGTTTTCACTGAGGAATAAGTTGAAATTTTTTCTTCAATTTTATTCTTTATTAATTAAATTTTTACAGTTAATTTTTAAGATTTATTTTTTAAAATTTTTTTACTTCATTAAATGAGTGTTTGCAGTTAAAAAAGGTAAAAATAGAAAAATATGGTTAAATTTTATCTTTATTTTTTTTTCTGTGATATAACCTAACAATTCACGTAATTTGAAACGGAGAGAGTAATTGGTAAATGAAAATATTACTAGATTTGTCTTAAATTAATTAAATTTTTTAGACTTTTTTTTAATGTTCAAAATAGTTGAATTGTTCAAAATTCAATAAATGTTTAAAATATTTTTCATATTTGCTCTGTCATTTATTAAAGTTTTATATTTTTTAAGAGATAAATTACACTACATATTTACAAAGTGCAATAAGTGAAAAGTATGGTGTAAATTTTATCTTTGAATATTTTTTCTTAATATTTGTACTTCACAAATTCAATTACAATGAGACATAGGAAATAGTATACTCTCTTTGTCTCAAATTAATTAAATTTTTGAGACTTTTTTCAATGTTCAAAATAGTTGAATTGTTCAAAAAGAATCTTTGAAACTTTTTTTATATTTGCCTTTTTATTTATTGAAATTTTATATTTTCTAGGAGATAAAGTACACTACATATTTATTCACAAAGTTAATAGTGAAAAGTATGGTGTAAAGTTCGTCTTTGAATGTTTTCTTAATATGTGTGCATTATCTAACAAATTTAATTAATATGGGACAAAAAGAGTGTAGAAAATCTTATTATTGCAGAAATGTTGTGATAATATAAGAATTATGATACAATAAATAATATAAGTAAGAATTATGGTACGATAAATAATATAAGTAGGTTGTTGTATGATAAATAATAAAATGTGACAATGTATTGTATAGTATATATTTTAATTATTGTACATGTTATATGTATCAAATTTTGATTTTATTCGAATTTAATTTTCACTATTATATTATATAAACTATATGGAGTTTAATAAGGAAAACTATTCTTATTGACTTTGCATGTGTGAATTTTCGTACGATTTTGACCGTGAAAATTCACAAAATCCTTCATGTTGCTTGAAAAAGAAGTATAGTAAGTGTTGTTATATTTCCTTTCCCCCCTTAAACCAAAAATACCCTAAATATATCCAATATCTTGTAGAAAAGATTAAAAATAAGATTGTAGTGGTAGTAATAAATAATAATATTTAAAAAAGATAAAAATATTAAATTTGCAACTCAGGACAAGTAGGTAAAAATATTACTTCCTCCGTCTCATTTCTTGTGATATCTTTTCTTTTTTGATATGTGGAAAAAAAATATCATCTTACTCGGTAATAATTTGACTTTAAAGTTTCTCTTTTACCTTTAATAAAATAAATCTCAACTACATAAATTTTTCAGAATAATTTTACACCATAAATTTCAAAAATTTTTTTTTTCCTTAAACACAATATCAAATCAAAGAGTGCCACGTAGGTTAAAAAAAAAAAAGGTGAAAACAAGCTTTGACTGGAGCAGACGTCTAGTCTTAACTCTTAAGCGTTGGCATCTAAAAGGGCCTTTCTCATAACACCAGTTTCTCAGAAGACCCGAAATTGAAGAAAATCGGGAAAAGTAGAAGGAAGAAAGATGCATTCATTCGGGTACAGAGCTAATGCTTTGTTAACATTGGCAATCACCATACTGGCGTTTATGTGTGGCATAGCCTCTTTCTCAGACAATTTCAATTCTCCCACTCCTACAGCAGAAGTTCAAGTACATCCTTAAAACCCTAATTTTCAGTTATAGTTAGATCTCTTGGTTTTTTTGTAAAACACCCATGTGTTTGATGGATTGATTTTCTCGTGATTTTTTTGGGCAGGTGTTGAATATCAATTGGTTCCAGAAGAAACCTGATGGGGACGACGAGGTATTTTCGTTGCAGAAACAGATGTTTCTGTAAATTTTAATTAGGGATTTTTCTGGGTTTTTAGTTTCTTGGTTAGTTTTTGTTGAATTTGGTATCTGAGATTGGGAATTAGGGCAAAAAGTGATTGGAAGTATTCTGGTTTGACTTTTCTTTTCCTGATTCCTATTTCAAATCCACTGTATCCATGCTTCGTCAGTATGCATTATCGGTTAAAGTTGTCTGCGTTCTGGTTTGATAATAGAAACATCTGAAGATTTTCTGTTGTGAGTTAATATAGCTATAAAACTGTTCAATTTCAATAATAAATAACTATATAAGGCATAAAGTTGGGTAAACTGGCAGCCAAGGGTGGGACCTAGTGGTCAATAAGGTGGGTTGAGAATCTTGAGGTCTCAGGTTCAAATCGAAGCAGGTCCCCCTTCCTTAGATTGATTGAGACACCTCCTGTGACCTCGACCAATACTTGGAATACACAGCCTAGTCCAAAACCCTTTTACTCATTTAGGCCTTCAAATTGGATTGTTTCTTAAATGATGAAGTTGCATCTTAACCTATGCTTGTTGGCCCCTGGTGTAGTCCTGAATTTGAAGCGCAACCATCACCCAACCTTTGTCTACATGCTGCTACTTATGCCATTCACTCAACCAATCTCTTAAAAGTTTGTCCCAGACATTATTTCCAACCCCATTTCCCTTATCCCCAAGTGTTCGATATTCATGTGAATACTACACTGAAATACATGTATACCTTGTGGCTCAACCTTATTTGTCTCTGTGACTTTCCTCAAACAAGCACGTGCCTGTTTGACTTCATCTTATCTCAGCAATAAATCCCTGACAGCACCTTTTCACATTTCCAGAATAGAGCACAAGATCTTACTTTGAGTACGCTTTGCATTTAACTCTAATGTTTCCTCTTGATCTTGCTGACAATTGTCAGTGTACCCATTAGTTCCTGCTGAACTAAAGCAGAGAAGCATTGTTGGAAATAGAGCACAGAATATGATCTGCCTGGACATTCTTATGTTTCTCTAGTTCTGTTAATCTTTGAAATATCATCAAAAAGCATGCTAGCGCATGATATTGACTAAGGTAGCGGTTTATTTTCTTTATCTTTTTGATCTAAATGAATTTGGTTGCTGCTCTCCTGTTAAGCTTCCCTAGTTATACAGTTGATTAAGTTGTTCTATGAACTTATTTTTGAAAGAAGTTTGACTATATCATGTATACTTCTCCTTTTATGCAGGTCAGTTTGACCTTGAACATATCGGCAGATTTACAGTCTTTGTTCACATGGAATACTAAGCAGGTTTACTGTCTACTACATTTGGACCGTAGTTGGATTTTACTCTTTTTATCCCTATTACTTGGGTCTGATTTTCTTCTATGTAGAGTAAGTATGAAGGTGTGGATGTATCGGTGTGTTTATATTTTATGCTCCACTTAGCTAATCTCTACGACATATGTATACTTTTCATCCCTGTTCTAAAACACTGCAGTTCATTAAAGCAGAGAGGAGGGGTGGTCATATTAAATGTTGATGCAACAGCCAACACTCTGGATTATGGCATGTGGAAATTGGAAAGTAGAATGTAATAAAGAAATTTACCAGGCTATTAGCGACATAATAAAATCTATGCCTTGTTGGCCTACAAGTCCAATGATTTGTTGCAGTATTTCCTCTTTCACATTTTATTTTTAGTGAAAATTAACTGACTGAGCTTAAAAGGATGCTGTGCTTTTGAAAAAGTTGGTTTTAGTTAGTTCCTTCCCTTTTATTTTCCTTGGAAATTTGGAGGAAATGATTTAGAATGCCTTACTGCTTCACTATACCATGCATTGAAATTCTGTCAAGCATGAACTTAGCATGTGTAACAAGAGACCTGAATAATTCTCTAAAAGAACAAGACTATGTGTTCTGGGGTTCTGGTGTCACAAGTGATTTTTTATGACTGCAATTTTCCTAGATGTTCGAATTCAAAATTTTGTGTTTTAATTTAAAACTCGTTAAGAGATATTTTGGCATAGATCGGTCTGATAGTCTGTTGGTCGGATTGCTTTAGAGTTACTTGTAGCAAGTGTGCAATTCTAATTATGTTAAAATTTGCAGGTGTTTGTATTTTTGGCAGCTGAGTATGAAACTTCAAAGAACTCTCTAAATCAGGTCTATCTTTCATTGGTTTAGAACCGTATATAGTTAATATCTTCCTTGTCTTGCATTTATTATTTAGATCTTACTTTAGGTTCGTGTCATTGTCTGATAACTGTATTGCAACTGAAAGTAAGTCTTAGTATATATCGACATGTCTGTCCTTTGCTTCTCCTTGTAAATTGACAGTTCTGTACGTATATGAATAAATGCTTAGAGAAACCTTGTGGAGCTGTCTTCTCCTAATTTGAGGAGCAGGCCGTAGAAGCTCCCAAGTATACTCTTAAATCTTTAAGGACCTGTTTGAGAGATTGTTTTCTAGTATCTTGTTTTCCTACCAGATGATAGTTGGTTTTGGTTTCTTCTACTGACGTGATTGCATTACTAACAGATATCATTGTGGGATGGTATTATTCCCACCAAGGAACATGCAAAATTTTTGATTCACACCACAAACAAGTATCGGTTTGTTGATCAGGTTAGTTGCTGAAGCATTTTGCTTTATTCTGCTTTCTTCATCACCTCATGTTTTTCACAAGTACCTTATTTCTCGTTGTAGGGAAGCAACCTTCGTGGTAAAGATTTTAATCTAACACTGCATTGGCACGTTATGCCAAAGACCGGGAAAATGTCTGCGAACAAACTTGTGATGACTGGTTATCGCTTGCCAGAGACATACAGATGATGAAGTTTTCTCTGTGCAATTCATCTGTAACTTTAGCCTCATCTGATAGGAAGGGGAAAATGTGCTTAAATGAGATGATGAAAAATCATTGTTAAATGAGATAATTTTGTCCTGGATAATGTCAGAATTGCTATTATCGGCCTCATATTCTAATATTGGAACCGTAGACCTTTGATATCACTCGTTTTATTATGGTTCTTTTTTCTCGACTAAAATCACTATTATTTCCTTTCTTCTCTGGTTCGAAGATCGACAATACTGAAAAGAAGTACATTTGAAGTACCAACTGAAAAGAAGCTGATCGAAGAAGGTAACATTTAGTGTAGTTTCCATCTGCAGGCGGAAAATGAACTGCAGATCATTTCGTGTGGGATGCCTCAGCAGTAAAAAGTGTTAAAATAGTGAAAAATCTCGTTAAGAGTCGGAGACTTGTTATAAATGTGAACTGTCAAGGAACGGAAGATGTGATAAGAATAAATTGGAGGTACTAGATAATTGATGAAGGAACAAACAAAATAACAATGACAACACTCATACGGGATATGCGGAGATACTTGTAAAGCAACTGACAGAATGAAGTTTATCATGAATACCACGTTGTTTTAAAACCTCGAGTACACACAAATTGTCTTGCAACATGCAAAACTGAGCTTGTTTACACGATCCCAGGTTTGGCGTCATTGATTTCATGAGAGACAAAAGCAGACCTGACATCCATCATCACATGAAAAACGTTAAAATAGCTCAAATATAGTCTCTATCCCTAACTAGAGATAAACAAGAGACCATCCCTACATTATAAATGTGTATTCTCACACTTGTTCATCATCGTAGAGGTCCTTTTCTAATCAGTCTCTCTAAATATGGCATCATCAATCTTTAACTTTGTTCTTGCTTTCTTTGCACTCTCAAATCTTGTTTTGCTATCACAATCACAAGTTACTAGAGCTCCCTTCAAACCTGATGGCCTTGCTTTGCCGGTGTTTAAGGATTCTGCCACAGGTCTTCACACAGCCAACATCACTAAAAGAACTCCCCAGCAATCAGTTCCGTTGCTGATTGACTTGAATGGCAGGTTCTTGTGGTTAAATTGCGAAAAAAATTACCTCTCATCAACCTACTTTGCCCCCTTTTGTCACTCAACTCAATGTTCTCGCGTTGGCTCTCATTCATGCAACAAATGTTTTTCCACCACACCTAGGCCTGGTTGCCATAACAATACTTGTGCTGTCACAATAACAAACCCTTTAACCAGCCAAACTGCATCCAGCGAAGTTGCTCAGGATTCTCTCTCAATACAGTCCACTGATCAATCTGGTTCAAAATTTGGCCCTTTAGTTACTATTCGCCACTTTCTCTTCGCTTGTTCGCCTTCATCTCTGTTACAAGATGTTTTTCCTAAAAATGTCCAAGGAGTAGCTGGATTAGGCCATGATTCAGTCTCTCTCCCTATTCAAGTCGCTTCTCATTTCGGACTCCCTCGTCAATTCGTCTTGTGCTTGTCTTCTTCCTCACAAAAAAATGGTGCAATCTTCTTTGGTACTACTGGCTTAAATGGAACACAAACTGGTAATTTGACCTACACACCAATGATCATAGGTTCACAAGGCGAATATTTCATCCCAGTAAGGTCAATTCGCGTAAACAACAAGCCTGTCCCATTGAACCGTTCATCTTTAAGTTCAACAAGGACTAGAAACTTTGGTGGCGCGATGATTAGTACTACATCACCTTACACAGCTCTTGAACACAACATTTTCACAACCTTTGCTCAATTTTTCGCGAACCAATCCTCCAGAGTGTCTCAAGTGACTCCAATATCACCATTCGGACTATGTTTCAATTCAAACAACTTATCGAGCACAAATGTTCCAAACATTGATTTCGTCATGCAGAACAAAAATGTTACATGGACCATTGTTGGAACAAATTCAGTAGTTGAAGCGCGACCAGGTGTGTCTTGCTTGGCATTTGTTGACGGAGGACAAAATCCAAAAGCTCCAATTGTGATAGGAGCACATCAATTGGAAGACAATTTTGTTGAGTTTGATTTGGTCAGGTCGAGATTGGGTCTAAGCTCTTCGCTACTGTCACGTAACACTAGTTGTTCTAACTTCAATTTCACCTCCACATCGTCTTTTGTCAATCAGATGGAGTGAAAATTGAAGAAAACTCTCTCCATCATGTTTTAAATTTTGCTTCTTGTGACATTTGTACTTTAGTTTAAATTTCTTTCTTGTTTCTTCCTCTTAAGTATAAAAGTTGATGATTTCAATCACATTAGCTTGTAATTATAAATAATTTTGATATATCTCAAGTTCATTTGCACCCAAAACTAGAATTTGACAGGTGCAATGTTTTATATTCTAGCACTCTTATGTGTTTTATGATATGTAGCTACTAAGTTACTTGAATATTACTCCCTCCGTCTCAAATTAATTGAGATTGAATTTTTTAGACTTTTTTCAATGTTCAAAATAGTTGGATTGTTCAAAGTTAAAAAAAAATGTTTGAAATCATAAATACGTAGTGTAATTTATTTCCTAGAAAATATAAAACTTCAATAAATAAAAGGACAAATATAAAAGAAAATTTCAAATATTCTTCTTAAACTTTGAATAATTCAACTATTTTATATATTGAAATTTTTTTCAAAAATTTAATTAATTTGAAACAAAGAAAGTAAGGAAGGTTGCATGTGTTATCATTAATTATCACAAGACAACGCAGAGTTTCTCAATTCTTTAACAATCAAATTGCAATTTCCTTCGTATAATTTATTACAAAGACCTAGACATTACTTCTTGATTTATGAATTCTAATTTTTACAGAGTAAATATTCGCAAATCTTTTTTTTTTTTAATATATTCATAACACAGAATTCCAGAACTCACGTGTTTGGTCAAAACCTATGCACTACATCATAATTTTGATTAAATAGTTTTAACCTAACCCTAGAATTGTGACAGGATTCTAATTGATATGTATAAAATTATTAGGGTGTTCATGGATCGAATTGGTTTGAATTTTTTAAATATCAAATTAAATTATTTATGTTGGATTTTTAAATATAAAAATCAAACCAAACCAATAAAATTTGGATTTTTCAACCTTAGGTTTTCTCGGTTTTTTTTTTTGGATTTTTTGGATTTTTTCAAGTTTCTCGAATTTTTAGATTTTTTCTTTTCGAAATTCTCGTGTTTTCAAGTTTTTTTCTAATTTTTTGATAAAGTAATTTATAAAAACATATAATTAACTTATGATTCAAATATTTCTTTAGTCCTACTAAAATACAAATATCTAAGATTCTT
>JAABOM020000001.1:30794950-30812147 GCA_011800125.2 Solanum clarkiae | reverse complement strand
AATGAAAATATAATAACTTTAAAGTATTAATTCATGCTAAAATAAGTGTAATAAGATTTATTAATTACATGAGCACATATTAAAGAAAAATTTAAAATTAGTTTATATATTTTAATTATCTTACCCAATGTAAAACTAAAAACAAATATTCACTATTATTGTCATTCTTAGTGTTGGATTAATTTTTTTTTTTTGCAAGTATTAGAATTGATTTGAACTTTATAGTTACTAATATGGAAAACTTACCTAAATATACCACATTTAAAAATTATTTCCCATTTATAGCCATATAAATTAATCTTAATACATGTATAATTCACTTTAAATATATAATTTAGAGTTTTTTTTTATCAAAATAAGTCTAATACATTTTAAAACATTTACAATACATGTATATTGCATGTCAATTTATTTTTATACATAATACACGATACATCTATATAATATAATATGCATAATTCGTTTTTAACGTATAATGCAATTTTTTTTACCCGAATAAATAAATACATTTATAGTATATATAGAGAGAGAGAGATTACATGTATAATTCACTTTTAACGCATAGTACAGTTATTACAAATACTAAATATTTTCTAAATATGATATATCTAGATAATAAAATAAAAAATATATTGAAAAATAGTAAATATTTTATAATAGAAACTCAAAAAGGTAATTATCCCTACTAATATCTATGAACTATAACCTTTATTAGATAATCCGAAATTCCAAGTCAAATTGAAAATAATATATTAAGAGGATATATAATGTCGGGTTAATTTGGTCTTGGGTTGATTTTTTAAAATGAAAATCAAACCAACCCAAGTATAATCGAATTTTTTTCGTCAATACCAAATCAAGTCAAATCAAATCACTGATCGAATTTTTTTTTTCGATTGACTGAATTTGCAATTTAATCTGATTTTTCAATTTAATTTTGTTCAGCCCCGTACAAATTCACATGAATGTAATTAAGGCTCTTGCCTGTATGTACACAGAAAATATCAAATTAGTCAACACTATCACTTCACTTATTAAAATATCTTAACACTAGATTTTAAAAAAGATGGAATTGTCTTTTTCATCCCCTCTTGTTTCCTTTCCTTTCTAGGGAACTGTGTCCATCATAACAAGAAAAGTGATTTCTAAGAGAAGATTCAAGCTGAAACTTCCTAGTCACTGTACCAACATTGAAACTTTGCCAAAAGGAGAAGATCCATTGCCTAAGCTTTAAGTTCTCCCAGTGTTGAATGAAAAACAATCTTGCTTCCCAAGTGATTCCTTTCCAATTTCCAAGAGTATAATGTCTTAATTTTGTCTTTCCAAACCTGTTATTGGGTTAAAATTTCTTGCAAGCACTGTCAAATTTCATAAAATCTTGATTAACATCTCAAATTAAAGCTATGTAATGGTCCCTGAGCTAGTGATTAATTACTTGAAACAAAATTGGGCTTCTTGATAAAAAGTAGTAGTAATAGCTAGAGCAAAATTCTTACAATTTGCTTTCTGAAGACAAAAGCATAGTAGTCCCTCATTACTTCATAATAAGACCAAGATCAAAACAAAGTGCGCACACCTTTTCTTAAAAACAATTTACATAATACTACAGCTGCCTGTATTTTCATCACTAAACATATGAGTAAAACCATCATGCACTGGAGCTCCCATAGGTGGTGGTGGGCCGTAACTCACGGCCGGATGCGGCCTGGCGTACATCATCGGATGGGCACCGTACATGTCATATCCGGCAGGCCGCTGCTGGTTCATCATCATTTGTGCCATGTACTGCTGTTGGCTATAAGGGTTGTCGCCACCCGGTCCCATTCCCATCCCCGGATATCCACCAGCACCACCGGCGGGTAGTCCTTGAGCTGCCGCCATATGGCCCATCGGATGGTGGCCCATTGAGCCTCCACCTTTTTGGCCCATACTCATCATACCATGGGGCCCTTGTTGCATACTGTTCATCATTAGGCCTCCATCCATCTTCCCCCCTCCTTTCTGAGCTGCTGCTCCCCAATTATCATTATTTTTACCTCCATTATTGTTAACTTTACCATTTTTACCGTCTGGTAAACCGTTTTTACCGCCATTTTTACCACCACTTTGATTCTGGTTCGCTCCTTTCCCCTGTTTTCCTCCATTATTGTTTTTACCATCATGATGATTTCCAGCCATACCCTTCATTTGTACTGGAATTTCAACTTTCTTGCCATTTCCACCATTATTACCCGTCATAGCCCCACCTTTCATCATCATTGCATTAAGCCCATGAGGTCCATGACCACCCCCACCCCCCATAGCAGGCATCATCTTAGAAGGTAGAGGACCACCATACTCATCATCAGATTCATCATCGAAATCATCAGATTCATCATCAAAGTCATCATCAAAGTCGTCATCAAAGTCGTCCTCAGGCAAATTAAACTTCACAGATTTTTGATCTTTGGGATTAGGAACATTGGGCATCTTGAAATTACCCTTTGACCCTTTGAGATTCTGCATCATCTGAAGGAACTGTTGGGCATTTCCCTTTGGCTGTTCCTTATTTCCTCCTCCTCCACCACCACCCTTTTGAGCTTTGTTGTCTTTTCCACCTTTAAAGTTGTCCATTTGCATGTTCATGAACTGATTGTTCATCATATTGAAATTAGAACCTCCCTTTTGTCCTCCTCCCCATAGCTCTGCATGTTTCCCTGACTTCACTAGCTTCTTTATCAGTGTTGATGGCTCAACATTTCCTGTCACTGTAACTTTGCTTTGGTCTGAATCTATCTTCACTGTGTAAACTCCTGTTAAAAAAATGAAAAAATTTAGAAAAACAGAGACATCTACTCTAGGACCCCAAAGCATGTGAATATGCCATACAACTATTTTTTGTCTAGATGGCTGCTAATTTAACATATGGGGGGAAGTAACTCACCTTCAATCTTTTGTAATTTCTTCTTCACCTTCTGTTTGCAGCCATCACAGTGTATATTCACTTTAAGAACACAAACCTGCAACAAAAAAGACATCATAAGGTTCAGAAAACAGAAAAAATGAGATACCAAGAAATCCAAAAGAAAAAGAAAACAGGCATAAAAAATGAGTCTTGAACAAGTCCAAAGGGAAACAGAGAGAAATAAAAGATTAAAACTTATATTATTGACAGAATGAAACTAGTAACATACTACAACTTGCATATTTACACTGACACAAAGTAAATCCAAACAAATACTGTAACTGAGTGAGCAGAAATTAGTCAAACTCATACCTGAGTCTTTAACATTTCTTGTTTATTCATTCTGTCAACAGTTCCAGAATATCAAGAAAATACCCTCCAAGCTCAAAGAAAGAAAGAAAGACTTGTTCTTTTTGTACTAGCAGAGAGAGAGAGAGAGAGAGAGAGAGAGAGAGAGTGTGTGTGTGTGTGTGTAGTAGTAGTAGTAGCAGTTGAAGATATGAGGTTTCAATGCTGGTTATGCACTTAAAAGAAAGTGCAAAAGAGTTGCTGAGATTTGAAGAGGAAGAGGGGAGGAAGGCGGTGTGGTGTGAGGAGAGTAAAATATTGTTTAAAACCAAGTCGGTTTAGGTTGATGGGGGTATTTGAAGGAAAAGAAAATAAAGTGAGCTGTCACAGTAAAGAGTAATGTCGGCTTCATGTCAAAGAAGAGAAGACACTCATTGCTACTGTTCCTATTACAACTTGGTCCCCTCTGCTTTTTATGATGAAGAATCAACTCTTCCTTCTTCCCTTTTCTATTACTCCTCCTCCTGAACAAAAATAATTTAATTTACTTTCTCCCTCGTAAGCTTTTGGAGAAAAATCTCAAAATAATCTTTCATCTTTCGATTATGATTCAATTATTTTTTTGAGTTTTACCTAGAGTACAACGGTTGACAACTATTATTTTGATTATTGTTTGTTAAATTTCATTAGTTTTTTTTGTTAAATATTGATTGATTTGAATTCATATTTTTTGAGCTAAGATAGATCCTATCAAAAATTAGTTCGTTGATAATTTTTTATGTTTGTAATATTGATGCACTTTTACACTTTGTTTAGATGGTTGTTACATATTGCTTCATAATGTATTGTATTGTATCATATTGTATTATTTTAATAAGTATAATATTTAGGATTGTATTGTTCCGGCATTATATAATGTCACACATCCATTAATTGAATGTTAAACTTACAAGATAAAAAAGAGTATGAGGTAGAGCTACTGTGAAAAGATAGAGTTGAAAATAAAATATATAATTATTAAATAATAAATAAAAAATAGAATGAAAAGAAAACATTATTAAGATAACGACATGGTTATACCAAATTGGTCGTTACATAAAATGACTATTTACGACACAATAGAATTTAAATAACAAGCAAAACAAATATTGCAGTTAAGCATACAGTACAACGAGTAACGACATCCAAATAAGGTTTTAGTTCTCCCATAAAATTTTGTTTATTTTTTACATTAATTTTGTCCATAATTTTACGTGTGAAATATTTAGTTGTGAAAGAAGGTGAAAAGAACGCTCAATAAAAATATTACTGTAGTTAAATTAAGAACACATTGACATGTAATGTTGCATGAAAGGAAAATTTTGCGTGATTGATCTCTCGATTCTAGTTGTAATAATATTTTTACTAAACGGGACAAAGTGTTCTTCTCAACTTCTCTCATATGAAGTTATTATTTTCACTAAATATATTAAAAAATGATTGAACATTTCATATATAAAATTATAGGCAAAATCTATGTTAAGAAATAGATAAAAGTTAGGAGGACAAAAAATGCACCAATATTGCAATCATGAGGGCCTGAGTAAAAATTCAATGATGACATTGAGTTTTGATGTTTAACCCAAAGATAAGGGATTACTTTGATCTTTTCTCTCTAAGCTTTCGCTCTTTTTTATTCATCTTCGTCTCATATTATACTACTCACATTTTCCTAGTCAATTTCAAAAAAAAAAAAAAATGCAATTCTATATTTAGTAATACCTAATTTAATTTTATAATATCTATTATATTTTTAATGAAATAATTTAAAATCAAATATAAACTTCTATCACCTATTTTAAATTACAAATTTTAAAAATTCTTCCTTCATTCTTTCTAAATTTTATGCCAAATTAAATTAATTTAAACAAAATAAAATAAAAAATATATAATTTTTTTACTCTAAATCCATCATCTTAAAGTTAGAGGTGAAAATAAACTTACTTATATTGGATTTGAAGTTGGTCAAAAAATTATTGCAAATCAAGTTGTAAAGAATATTGCGAAATAGCTGGTTATTATCCGATCAATTTCCTCTTACCCTATTGGATCAGTTTACCTGATATATTTTGTTTTAGTATTTTTTTTTTTTTATATATACACATATATTTTTGTTACTGATAAAAAAAAATATAAAAAAATCCACCAATTATTTTCTTTTTTTGCGACTTCAAACGCAACAACCTTATATTAGCAGGATGTTTATTATTCTATCAATTTCTTCTTATTGTGTTTGACCATTTTATATGGTATATTTTGTTTTATTATGATTATTTTTTTGTTTTATATTATTTTATTTTGTTATTGGCCAAAGTTCTGCCAATTATCCCTTTTTTTCGATTATACAGTTAGTAAAAATTTAAGGCACAATCTAAAGAAATTTTTAAGTAAATTAAAAGAATTCATAATATAACTTATTAGAATTATAATATTTAATAACAACTATTTAATATTTTATATATGATTAGACATTAGATCTGAATCTAAAATTATTCAATGTGATATCTTTTTCAGGGTTATATTTAATGCAATTTTAATGGCGGTAAAATAAACATTTCCTTAAATTGGTCATTACTCATTTGTGATGATGTTTTTTTAACGTTAATCTAAATTTTTTATTCAGTTAATATATGACTTATAATTATACATATTAAATAAATATTTTTTTCATTATAAAATTTTAGACATTGTTTTTTTATATTTTAATTTAATTGAATAAAAATCAAGTAAAATAGGACGGTGAGACTATAGTATCTTTTGGGGTTGGGTTATCATGTTTTTATAGTGAGTTTTAGTTTGCCTTTTGTTTCTGCTAGGTATATATGTGAACTAAAAATAGAAGATTTGACCACCATATGGGTAACATGGCCTTTGGACTTTGACTCACCTTTAGTGTCCATGTGTTCAATTTTTCTTTTGGGTTGGCTACTTATTCCACTAATAACATTAAAAATGTGTTACTCACTTTTCTCTGCCTCCATTACATTAAAAAAAATATTAAAAATAAAATAAAATGTTCCACCTAAATAATTAGGAGAAAACGATAAAGATAATTTTTTATTTTTTTATGGTAACTTTAAACTATTGTTTAATCTATTTTAATGTATCAAGAGTGAACACTTTTAGTTTTGTCAAGTATTTATAGAGAAAATATTTAAAGGGAGCCCACACTTGGAAATACTAATTTTATAGATTTTTTTTAAAAAAATTGTTTTAAGAGTCATGTGTAGCTTTTTGATGTGCAAGTTTTGTTAATTTTTGTCTATTATTTGCATTGGATGTAGTTTTTCTTTTTTCATAGTCTTGTACAATTTTTTGATGTATAATTTTTGTCTATTATTTGCAGTGGATGTAGTTTTTTATATTACGATTTCTGAAAAAAATGACTAAATATTTCGGATAATTTTTATTATTAGAGTAAAGGGAAAAAAAACTATTAGAGTTAGATATATATTTGATTTCGATTAATAATATTCACTTTTGATATAAACTCAAAAAAAAAAATCAAAACTGCAAAATTGATATATATACATATATATTTACACACAAAAAAATTATTATAGCAAGCTGAATATTTTACTATTCTCCGTGTAACTAATTATACTTACTACTGGTAATTAATTTTGAGGTAATTTAATAATTTAAAATGTTATATATATATTTTTAAATTCAGTATATAAGACACAAACATTCATGCAACTTATGAAACTTGCGTACAGTAACTCAACTACCAGATATTGTGATTTCTAAAGTTCGATTTTTTCTTTTCTTTTTATAAAGTATTGTAAATCATTCCCATTTTAAAATATAACAGGTTAATTAATAAGGTGAAATTTTTATTTCTCCGTCCATCCAACCATAATTGGCCCGATTGACTAACTTTTATAATAATGCGTACCTTAATCAATCAACAATAATTGTGTGTACTTATTAACTATCAACTGACTAAGTTAAATACCTAATATATACTTTGACAAAGAAATTTTGTGATTTTGACGTCCAACTCAATTTCATATAATAAACTTGCACATGAGAAAGTAATGTGTCATTGCTTGGCTTGCACTACTTGAAAATGTTCCTCATGTATATCCTAAATCTTCGTATTCTTTTTATTATTATATAAACAAAGGTTGAAAATAACAGTTCTTGCAAAGTTCTAACGAGTCCAATGATGCCGTTTTACTCGTGGAGCATAAATTTCAAATAAAAAGTCTTTTTGTTCCCATTAAATATTATTAGCAGAGATTACACAAATCTCATACTGTGTCAAGAGCTAAGTACATCTATTCCTACTCTTTTTCAAATTACAAAAATCTCATAAATTTAGTAGTGTATCCAATCGATATACCGCGTAAAATGATGTATCCGATGTCCCAATACGTCACATAAAGTGATGCATCCGATCAATACATCGCATACAGTAATGTATAAAAAATAGAAAAGAGTAGAAATTTTTGTAATTCTTTCAAATGATACAAAAATTTAAACAACAAACAACAACAACATACCCCAGTGCCTCAAAAGGCTCCCGCTCATTGCGGGATGAGGGGGGGTCGGATGTACGCAGCCTAACCCCTATGTTTAAAAACATAGAGCGACTGTTTCTAAGATACAAAAATTTAAAGAATATGGTAAATAAATTATACATTTAGATAATTTTTCCATATTATTATGGTCCTAGACCTATTGAAATACAAATTTTCTTAGGTTTAATGGGACCATTATGAACCAATGGACGTGTTACACTTTATATTTTTTGTCAATGTCAAAGTGTCACACTTTTGACCTACATAATATTGATACGATATAAACTTCATAATCATTATGGTGTCAATAATTCCAAATAAGATATTAAATGCATTGTATTTATAACCTAACTTTGATGGGACCAGAGTTTAACAATTGGTGATCAACTTGTTAGTTTATCACACCAGTAACGTCGGTCAATGAATTTCTTACTTTTTCCTTTTATTTTGTCTAAGTTGATTTGGTGAATAAAAATGCTCAATAAAGCTGCTTGATCTTGCGATCCCTTACACTCTTCAAACTTATCTACTCCTTCTCCACAATAATAATGCATTTATCCAGTCGGAGAATCCTTGTGCACTCTGTTCGAAAGAATAATTAGGATCAATTTAATCATATATATTTTTATATTTCAGTTGGACACTATCCTTTTTTTATTTTTCTCAAAAGGATAAAAATATGAGTCGTCGTTCCTATAGTTCATATGAATCAGGAGTCTTAGGTAGATAAGAAGGCTAAGCATATTCTAATGTAATATTATATTCCTATTGTGATTTTTTTTTTTGGTCATGAAGGATGATATATTTACTAAATTAAGTTATTGATCCGTTCTAAACTAATAATCATACATAACATGAACAAATCTTAAACTAAATATAGAGTTTGGACCAAAGTTATTACATTCCCTTAGCTTCACAATGTTTTTGGGTATGTATGTAATTGAATGTATTATGTCCTGTTCAAATCTATAGCTAATTAGGTATTATATTGATGGATTTTTTAAAAAGTATTGTTGCGATTAGAAAATCGAAACAATCTGTAATCATCACTAGGGTGTATATGTAGTGTATAACATGTATATTAGTTAGTTTTTGCTATGGATTTTGTTGAGATGATGTATGTTTTGAGAAGAATATCAAAATATTTGACTAGAAGGCTAAATGGTCCCAACTTCGAAGCAAGAAAGTAAGAACTTAGTATTGAACAAAGAAAGAGACAATAGATCCAGCTGTGATTCAAATTCCTCTTAATTCAAATTAATATTTATTATCTATTTTTCATTTTTATGTTCCCTGAATGCGTGACATATCTCTCATGCTTCTAACCTACTCAGTAATAACCTACATCTGCAGTCAAAGATGAGATTATCAAAAAGGAGTCTACCTGATTTAATACCTTCCAAGGCTTCCTGTGTGTCAGTTTCAATTTGTAGGCGCATAAAATTATGCTGGATGGCCAGTTGAATGTTGTGAAGTTTCCTTCTTACTTAAATTGCATTATTCCTCTTCATAATAAGCTTCTATTTATTACAACAAATTGGAAATTACATAATATCATCAGATAATTATAAAATGAATTTGTTCATCTTTCTATTGCAACATATGATTACTGTTCCAAATACGCAGAAGTGTTCATTAGACAAGGAAAATAAAGTATTAAGCTTTTTTAAAAAAATTATTAATGTAAAATTAAATCTCAAATCTAACTCAGATCTTAAAATAACAACAACATTACCTCAATGCCTCAAAGGCTCCCGCCCATTGCGGGGTAAAGAGGGGTCGGATGTACGCAGCCTGACCCCTATGTTTAAAAGCATAGCGCGACTGTTTTCGATAACTCAGATCTTAAAAGCTGGCTCAAAAAAAAAATTGTCCAAACTTTATAAAGAGTCTATCCATCTTTTTAACTATCAAGGTGGGACCTTTTATCGTTCTTCACGATTAAAACCATTCGATCATGTTTAAATTTTTTCTATAAATAATTTTTGTCATTATTATTCCCAAAATTCTGTCTATGGTTTTTTCTTTAATTTTGATAGAAAGCTAGAGGACCTAGATAGGTAGAACGAGATAATGTTGGCAGATAAATGCAGTGAATTGAAATGAATTTTGTCCACAGAAGGAACCATACGGAAATTAATTTTTTGTCCTTTATAACTTCTGTCAGAGCCTGTATTTATTCCAATATTATTAATAGTCTTGACTAGTTGTGGTATAAATGGTTCACACTTATTACTAATAGGGTTAAACATTGACGGTAAATTGTATACTATTTTGTACACAAATAGAATAAGCCACATACCAGAAAAGGCAGAGAGACGTTTACGCAAATTTCAGAAGTTTCATATAGTGATTACTCTAATATCTTTTTGTAACTTGGGTGGAAGATAAATTTTAAAATTAGAAAAAACAAAAAAGGACGATAAAGCATTATTGAAATATATCTTGTTAAATTTAAAGAGACGTAACTAAAATGGGACACCAAATCCAAAACCAATCTTCATACCTTGTCTGATATAGACAAGCACTATAAGTCGAGACATAAAAAAAAGTATTAGGGTTGGTTTCGACAATGATATGTTAAGACTTTTTTCTTTTAATTAATATTTGCTTTGTTTGTATCGACTTTTATTTTTTGCAATTCAACTTTAGGTTATATGTATCTTTTATGAGCACTAATACAAAGTGACTGGAAATCTCAACTCAACAAGATTTGAATAATAGAAATAAATATTTAATATTTTTTCTTTATAAAAACAACGTAATTAGATAAACATATGATATGTATTTACAGTATACATCTATAGTTTGAAAGAATTACAATTTATGGTTGCAATAGTTGGAATTTTGTTGCTATTTTCTTTCTCCTCTCTTCCTCTCTCTCACTTCTCTCTTCTCTCTATAATTTCTTGTCAGATATACAATTGCATATGTATATCAGTTGCATATATGCAGTTATTTTGAGAAATATACATAGTTAATTCGACAGATATACATATATAATTCACCTCTCTCCTCTCTCTCTGCCCTTTCTCGCTCGCCTCTCTCCTTCCCCTCCCAATCTCGCTTGCCAAATTTACAAATACATCGTCTCTCTCCTCTTCTCCAAGTAATATAACCTAGATCATATCATGTAATTATATAAAATATAATTATTTGATTATATTAAACTTCACGCCTAGGCTCCTCCTTTTCTTTCTTATAATTTGAATTTGTGATCACATGATTTTCAACCACTAAATCATACCATGGCCTTGTGTTTGGACCTACTTTGTTAATTTACCAAAATTATTGTTCTTCTTTCCTTGAAAGGCTAACCCCGTGAAGAAATTTTGGTTTCTTTTTGCCTAATTGCCCCCCTTTGAAAGCACCACTTTTTCTGTCAAAAAATAAAGAAGTTTGAATGGTGCCAAAAAAGAACTACCCACTCACTTGGACACTTCACCCCAAAACCCTAAAAAAAAACTTACTTTATTGAATTTGTGCTTTTTCAAACTATTGATTGGTTTGGAAAATGGTTTTTGCCAATTGCTAGTATACAATAAAATCGTGATATTGGAAATCTTTCTTATACTGAGGTGACGCGAATGATTTCTCAACTCCAATAGTCTATTCGATAAATTTAAATATAGTATATGAATATGTTTCTTTAACTTAATTGTAGTTTATACCTATATTTTTAAATTTTGAATATGAATAAATAAATATACAAAATTAAACAAATCAATATATGTGCTCTGTATGACAAATCATGTGAAATATGCTCAAACTTATTTGTATTATGTCATGTTGAACATCCGTGTTTGTTTATTAAATTTTATACAAGTATATGTGTGACTTGTGTACACAAAATTGGAGACATAGATGTCAGCACATACCAAGCTAAATGACATATTTATATATTATATCAAAAACTTAAGATAAAAAAAAATTATAATCTACATATCTATAATTTAAAATTGCAAATAAAAAAAAGTTATTTAGTTTTTAAATTTTGTATTAAGTTAAACTAATTAAAGACAGTTAAACTGAAGCAGAGGGAGTATGTATTATGATATTGATAAGTCTTGAATGGTTAAATGGATCAAACAATCATAAAATGATACATTTTAGTGGTTTGTCGTTTTGTTGTTTATTATAAAATATCTTTTCTACACTTAAATTGGGTCTTTGTGTAGGAGGAGAAGAAAAGTTCTGCTTTTCATCGCCTTATTGAAGAAATTTTTAGGCTAACTTTGAAATTATCCGTTGCCTTTGAGATTACTTCTTTCTTTGATATAACCGGCCTTCTAATTTTACTCTTCATTTTTTACATATAGTGCAAACTCTTTTGAGTTAGGAATAAAAGTGAATGAAGCATATGTTGTCACATCCAATTCATTTAAACTTAATATTTTCGATTTATTCATGAATATGTGTTAAACAAGCAACAAAAATTAGATATAAACTTACAATATTGTAAAAACAATATAACAACAATAATAAATGCAGACCTTACCCACTACCTCAAAGAGATATAGAGGCTATTTCCGGAAAACCTTCGTCTAAAAGATAAGTAGAAGGTACTAGATATGGAAAAAAGGAATAGAAATGAAAAAGGAAAATTGCTAATAATGAAAAACAAATGATAGTATGTAAATACGAGAAAAGTAAATAAATATAAGATGAATAATGATAACATAGAATGTAGAGACATAACTACTCATACTAACCTCCTATATCATCTGGATTTGATTATACAAGATTTAAATATTATCATGTGAAAGTAACATTATTATTAGCATGTGCTCAATCGAAAGCTAATTACCAACTCAAAAAACACATCAATAAATTATTTTTTCTTTATCCCTATTTTCTCTCTCCTTTTTTTATTTCAAACTTAGTGTTTGCTAAAAACGTTAGTCTAATTGTTTAGTATTGCTCACCGTTTTAACATATTCCAAAGATATAAGATCATTTTGAAAAGTAAAAGTGGCTTAAATAACCATCAAAGGATATGGTACAACGCATGAGATTGTTCCTCTCTTAATCAGAGGTCTCGAGTTCAAGCCCTAAGAATGGGAAAATTCTTGGTAGGGACTGCTTCTCCCAAATGGGGCTCTACGCGGCACGAATCTAGATATAGTCAGACTCTAATATGAACATCAGACGAGTGAAAAAAAAAAGTGGCTTAAATATGCGTTGTGACAAAAGTTCAAAATGTGAGCTAGCACACTACTGAATTCAAGTTAACTTCTCTTTCAAAAATATACTCACGAAGGCAATTTGCAATATCTTATATGTCTCATAATAGACAAATAAAAGAATTAGGATGACAGAAAGGATGGGTCCATAACCAACATTTTGAATAATCATAATAATTTCCAATCTATGTACACCATAATTAAGTGCATGTCGTTCTATTATATCTAATTTGAAAGCAAAGAAGGAATTATTTGTAGATAATTCAATGTTAAAGGTAAGCTTTATATGAATGAAAAAGTGATGGGGAACAACTTCCTGTGGACTGAATTATGATGAATTTGAAATATTGCCTTTATTTTACTCCTTTACTAGGCTTAGGCGAGCAATCCTAGGATAATATCGTGGATCCCAAGGACATTTGGCACTCGGAAAAGATTTCGTTCACTTTTATTTGTTCAAAAAAAAATGTCGTCAATAATTTGATTCAAAAATACTCCTACCTCTAATAATTTGATTAAAAGAAATATTCATATAATAGATTAAAAATACCCTTTTCTTTTATTAATTTTTCTTTTTAATCACATTCATGGGCACAAAATTTGGCAAAAATAGTTTAAAATAAAAAATATATTAAAAGTATCGCCTAACGTTACAAATTGGTTGTCGTGAGTGTTAGACATAGGCAAGAAGAAAATACAAGTGTGAAAGCATGTCAAGTTGACATTTTTTTTGTTGTGATGGAGAGTATGCGAAACAATTTAACAGATAAAGAGACTGACAATCGTAAGCAGGTGGACACTTAATACGTGATACTCCCTAAATAATGACATATTTCTTGAAAAAATATTTAAACGTTGTTTTTTTATTAATATATTTTTTTATTATTTTTAAAATTATTTTTATCTGATTTGATTTGATATAAAATTTTAAAAAGTAAAAGAAAAAATTAATTTGAATCCTGTGATATTAACATGTCATGTGAAAAGTTAGAATTTAAAAGTTACTAAAAAAAATGGTACTTTTTTCAAAAATAAAATTTTAAAAAAAAATTAAAACAAAGGAAGTAGCGATATGCTTTATATCATGTATCAAAAAATGTTCAAACGGTTCAAATTTTGAAGGAGATAGAGGTGCTCCATAGGTACAAGTCTGAATTTAAGTATCTAAGTGAATTATATGGATAACTTTAAGGAGACGTTGATACTTAAACCTGAATTATATATATGTATGTATGTATATCATATACGATTTTAAGTAGCCGCAAAAACAGGGTGATATTACTCTTAAAACTAAAACACTAAATATTTAAGTATATCAAATAATAAATTACTTCTAAACTTAAACAACTCTGAAAACGTGCCATTGCCATGGTTTTTGAGAACAATTTAAAGCATGAAAAGAATAGTGGTTTAGGTACCATAGTGGCTTGTCCAATTATCTATATATATAGACAAGTAATTTTTCACGTATCGTCAAAGATTATGATTAAATATATGTATTCTTTAACATTTAATTAGATGTCTACAATTCAATTCTAATATAGAATTATCTCTGAATTGGGATTTGCTGTCACACAATTAAATTAATCCAACCCAAAGAGGGTATTGTAAAAGGGATGGAAAAAAAAGTGTCCATCAACCTTAAAACGTTAATTAATCATTTGACTAAGAAAAAATATTGGTTTATAAATTCTGCTGTACAATTGGCCATCAACAATATTTTGCTATCAACTAGTCAAAGTCGTAATGGAATTGATCAATTATTTTCATAAAATTATTAAAAGCAGCTACTCCAAGTTGTTAAATCAAGGAAAGAGTTAGGTGTAGAATGACTAATTTAGTAATTTGGAATTTCTCTCTATTTATTTTTATTTGTCTAGTAAAAAATTCAAGAAATTTAAGTAATCAATATGCAAATTCATGCAGAAAATTTAGGTGCATTCACTTTCATATTTTAGTTTGAACATTAGGAAGGAATAAAGTTTGGCATGTTAGGAAAAATATTGAATTTATTGCAATTTAGTGATAAATTACTATATTTAGAGAAAGGTGATCTATTATCCAAGTGCACAAACGGAGAAAGAGTGCTACTGAACTTATAAAATTATTGTTTTTTCTAAAATTTTGTGAACTAATCAAGCATTCAGCTAAGATGTCAGTTGAATTTAATTTTGATTTAAAATATGCATTTACTTCAAAATTCATTAAATATATATACATTATTAATTTATAAACTAGTAACTTAAAACCTAAAATAAAATTAGAATCCTAAGTTTGTTTGTGCAATCAATCCGAAGATATTAGGACGAAAAGGTCTTATTCTGCTTTCACCATCCTGTACAATTGTATTGGTTTCACTTTACATCAATATGGCGGAGAGGATATCTGGAATCTTTCCCTTGCTAGCAACAAACAAAATGTTATCAATAATAACTATTGTGATAGATTGATAAGTATATATTAATCCTTAATTAAAGTCTCGAGTTTGAGTTCCCTTGGAAATGGAGTCGCCTAAGACTACAAATTTGAATTTAGTCGGACTCCAATACAAATATCAAACATCAAGAGGAAAACCATGCAAACTTCTGTTAAATATTTCCTTAAGTTTGTCTCATAGTTAACGATATAACGTTATAGTAAGTAGAGACAATTGCATATAATTAAGTCTATCCTTAATAAGAAGATTTTTTACTAGAGTCACGAGAATAAAGAATCTTTCAGTAGAAAGTGATTTACTCTTAGTGCATTTGTCTAGCTCAAATCTAAATTAATCCTTCGAGATGATTAGATTTTTTCAAGAAAAATTATAATAACTAGTGAAAATTCTGTGTCCAAGTCATTTTTTCAATCCAACTTGATGCAAGGCACTACTAGTCATGCCACCTTGAACCTCAACTTTATACATTTTTTGGTTTTTCACTTTTCAATAAGTACTCCAAAGTTTTCAAATGAATAGCGCATTATGCCACCAAATTTGACTTTCCTTTGGCCCATAAGAACCGGAAGCCCCATTAATTAAATTGTTGATTTTTGAGACGAGGGTTTCTCAATACTGATAAGGTCAAGTAGATACACCCCACTGAATATTGTTATTATCACAATAATGTGAGTGATATTGTAGCTAGTATGGGTACTAATCATGTTCCCTTGCACTTCATTATTATAGCAGATAAGAAAGTGGAGGGGGGGAGGCCCCATTGAAGGGACTAGAGAACAACCTACAGTCCAATTCTTTCCTTTGGAGTTACAATTAAAAACAAATCACAGAAAATTAAAAAAGGAAAAGCCAGCTATTCCTCCATCAATAATTGACATAGTAGCCATGTGCAATAAAATAGGTTTTGACATAATTTATTGATGGTACTTTTGGTACTTGAAAGCTCAGTATCTTCTTCTTTCTCTGTTTTGTGGGATCCGCCTTCTCATTTTTATGCAAAACAACATACACTATAATTGAAATTGGAATAAAAACAAAAATATTGAACTCGAATTGAAATAATTAATTATGTTGATTTTCATATAAAATTATTGTTTTAAATAATAAATACTGAATCCCGATTTAACGGAGCTAATATTTGTGGACAAATGGTGTAGGAGTAGACGCGTCTACTGTTGTCGGGAGACAACTTTCTTGTTTGCCTCACTGTTGCCAGTTCCAACTTCACGCCAGTCCTTTTGGATTAGGTTACCTATCACTATCAATGTGGAATCTATTTTATAATTATTACACAATTGTGCTTTAACCATAGAGTTCCATGTTACTCCATATCCAATTTTACCCAAGTACAAAGTCTTTTAGAAAAATAAAAATATATAGGGGAAAAAGTATTATTTCTCATGTTCTATTCAATTTTTTTCCACTTCGTTCGAATAGTAGTTGTACCGTACGGAATTCTTTTGTTTATCAATATCACTATGTTCTTTATTACTCCAGAAACATGTGGTCTAAAATCATTCTTAGATATTTATGTGGCTGAGAATCATTTTATTAAAGGTAAAAAGGGAATTCTAAAGTTAAATTGTTTCCAATTAGAGTAAGGGAATATTTTTTTTATGACGGACCAAAAAGAAAATAATGTCACGTGGAATAAAGGGAGTACTATTATTTATTGTTATAAAATCTGTATAATAATGTAAATAGATAGTTTAGGGATTTGATAGATAATATAGCTAATTGTTAGAGATTTGAATATTTAGTTACCATAGTTAGTTTGTCC
>JAABOM020000001.1:30779138-30794850 GCA_011800125.2 Solanum clarkiae | reverse complement strand
TACATACTAAGTTTCATACAAAGGACTTAGGACAACTGAAATACTTTTTGGGAGTAGAAGTATCTAGAAGCAGGAAGGGTATTTTTATATGTCAGAGAAAGTATATTCTTGACCTACTGGCAGATATCGAAAAGTTAGCAACCAAACCCTGTAGTACTCCAATGTTTCACAATGTACATCTTATTAAAATGATGATGATCCGGAGAGATATAAAAGGTTGGTTGGGAAGTTACACTACCTTATTGTGTCTCGTCCCAATATTGCTTTTGCGGTAAGTTTTGTTAGCCAATTCATGTCCCTGTGGTCAAACATTGGGAAGCTTTGGAACAGATCCTATGTTACTTGAAAGGAACTCCTGGGCTGGGCATATTATATAGAAATCACGACCATACTCGTGTGGAGTGTGTTGCAGATGTTGATTAGGCTGGATTCAAACTAGATAGAAGATCTACTACAATTTATTGTGTTTTTATTGGAGGGAACCTAATATCATTAAGAAGTAAGAAGCAGGGTGTTGTATCACGATCCAGTATAGAATCTGAGTATAGATCTATGTCACAATCTACACGTGAGATTATGTGGATACATCACCTTTTATCTGTAGTTGGGATGAAGCATCATAACCCAACAAAACTCTGGTGTGGTAATCAAGCTACTCTTCATATTGCCTCAAATCCGGTGTATCATGAAAGAACCAAACATATTGAGGTTGATTGTCATTTTATTCGTGAGAAGATTCAGGAGAACTTGATTTGCACTGGCTTCATGAAGACAGGAGAACAGCTAGCTGATTTATTTACAAAAGCATTGCCTGGAACTCGAATTGACTATTTTTGTAACAAGTTGGGCATGATCAATATCTATGCTCCAGCTTGAGGGGGAGTGTTACAAAATCTGTATAACACATAATCTGTGGATAGATAGTATAGGGATTTGACAGATAATATAGCTGATTGTTAGAGATTTGAATATTTAGTTACCATAATTACCTTAATTAGCTTGTCCCTCCATGTATTTATAGCATTGCTCTCTTTGAATAATAGGCAAGTTATTCTCTCCATGTTTTATCAATAACATTTATGTTCGTCTATTGAGCAACCATGTCGACACCCAACAGAACTCCAAGTTGAAGTGCAGAGTCAAATTCAAGGACGAATTTGGACCTTTTTCCTCAAATCATTTTGACACGAAATGCACTACGTTGGAACTCCATTGATGGACCATATTTGAACGAGAAAAGTATGAATAACAGAGGATAAAACTACACAGTTTACAGTATAGGACAAATTGCTCCTTAAAGATATCCGTACTCTTAACAAAAAGTGCATGGATAAGCCAAAACAATAATTTGAGCAACTCATATGCCCACAAACTAATTAATTCAAACACATGTTTTCACGTGGCAAAGCAATTCAATGATAACTCATCAAACACCATATTAATCTGGCCTATAAGGTTATATTATTACATAGATGCACTTGCAACCCAACTTGGAGGATATTACTGAGCAATGTTTGATTTTTATTTTTTCACAATTTCCCTTTCTTTTGCATTGTTTGAGAAAACGAATGAATTCTTCTTATATGAAGTAGCAACTCTATTAATAAATAACTACTTTATTAAACTCTTTTCAAGTTGGTACATATATCCGCAAGATACAAAATTCTTATTCCTTAAATTGTAGTTAACTTCTTTACCTAGACTGCTTTGAATTGAGCCAACAGTCTATCAAAATCTATTTCACTGATATGTTCCTTTTCCAATAGTAGTGTAATTTATTGTTTTACCGTATTGCTACATTATGCTATTAGGCTATAGCCGTTGTCACCCACCTCCTTAAACTTTTCACCTCACCCTTGTAACAAAAAAAAGTCTGTATAGTCTATAGTAGTGCAACACTAGCTATACTTTGGAGACCAAACTTTCTCTAGTTTTCCAATAAAATATAGTACTACGTAGTTTTTGGTTCTCGTTAATGTCTTTACTTTTGCCAAGTTTGACTGTGCAGCTGAAACCCAAAAAAGAGGAGTGAGCAGAATTAAACTTGCTAGTATGTCGAAAGCAGACCTTTTCTCCTTTGGTGTCAACAGCATAAGAAACACGATCCATGATGCATCAAAGTTCAAACCTTGGGATCAGCTCCATGGCCACTTTTGCTTTAACTTCATTCAAAATTGTCGACCCAATCCCTTCCCATTCAAATTTACTTTTCAGAAAATGTTTCAGCCTTTTGTCTCCTAGTAGAGCCAAAGCCTAGATTCTTCATGTGCTTTTTTCTGCACTTTACTTGCAGTACAAATATTCCCACCCCTTTTTCTACATCACACATGATAAATGGGAAATACAAAAGAAAATAAAAAGGGAAAATACAATGGGGTCCTCAAGCCATTTAACTCGAGAAATAAAGAAAACACATAATTAATCTACAGTTTTCATTTAAGAAAAAGGTGAAATTTTTTGACAAAAACTTGTAGTATTTTAAAGTATTATTTACAATCTCTGTGCTATACAATAACAAGCTGGATAGTAGACCAAAAACACAAACCTTGGACTTGTCACAATTCTGTCTCACAATAACTCAGCTTATGATGCCGCTACAAAGCAGAAAAGGAAAAAAATAGGTCAAGGTTGAAAAACAGAGCCTCTTACATCACTCATTAGATACTGCATAAAATTTTCCTGTTCATAAGAAATGTTTAGATAAGGTTTGAACCCATTAAACGATGAACTCTATCATCTAGGTTTACCTTCGTTGACCTTGATCTCCAGAAGCTCCTCAATGGGCTGGCGGCATATGGGGCACTTATTTGATTGATGCCTCAGTTCTTTGGCGCACTCAGCGCACAAACACTGCAAAAGTGAAACACCAGACTTAAAGAAAGATGTTAAAGAGGAAAGAAATTGAGAATTTAAGTGAGGTCACAACAAGAGAACTTCCTGCTAGGATAGTATACTTGGGATTTCATTTTTTATTTAATATAAAGGCAATTTAAGAAGTTCCCACACAGGAGAGATCAAATGATGGAATAAAGCATTTTCAGAAACTACATACACAGCTTCAGGAGGACATTCAACAGTCGGCAGCTAGCTTTCAGTACCTCTGTTTCTAAAAACATGATATATCTTTTCCACTTCTTGTGAATATCTAATGCTCATAAAACATGAAGTTCATTTCTCTTCCTTCTATTTATGGTGGGGGTGGACAATGCTCATCACTCCTTTCCTCCCAGTTATGCCACATAATATATCAAACAACAAAGTTTTGACAAATTATTATCCTTGAATTTATTAACATTCTAAACAAAGTAGTGAAATTCTTTAAGCTTTTTCAACAAGGAAAAAAATGCAGAGGTAACATCTTCTCAAACTTGATCAAAAACATTTGCACCCCTCTAAAAATCTCAGGCCCTTATCCCTAACTCCAGCTCTAGAGGTCAATATATTCCGCAATGTCAACCTACAATAAAATCTGGATTCCAATATGTTACAGGGAGTCCCAAGTCTGCCAAATTGCAACATCATTTATTGATTTGCTGTTATTAAGTATTGAAGCAACACCTATAACCTACGAGATCCATACAAAAATTTAAATACTAGATGCAAGACAACAATCAGTGGATGTGCTTTCATGAATACGAATGGCAACGTATTTTCCAGAAGTCTCCTATGTTATCAATATCAACATATAGCACACAGTATGCACCTGTAAATTCTATCAGGAGGAGAGCCTTCAATTTTTCCTTACTTTTTAATTTTTAAGCGGAACAGCTTTACACGAGTGTAAAATCCAATGATCTTTTTCAACAGGCTACTGATAAAACAATGGGCCAAGAATAATATATACTAAATTATCTAGACTTATAATAGATTTTTTCCTTGACATATTGAAAAAAAAAAAAAAAGCAACTGTCAGAGTTGATGATCATACCATATGTCTACATGGCAAAACAGCCGTGTCTTTCGGCTCAGTCATGCAAATTACACATTCTTTTCCTGACTCATCATTGACACTAGTTTCCTCCGAATTGTTGATCCCATAAATCTCTCGCAATTCGTAGCGAACTCCTTCAATCCATAAAATCTGCTTGATTACTTTCACTTGAAAATGATCCTCATTATTTTTCACTAGCACAGCTTCAGTTATCTGTGAATGGAGAAATTTATCCAGTGATTGCCCATCATACTTATCATCAGGTGGTGTAGATGGCAGACATGACTCTGCTGATATAACAAGCGGGAAAATTTCTTCTCCTTGGAGTGGCTTTGATAGGTCATCGACATCAAAAAAGCCCAGGTCAATTCCAGTTCCAGAAGGCTGGCAAAACTTTTGGCCCAGTCCTTTTCTAAATGGTATTTGAACAGGCTTGATTTCAGGATATACTGGACTGAATTTGCAGTTGGCCCCTTCCTTAGCAAAGTAGAAAATGGTGATACTGCAGTCAAAGAACAAAAGAAAATAAATGAATTTTATTCTTGTCTAACAAGTGTTATTCCATGAAGCATCAAATGAGTGCCAACCAAGGATAACATAGCGTCAACACCACTAACAAAAGTATGAAGAAGCAATCATTGGAACCGAGAAATCTGTGTTACTCAGCAGGAGTTCGGATTTAAAGGTCGGAATATTCATCACACAAATTTTAGGATTCGGGAGGTATGGATCCGACTGCAGATATGGGTGTGGGGTACAACCGATAAATGTACATATCACATACAACGACATGACGGATTGGAAAGCACTTTTACCATAAATACTCATGGATGGGGGGAGGTACATCCGGTGGAGAGATTGAGTTTCACAGAATCTCTTTAGATTACATACAAACCAACCATATAAAGCTTCTTGGTAGTGTAACTTGTTTTAATGATCATCTTCAACTTACTGATATAATAACCAACCAAATAAAATAACCCTTAAACAAAAGAAACTAAGGAAAAGAAAATGAGTTGATATAACCTCAGTTGGTCAAGAAGTATATTGTAAACGCCACCATTACTAATTAAATTAGTTTTTCATTTGATTATCTTTTCTATTCCTTTTGAAACTAGTCTTCATAGAGGATTATATTTGCTACTTCAGAAATTCGAGTAAAGAATAGCAGGTTGTGAAGAGACCTTAAAGTCACAGTTGACAGAAAGCACTAAATACCACCAACAAGATGTAATACAGGTCTGATATTTTCCCACTGACCATTTTAACTGCGGAATTTCAACTTGACAACAAAAAATAGTTAAAACTTTTTAACTAATCAAAGACCAGTCCATACTCATTGGTATCTAATAACTGTTTGTCTTTTAATTGTTGAATTTCTTCATAACAATTTTACTTGTTATGTGTTTGTTGACTTAAAGAGAGACATAGATGGTTTGGGCATGTGAAGAGGAGCGTCAATGCTCCTGTTAGAAGGTGCGAGAGGTTGGATTTAGAGGTCATGTGGAGGGGTAGAGGTAGACCGAAAAAGTATTGGGTGAGGTGATTACAGTGGATATGCCCCAGCTTCATATCACCTAGGACATGTCCTTAGATAGAAAGGAACGAAGGTCATGTACTGGGGTAGAAGGTTAATAGGCTAGGAGGATTAGTCGCGTCTTTATATATTATGTTGTTGCTACCCGTCATTTATTTTGCTACTTTTATTGCATTTATAAAATTGTCAATTGCTTTTCATTCTAGTTATTATTCTATATCTAGTATTTTTCTACTTTTGGGGTTGATATATTTAAGTTGAAGGTCTTCCGAAAATAGACTCTGTGTCTCTATGAAGTAGCAGTAAGATCTGCGTACATTTTACCCTCCCAAGACCCCACTTGTGGAATTTCATTGGGTATGTTGTGGTTGTTGTTGTTGTTGATGTTCTTGTTGACTTGACACTGAGATAAGGCATTGAAGTTCAACTAGTCTAAAATATCCTTAGATAATCTGAAGTTCTAGAGAAATTTCATATAGCAACAAACTCTATGTTAAGTTTGATTTGTGCCAATCAAATCAAGATTACTTGGAGCTAGAGACTCAAGGGATACATGCTATCTCCAAGAAATCCATTTCGATGTACTAGTTCATTCCCTTTTGTTGCTAAAATGGTTAGCAAGCTGAATTCAGTCATTTAAGACGATATTATTTCCCTGCTGGCATAGTGAATAATAGATTCCGATTTGTTAAGTATCTTCAAATTAGAAAGCTTCATAATCTGTATTTTTTTTAAAATTAAGCTTCACAATCTGTATTCCATAGTCCCAGTATTGAGTAACGCAAGATACATACTAATAAGAGGCACAACATAGTCAATGTCAGCCTAGGTTTATCTTCAAAGGAAATATCCCAAGATTAAAAAAGAAATAAGGGGAAATAGAACACCTCATTAGTCGTTAACACATTATTGACCAACAGTTCAGCTCAGTGAGGCTCATCAAATTAGATAAGTGATTATTGTGGAGCCCATGACCTAAGAAGTTTTATCTTCCAAAGTTAATGGCAAATCTTCTAAGCATTCTCATGTAATTTTTCCGATACAAGACAAAGCAATGAAAAGGGCATCCTCACAAATAACTCACAATACCTTCCATTTTACTTTTGTCAAGCCTTAGAATTGGACTCTCACCAAGACTACTACAATATCATTACAATGATCAACAGAAACAGAATAACTTGCACCTAAATACCTCGCAGTAAAATCTTAAAATAACCAGTTGGATACAAACCAATCACACAAGGAAGCCGACAAAAGTGCATATAATGCAAGAACCCATACAACGTTAAGGAAGTCCAATAGTTAAGTATAGCACTACAAGTAATCAAGTATTTGCACGGTGATCGTTTGATATACCCAATAAAAACTTGGCCAGGTGCTAAGGAAAGAAATGCAAATAACAGCAAAGAACGGGAATTGTTTATCTGATCCTAAGAAAGCATAGATGACTCAACATCATATATATTCTGGTTTGCAAGATTAGGCATTTAATTAGATGTGATTCTTTTCAGACACATAGAACAACACTTAGCAATTGACTTTTTCCCGAACAATCCAAGATTATCAGGCTTACATAGCTTCATTGACACGATATAATCCTTATATCCCTGAGTTCTAAGTTCACATAAAATAGAACCAAAATCTGTAACTATGAAAGGGAACATAATTCTTACCGATACCACAACAATCCATCAAAACAAGTTAACAACAGCCAATTTATAAACATAATTTTAAGCGTGCAACATTTTTCCAGCTCACTTCATAAGATCAGTTACAGATTACTCAGTCATTTTCAGATGAATAAACTTTTAACTCTCCATTGCAGGTTCTTCAGCTCAATGGCATGATAATTAACTAAAAATAAATAAACCATGAAATCAAATCAAAAGATATGAAAAGGAACAAGGAGAAACATGATCAAGTACCTTCCATCAACAAGAGCATCGAAAGTAAACGAAACCAAATGAAAATCCTTATTGAACTCATCAACTTGAACCCTTATAGTATCCTTATGAACATTAACATCATTCTGGATCTTCTTTGCATTTTGGTGATCCACATACGGCACCGCCGGCAACGGCGGTGGAGGACGCCGAAACCCACCCCATCCGTTATTACTGTGAGGATGATAATAAGTAGGATAATGATTCTGATAAACTACAGGCCTAGTGCTGTAACTGGGCTGAGTAAAATGAAAATGATAATAAGAATTGGAAGGAGGCGGGTAGTTGGGTGGAGGAGGAGGGGTTAGCAAAGGATAAGGGTTTCGGGGAGGATGAGGTATTGTAGAAGTTGTAGGTAAAGAGTAGGTTGGGTGGGGAAGTGGTGGAGGGGAAAGAGAAGGAAAGGGCGGAGCAATAGAAGAAGACGGCGGCGGAGGATGGTGGTGGAGCTGAGGATCTTGTTGCCTTTTACTCCATGAAATTCCCATTTTTTTAAATTTCCTCGGAAGAAGCAGAGGAACAGAGTTTTGAAGAGATCAGCGAAAGAATATGCGGGACCCACGCGGTTAAGCGAAGCTGTTGAAAATAACTTTAAAAATAAATTACCAAAAAATAATAATAATCAATTTGCAACTTTTTTCCATATTTTATTTTTTATTTTAAGATAATAATTATACTATCTTTGTTTGTGACATAATTTTTATTTAAGATCATAAGATTAATTTTTTTTTATTTTTAAAATTTTATGTCAAATCAAATTAGATCATTCTTTTTAAAATGAAGAAATTAATTTTTATCTCAAATAATTTTTCAATAGCTCATCTGATAAAATCTTCGTATCAAATATTATTTTTTAAAGTATGGTGTAATGGTCAAAGTGAACAAATAAAAATAAATAAATAAAAATATTAACAATTGTCTCGTTTGATATGAGCCTATGAGTATAGAGTACAACAATTTCAAGAATAAAAGATTATTTTATCTCGCGTGTGATCGGAGGAATTAGATAATCTTGAGATTATTATTATATCATTATACTTTGATGATGAGATAAGTTATATGATGTAATAATTTATCTTAAAATAATTTATTCGAAATAATTAATTTCGGAATGTCCAACCATTGGAATATCTTATTCCAATCAAATGTGACTTTACTTGTCAAAGTATACTGATACTTTATTATTGTTGTTGTACTATATTTGTTAAGACAAAAATTAAAATTTTCAAACCCAACGAAACTTCCCTTTTGGACTTTTTAACCCAACCAAACTAAATGTTAATTTGTTTGGCTATTGAAGGCACCAAGTTAAATTAAAAAAACATGAATAGTTTTGAAATTTCCTGATTTTTCCAATGATTATGATGTCAAAAAAAGATTACTTTGATGTTAAGAAAGCTCTATATAGTTATTGAGTTATTTTGATTCTACATCTAGAATACATTATAGTTGTATTTTCTTTTCTTTTCTTCTAGCAAGATGATACTTATTTATAAGATATTCTTTACAGTTTAATTTTATAAATTTAATAATAAGTAATAAAAATTACATAGATATTGAAAGTTTGTTGACTCTATGAGTCGTGTTTATTTTTAGTTAAAATTTTTGAAGCATTCTCTATTCTAAACCATAGCTTATGCCTATATATTATATTACTTTAAGGAGAGACATCTCAAATATTTAAAATCAAATAAATTTTAAAAAGGTACATATCATCCTAGTTTGAGAAATATATCGGAGAAAAATAGTTTGTCAAGGATGATTAATCTAATAATACCATCTTGATCAACATCAAAAAAAAAAGTCTTACGACAAATTGAGGGTCCTGAAAGCCTTTTTGGCATTGACTAAACTAAAGACATTGTTTACTTCTCATTAGATTTTAATAATTTATTACTTAATAATTTATTAATCACATTTATTGGTGATTTTTACGATCTCGTTACCTAATTTTGCCATATAAATATTCGATCCACCGAGGTGTCAGAAAAACATTGACATTTAGAGAATATTTGGCATAAGAACAACTATAAAGATAATGTAATTTTAAAAGTGAGTTTGAGAAGGATAATGTATATATAATTTTACTTTTGCCTGTCGAGGAATTGGATGATATTTGAAGTTGATTAAAATTAGAAAAGAAGCATTTGAAATTGAAGTTTTGACAATATTAATATTAATGGGCTTACAAGATCATTTTATACTTGAGTAAATCCATTTATAAGAGCCACTTTAAGGTCCATCTTCGTAGAAGGATGAGTTATCCCCCAACGAATACTTCAGCCCATTTTATGTTACATGTCTTCTAGGTCCATTGTCTTAGACCATAATTGGCCCATTTTTCATGTACCTTCTTACTCATCCAAATTGACCCATTTTATTAAGGGAATGTGCATTAAATTATATGCTTTACACACACATAACAGCTCATATAAAAAAGGAAAAAAATTATTTATAACCACTTTTTTATTTTACTACTAATGATTGTTTGATGCCATTAAAGCATATATGTATATATATTTTGACGATATCAAGGTGGAAAAGACAGTGTTTCAATGAAAATATTTGAAACATCAAATTATTTAGAAGTAATTTCAAGTTGATCAAATTTTAGTCAATATAACTGTGATGTATAGTTAATATTCATGCATAATTAAACTATATTTAGTAAGTATATAACTCAAGTATAGATATTTTATTCTGTATGATCTAAATATAATTTTTTTTTTATTTTTGACAAGGTATATTATATTATCAATGTATACTTTTTATAACATTTGACTATTTTTTTACGTAAATAAGATATGATTATATTTTCTTACGAACTAATTACTAATTTTTTTATATATAAATTTGAAACTAGCCTTTTATTAAATAGCACCCTTCATAGTTTATTACCTGGTTGAGCTTATTTTTTAAATAACACAAATGATCAATATGGAAAACACACAGATTTTTTTTTTTTTTTTAAAAAAAAAAGACTGACTCCCCACTCATATTGAAAAAGATCAACTAAACTAAAAACAAAAATGGAAAAAAGAATGAAATTGACTCCCCACTCTTCTCATCTCTTTACTCGGAAAATCTCTCTCTTTTAAAAGAAAAGTAAAAATTACAAAAACACAGATTTATGTTTACATAATTTCATATAATTTTGATTTTTTTTAAGAAATTACAAAAATCCTTTAAATGATACAAAATTGCAACACTTATTGATACAAATTACAATCCCTGTTTCTCCATTTATCATAGTTAAAATCCCTTAATGCTCCTATTTTTTTGACCTATATCATTGAAAAAAATTGAAATTTAATTCCAACAAATATAGAATTTGTGTACAATGCCCGAAAGAAAATTGAACATATCCATCAAATATTCAATTACATTAATGAGTAATTTAAAAAGTACGTACATAATATCAAATTTTGGAGTCCACAGAATTTTTGAAAATTAATGTTTTTAACTATAATTAGCTTAGATTTGGGCCTACATGGACCAAATCTATGTGCAACTTCTGTACCAGAAAAAGTGTAACTACTATTATTGTACATATGAACTTTTTAAGTGATTTCCATATTCCTATAACACCCTTGAGGAGTTGGCTTAATTAATGACAAGTTATATGTACAATCACATGGATTCCAAGTTGATTACATAATACATATATTGGAAAATGTCAGTTTCTATTATTCTGCAAGATTATGAAATGTATCACGAGATTAAGTTCCAACCTAGACAAGTCTAATCCAAGTACGTGACAAAAAAATTAGTTGTGCCAAATAGTTACATCAAATAATTAAATATATATAAGATTAAGACATTTCATTTCTATAAACTTGATAATTACGAGTTATGTCGCTTAAATTATATAGTTTGATGCAAGCCTTGCGATGCCGATAATTATTTCCCTCTTGCTAGTAGACTACCAAATATAGAGGCAAATTGCAGATACTCCCGAGGTTGTTATTAAATGTCAAAAAATTTTCAATTCGACTTTCATTTTTACTTGTCATTTTGGAGAAATCAAGATAAGACAATTTTTTTCTTACCTATTTTAATCCTAATTTACTTGAAAAATGTAAAAGTTTTTAAAAATCTTCAATGATCGGTTCATTCTTAGATTACCTATGCAATATTTTTTGAAAGAACAGAAACATTATTAAATCGAGAAACACTTTCACTTGTCATGTTAACAGTATTAAATGTATTAGAATTTGAATTGTGACTCTAATGAATATTTTTATCAATTAATAGTGGTAAAATGATGATCTCACTATACTAATCATTATTTTTCTTAATAGACGTATCAAGTTAAAATTTGACATCTAATAGTAATCAAGGAGGATTCACTAACTATGAAATATGGAAAGGCCCTGTAGATCCCTAATGAGGTTTCCCTGAAATCCAAGGCATATTTTGACCTTAAAATGAACAATAATTGCAGATCCCTTAGTTTTTCATAATTTTAGTATTCCCAAGTCAACATGGAATTATATCTAACACATCCATCACCCTATACCATGGGTAAAATACATGTCAATTTTTCCATTTTATAATATCTTGTCTTAGGTCCAAAACCAATTCAGATTTAAATCGATATCATTACCGTTGGTCCTAATTGATGATTGCAGAAAGGAGGTGGATGGTAAAATATGGGCAGACATCAAGTTGATTTATCAGGTACTAATAATTTGAGAGCCTCATGAGTGCTAGATGTTCCCAAAAAGTTGTTTCTGTGAAAGCAAGACAAAGACTAGACCTGTATATAATAACAAAAGAAGGGACAGAATGAAGTACAAGAGAAACAATTATATGTGAGTGAATGAGTCATCATGTGACCATTGTATGTAGGGCAATATGACCTCCTATGAGGGCAAAATTTCAAGCAATCATCTTCATCATGTGGCTCTAAGTGCAACATCATGATCTACAAATTCCATATTATCATATTGCAACCTCATAGTTCTTTTCTCTCACACACAAGAGAAACTCCATTTTTCTGTCTTTCTTGTTTTCTTTGTTTCAGTGATCATGGAAGATAACTATGGCTCTAGCCATCACTTGGAATCTCAAAGTCATAGAAACCACCAGCACAATGACATCCTCCCTTCAACATCCGTTCTCTTGATTATCGTTCCAATCATAATTATAATCTTGCTTGTTGCAATCTCTCTTCTCATTGTGATGCTTAAGCGCATACACTCCGCCAAATACAATGGGAAGAATAGTTCAAAAAGCAGAAGTGTCATCAACAACAGCAATTGTATCATCGACATCCATTCTAGCCCAGGTAACAACAATTTAAACTTGTTATCATTCATTCAGAGCTTTTCTATTTGGTGTGAAATCCAGGAGAGAATCAAGTATCATTACATAGAACATATAGGTTGAAAGAATCACTATATATTAACATATATTGAAGTTTTAGTTGGGGGATGTATCCTGATTTTAGCATATAGTTAAGAGATTTGAAGCTTTGGATGGAGCCTCACTCCTAACTCTTTCGGTGCTAAGTCAAAACGCACAACAAACAGAGGAAATTTCCTAATAGTCTCCATAGCCTCTCAAGGATAAGTGACAGATGTCTTTGCACAGATCCTTAAGACTCTACTTAATTTCTTCAAGCACACATATTCAGTAGTACAGACCAATGTTTCAAGATTTTAAGTATCAGCTCATTAAAATACAAATGCATTTATAAGAAATATCGTCCGCAATAATTTTTTTGGTTGATATGATAATGTGATGGGCAGATGTAAAGGGCGGATGTCTGCCTGGACACGGAGGAAGTTCCGGGAGGATGGCAGAAACAAAATTGAGAGGAGTTCAAGTATTTACATACAGGCAGCTGGAAATGTCTACAGACAAATTTAGTGATGCAAATGTGATTGGCAATGGAAGTTATGGAGTTGTCTACAGAGGAGTCCTCATTGATGGAACTGTGGCTGCAATTAAAGTTCTGCAAAGGGAAGGCAAGCAATGGGAACGTTCTTTTCGACTGGAGGTCTGTCAGTACTTCATTTATTGCCTCTCTTCATCCACTGACATTGTTTCCCATTCACACATTAGTACTACTTACTACTACTTCTCTGTAAATTCTGTTTCAAGTCAAACTAAATCACGTGAATTGGGATATTATCACTATCTCATAGAAGTAGAGAGGTTGTTTCGTGGGACGGAGGAAGTAACTCTTATTTATTCACTGTCTTGTGCATGTGAGGGTGGGGTTGGGTCGACAGAATAGTTTTACTTGTAAAAATTGCTGACTTTAAGTGGTTTGCGTGCCATATAAAAAAAGGTGTAAGATTTTAAAGTTGTCTTTAAAGATCACTCGAGGATGAAGCTTTTTTATTCCAATAGGTGTTGACTTTTTTCTTTTTTTTAAAAAAAAAATTAGAAGCTTTTATCCTTGGAAAAGACAATGAGAAAAGGCCCTAGGATAACATGCACAGCATATACACACATGTGATAGTACTTTGGCAGCTTCTAAAGTAATTAAAGCATTTCAAGAATGTCAAATTGTCGAGCCATCAGAACCATGTTTCTCAGAGCCACTATCTAAATAAATCCTGTGATAGCAAGTTGGAATTTTATCATTAATTGCAAAGGTGAATGTATTTTAGTTGTATCAACATGGACATTAAGGATTCATGTAACTTGGGGTAATTGTTGTTTCTCTGTTTTGGCAGGTGGATTTATTAAGCCGCTTACACTCTCCTTACTTGGTTGAACTTCTTGGCTACTGCGCGGACCAACACCATAGGCTCCTAATTTTTGACTATATGCCTAATGGTTCACTCCATCAGCATCTACACAGACACTCCAAGAACTCATTAAACTGGGGAGTTAGATTGAGAATAGCTCTTGATTGTGCTAGAGCCTTGGAGTATCTGCATGAACACACAACCCCATCAGTCATCCACAGAGATTTCAAGTGCAGTAATGTTCTACTTGATCAAAATTTCAGAGCTAAGGTGTCTGATTTTGGTTTAGCTAAAATTGGCTCTGATAAATTGAACGGTCTGATCTCAACGCGAGTATTAGGGACCACGGGATATTTGGCCCCAGAGTGAGTATACTAATCCAATCATCTGTCAATTACATTTCCATACTTGCTTAATTAATCGAGAAAATTACTAGACAATCTTGCACATGGGGAGGCTTCAGTTTCTATCTAAGAACATTGTCGCTTTCTGTTATTTCTTCAAGAATTACAGCTGACACTAACATACTTTACTAAAATCAAAATCCACTAAATGTGTGGTCCTCCACATCTCAGTCACTACTACAACTAACGTATTTAAGATTTTATGATCATTAACCAACTCAATTTCTTAAAACAGGTATGCTTCAACTGGCAAACTTACAACAAAATCAGACGTATACAGTTACGGAGTGGTTCTTCTAGAGCTATTGACAGGACGCGTACCAATCGATACAAAGCGGCCTCCTGGAGAACACGTGCTTGTCTCGTGGGTCAGTAATTAAGTACTATAAAATTCCAAAACGTCATATTAATATAAGACACAGGGTTTTAATTGAAACAATGCCTAAATCTGTTCTATGTTATTTTAGGCTCTTCCAAGGTTGACAAACAGAGAAAAAGTAGTTGAAATGGTAGATCCAACATTACATGGGCAGTACACCAAGAAGGATCTAATCCAGGTGAATGTTATAGTATTACAGCTAGTAATTTTTTATCCTCATAGAAACCAAATCTAACGTTTCTTTGGCAAAACAGGTAGCTGCTATAGCAGCAATGTGCGTGCAAACAGAAGCAGATTATCGTCCGTTAATGACGGACGTTGTGCAATCCTTGGTACCTCTTGTTAAGTCATACTCTTCAACACGCCCTGCCAATTCCTTCAGATGTAACCAGACCGCCGTGAGCCCAAGGTCTTAGGTGCAATTAATTCAGAATCAACATTATTTGTGATTCAGAATTTCAATTCCATAAAAGTTGTTTGATCACAAACATATTGGACAATATTGTACAATAACATCTGTATGCATTTGTAGTACCCTGAACTCTAGTAAACAATTTTAGTAATGCTTCATCGTCTAGTGAGTCATAACAAACGCGATAGCTATATATGATCAAGTAGGGTTTTTTTTTCCTTAGGACGTATGAAATTTTCCATCAATCTCCGATGGAGCCAAAGATTCAATATTTTTTGGCTTTGGGGTACGATGGAATAAAGCAAAATGACTCTCTATCTGTGTTTTTTTTCAATTGTGAAGTAGCAGTTAGTCAATGCAACTTTCGACGCTCATCATGGGTCATCCGGAAACAGTCGCGCT
>JAABOM020000001.1:30757141-30768957 GCA_011800125.2 Solanum clarkiae | reverse complement strand
CACCCCCTTCCAAAACTTTCCTAGATATTATTTTTATTCGTGTTCTAAAAAAAATCTAGCCCACCCCACCTAGCCCTTCACTTTCCTAAAAAATATAATTTTCATTTCAGTTATAATAGACAACAAATAGAGAATTTTTTTTTTTAAAATATATGCATATATCTAACATAATACGAAAAATATATATACATAAAAAAAATGGAGGTTTAGAATTTTTTCCTTTTAGAAAAATCAAAATAATATCTAAAAATATTTGGGAATGGCCTCAACTTTTAAAAAATATTATCTGGACAAAAGTACTATAATTCAACTATATGTATAATCAGTTAATTTAATCCTAACCAGATATATTTCATGATTTAGTTATATTATGCTACTCTCAAGTACATGACTCTGGATACAGACACCAATTGGTGAAAAAATAATATATAAGAAAATGGAATCTTTGTAATATATTCCTGATCTCACAAGAGAACAACAAGATAAAAACAGAAAGATAAATTGGAATCTTCTATTTATAAAAATAAAACCACAGGCTTTCTTTACGTATGAACAATTATCTATTGTTTCCACGTACAGAGAGCCTTTCTTGTGTACCTCCCTATAAACTTTGCATGTGACCTCTACAGAGACTTCACTACAAATGTTCAAACACAAGTACTCAAAAAAGACCTTTCAATTTTATTCTCCCCGTTCCATTTTATTTATCATGATAAGATTTGACGCAATCCTTAATACTTAGAAGTATTGTTTGAATAGTATATTCCTTATAAATAATTTGTTTGAATAATATGTTCCTTATAATTAATTAAGTTTTTATGTATATATGTGCCTTTTAATTCTAGAGAAAAATTGAAAAAAAAAATTAATTCTCTTTCTGTTTCTTTTCTATATATGGAAAGTTCAAAAATCATTATATAATGATCCAAATATTGCAATACAAAAGGAATAAAAGAGATTTCTGATGATTTTTCAATTTTTTTTATGATTATATAAATTGACAACTATTTTGAGACAATTATTTTTATTATACCTGATAACTAAAATGGGACGAAAGGGGAGTCAGAATCATGATTTGAAATTTATGAATTTTGAATTACAATCGCCAGTCGGATACATATTAGCTTCGCAGCTAATTATATTTATATATAGTTAATAAAAGTTTAATACGAATACGAATACAAAGTTTTTAATGTATTAATTCGAATTTGTAAGTAATACCGTGGCTCCGCTCCTAAAATCTATATTTCATGCAAAACATATCTCTTGGGAAACACGAAAAATAATATTACTTTATGGTTGTTAAGGTGCATAAATTAATCTTAAAAGACAAAACATAGGTCCCTGCGTCAAGCTCTACATAGAGAAACATCCTCTTTGGGCCATTTTCCATCCTTTTCAATTACAGTGACATTTTCGTCTCAATTATTTATTTGGCTGTCCCACCAAAAGCACTTTAGTAAAACATTTAGACCAAGATTATTATTTGTTTTACGGCTACGTGGAAACTATGAGATTATGATTATTTTGTTAATAAGTATAATTAAATGTCAATGTCATGTGGAAAAATATTCCAACCATACAAATAAACAACGACTCTAGAATTTAACCTTAAAAAGAAGTTGTATCGGGAATTTTTATACTATGAGATAATTATGTATTTAGTCATATTATTTGTATCATAATGATTTTGAGGAATCGAACCCCTTAACGATAAAATAAAAATTAAAATGATCAATAACTAAGCTATCAAAATTTCTCGAGTAAGAACATTTTTTTTCAGTAACTTCACAATTTTAGTTTGTGTTAGACTTTGCGACACCGTCATACAAATAGTCCAAATTAATAGACATTGTTCCTTTTATCTCAAATTATTTATTATAATTTTTAGAAATTACTTATTATTTTAAAAAGTTTAAGATAAAATTAATTATAAAAAAATAAAATTAATTGTTGTTTTTCATTTAACCCTTCTAAATAATTTTTTGAAGACTACAAATACCTCAATTATAAAAAGATGACGTAACAAGTTATATGTTCAGACATAAATAAAAGTAAAATAATCAACCCCCCCCCGCCCCACGGTTAATGATAAATTATTTCTTATAACGTGTAGAAGAAAAATAAAATAAATAATTTGAGACTGGTAAAAGAAATTTCTAAAAGCAAATGAAAGATTGTTATATTGTCAAAAAGCTGGCTATAATATGATCTATTCCGATTAAATAAAGATTTGGAATTGCAGGCTTTATACACAATTATATTTACCTGGCATCAAGTAACTAATGATTAGCAGAAAATACACGTATGTATTGAACTAACACAGCAAATAGCAGATTGCTTTCGAGTAAAATGTGATTCCACTTTTTTACTTTTTAGAATTTTGTGCATATAATTTTAATTTATTTGGGGATTGAGTTCTAGCTATGAATTGATGATATTGATACTTTTTCCACTCAAGAATACGTGTACACACTTAACTTTGCAAGACTTTTAAAAAATTATAAATAAAAAATAATTTTACTATACAATTTTTAAATATAATATCTTGACAAATATAATAGAGAAATATATATAATTAATGATAATAATAACAATAGCATACCTAGTAGAATTCTACAAGTGAGTTCTGGGGAATGATAACGATAAATTAAATATTAAGAATATGCTGATTTTTTTCCCCAATCTTCTCAGGTTGACTTAAATATTTTTCAAATCAATTTAATTTCCTCGAATTTAAGAAAAATAGCTTTCCTAAAAAAATGATGAAAACATTTTCCAAAACTCTCCTCCAACCTCAAATTGTAAAACCCCCCCCCAAAAAAAAAAAAATTTAAAAATTTATTTTTAGAAAATATTTTAAAATTTTGAAATTTTTATTATTTATATAATTTCTACCCAGCCCCTCACCTCCTCCTAAAAAAAGAATATTAAGAAAATTCATTTTGCCAGCAAATTATTTTCTACTCTCTAATAAAAAATAAAAAAAATATTTTTATTCACTAACCAAACAATAGAAAGTATTTCACTTACCAACCAAATATGAGAAAATAAATTAGAAATCAACTTATTTTCCAAGAAAATATTTTTTTTCGTACCAAATGCGGTCTATGGATAATTATAATCGGGCAGAAGAAATAACAATTTTAATATAACACGTATAGTAGTAGCTAAAAAATTTTTTTTTCGTCCCCACGTTACCAACTTAGCTACTATCATGTTTTTTCTCTTGGTCTACTAAATGGTATGTACTAAAATTTAACATAAAAACATTCGATGCTTTTCTAGAATCAAGAAACACATATTTGTGGGAATTCAACACCTCCATAACATCAGCTGGCATGGGTCAACTCAATCCAAAATTTTAGTTTGTAATGCAAAGATTATCCGTATTCATATATAAAAAAAACCTAATATTATATTACGCCTCACGTAATATTATATAGTTCATCGTTATGTTTATAAAACATCTACTTTTTCAATATGATCCTTTATATGGATCATCAGTACTAATAGTCCTCCTTTGAAAAATGGTGCTTTTTTAGTTTTCTCCCAAACATGTGCTTCTCTTATTTTTAACAAAAGAATTGTATGCATGGTTAAATATATTTAATCAATATCCAAATTATTCAATAAGCAATTATTGGTTTAATAGAGCAAACCATGGAGATGTCTAGAATTTCTTATACATAATTCAAGTCGAAAACAGCAGCCCGTTATTACTGAATAAACATAAAATTACTATATAATTTAACAATTATTATCGGATTATTGATTATCTAACTACTACAGAATATCTAATTCGTAAAGAGAAATATCTAAATCGTTACCGAATAATTCTTTCAACCAAAGTTTTTCAAAAACAGTATCATACGCATAGACTGTACTAAAATGGATATATTGTCGTTTTTACTGAATCAAGAGTCCATATGACAATAATATTTTATTGATTCGAGTTATTAATATTAATCCTGTTTAATTTTAAACAATCCTAAATAAAAGGTTAGAGACAACACTAATATGATTATATAAATAAATCACCTGCTCATTATATCGTGGAGATTATGAGTTAAAAAATTTATTGTGCACGAATATTGAAGGTTGAATCATGTGTTCATAATACTTGCTAATGATAATTTTTTCCTCTGAGAAAAGAGAAGCCCGATGAAAAATGAGGCTTCATTAGTGATAGACGGAAAATATTTAGGAAACTATATGAAGAAGACGGACTATTAGTTCTCTTTGTGGAATTGATGAGGATCAATTTTGAATCTTAAGGTAAATATGAGGAACAATTTTGTAACAACTCTCTTGAGATGAGAAGTTCCACGTCGGCAAAACTCTGGAGAGATGTCGAATATATAAGTAAATAGACGTTATCTACTAGTGAGAGGCGTGCAAGGCTAAGGTTAAAGTGGACATTATCACTAGTGAACTGGACTATTACATCTGATATCAGAGTCACTCTTATGGCAATCTTGTCGACCAGAGTCCTGTGTTACAATTTTTGATCGTTTTTCTCCAAAGATGAATGTCTTTTTACTGTTACTTGTCTCACAAAATTCACCACCTTTATAATGTTGTTTTACTCTGCTCACATAAAGGCAAAGGAATATATGATTTCCACCAAACGAAAACATTTCACCTTTTTCACTTTTGGGATTTCGAGCCAACAGAAGGTCGTACGTATATGTTCATGCTTTCATAGAGAAGCCAATAGCATGATTGTTTTCAGTACCTGCAATTGATTTTTCCTTTGAATCCTTTCTTCTTTCTAAACAATAAAAGGGATAATCATTTCTCATTTTTATGCTGCTTTTTCCTATCTATATCCTCTTTCTTCCGTTTTCTTGCAATAAAATAAAATATGATATGAAGGGAAAAAAATGGCCTTTTCTACATCTCATCATATTTTGCTTCAGCTTTGTGTTAAAAAAAATACTACTTAATTAATTAGATAAAAAGATACATTAACTAATCATGATAAAGTGATAGAGAAATCTCTGAAAAAGCGACATGACATTTGTTAATTGTTTAGGTGTAAATATTCTTATACGAGTTTATTCAGCTTATCGAAAATATGATTTAAAATAAAAAAAATACTTTTTTTATTTTAATTTATATGGAATTCTTTGAATTTCAAAAATTAAACAAATCAAGTTTTACGAACATTCGATCATTCTCAAATCTTGCTTACGTAAGTTATGGAGTATTCTATTATTGTTGTGGGGTAAGTTCTTTTCTCTCCTTTGTAGATGTCATATGTAACTTTTAGTATTTATTGAGAATTTTGGTCCACCGTTGATTTCGCAATAGCTACGCACAGTGGCGGAGCCATATAGTACTCAGAGATTCATCCAAATTCTCTTTGTTGAAAAATTATATTATTTTTATATGATAAAAGATAATTTTTGATGTATGTATTATCGATGTCAAACCCCATTCAGTTAGTTCAGTTCGTGTATTTACTTTTTAAAATTTTGAATTCTTTTAAAGAAAATCTTGGAACTACCATCGACTTACGCATCAATAATTTTTAAAGAGAATGAACTATCTATACTTATGTGCAATGTGATTGGTTCAATGTCGGATAACGGTGTGGCCCTTTTTATGCAATTGTTTTTGTCAATAATAGCTGTATACTATAGCACCATCACATATTTGAAAAGAAAAAGAAAAGAAAAAAAAAAAAGCAAAAGGAAACATTTAAACTATAAATCTAACAACCCTTAAAGTGCAAAAGAGTAGAGTGAAGACTAATAGTCCCTGCGTTTTAAAAAAAAATGAACTAGTTTGATTTGAAGTAGAATTAAAAAAAATAAATTTTGTGAGCCTAAATTAAAGTTATGTTTAATGTACCAAATGTTCTTTGATCTTGTGACCTTTAACATGTCACATGAAAAGTTGAAATTAAAATTTTACCAAAAAAGAAAGTAGACCATTCTTATTTAAACGGAGAGAGTAGCATCAGACAGGTCATGTTTCTTTAGTTTCTATAATCTCTTTATTTTAGACTTTTTTTCCATTGAGATCGATGAAAAATGATTAGTATAAGATAATTATTTAAATCATAGAGTAATTAATTATTGATTGATTACAACTGCTGCATGGAGGTTGTAATCCACAGCAACTATGTCAAACAGTCAGCAAAAGGCATTTGTTAAACAAGATATTGTTCTCTTTCCAATCTAACTAATGGAATAGCTAGTAGTATTATTCTATTTAAATGAACCTTTGACATAATTCAATGTATATGAAGACCATTGATCATCAATATACACCTAAATGCGCCAAAGTTATAATCAAGTAAATAAAAGTACATGTTGAGTCATGAATTTAACGCCTCCGGAAAAACAGCGACAGTATAGCTAGGCAGTACAATTAGAATTTGCAGCCTCAAAATTACACTCTGATTTATTGTCAAATATTTCTAACTCTGCACAAATATTAGCTAGGAGAATTAAGGTACTTATATATGACTTCACATCAAGCTAATTAATAGCCTCTTCATGGATCCTTATTAAAATTTGATTCACAACAGCAGCTATTTCCTCCACTGAACTCATACTACAATCTTCTTCTACCTGCACATTCAACACCGCAATCAGTACATTATATACTCCATCAACGTAAAATAATTTTTTTTACGCTATCAGGTCATCTTATTTCAAGAATTCAAGCTTACCTGTGTGATCTGATGGTGTAAAAAATTGTTTTACGCTAAACAATATACAAAACTTAAACTGCTAATTAATATGTTCTGTAGTCTCACCTTCAAACTGAGAGAACAGAGGACAAACTGGTCAACTTTTGAAACATTGAGATGAAGAACATTTAGCCTAAGGCTTTCAAGCCCAGAAATTATTCTAGGAAGCAATCTTGGCCTCCTTTTTGACCTTATTTTCAGATTTGCATGATTTTCCACCATTGTAACTTCTATATCTGCTGTTGCTGGTAGCTTTTGGTTCCTATAATATTCATTCTCACAAGCTCCATTTTCACTAGTAGTAGCAGCAGCAGACATGGTTGTGGAGTACTGTGGGATGCTAAAGAACTCAGAAAATGGAGAAGTTTCACCGTTGGATTCTTGATTTTGACTATTCAAATGCTTCTGACCAGAAAGGAATTGAAGCTGCTGCTCTAGCTCTTTCACATAGTTAATTGCACCACTGACAATTGATGCTTGATCACCCTTAAATGTAACAAGAAAAATAAGAAAATTTCATATCTCAAACTTAAACGAGGTGATTACACAATTTAACTAAGAAAAAAGAAAAATCTTACCCTTTGGACATAAGATTCAGGCATGAGAGAACGGAGAATAGAGAGGTAGTCATTCATTTGTTTTCGACGATTTCGTTCAACAGCAATGTGTGTAATTCTTTGATTCTCAATCTCTTCGTCATTCTTCTTTGTTCTTGTTCTTCTTCTTCTTGGTCTAGTCGTACTACTAGACATTTCAGCAGGGGAGTCCAAGTGCGGCTGTTGTTCTTGTCGATTTGGGATTGCAAAATTATGATCTAAAACAGAGGAAGAATTCTGACACCATTGATGATATTCATTTTGGGAATCGACCAGTAATGGAGGTGGTAAGGTCCAATTCGAATACTCCTCGTACTCCTGTGGTGCTGATACATTTTGATTATTTGCAAGAAATTCATCAAACGCCTCATTGTTGTAATAATCAGAGCCAGAACTAGAGCCCCAATTTGTAGTTCCAAGCAACGCGTAAAGATATTGTTGTTGCTGCGTTATAGCTTCTAGTGCCATTATCGATCGATGAAGTCTATGATTATAGCGTGAGAATTTTGATTTTGAAACGGACTAAAAGGGAAGGAGAATATCCGACAGAAATGTTACAAAACGGGTTTTGGTTCTTTTGGGGTGAATTATTTCACCTTTTAAAGGCGTTCGATGGTATATAGACCACAAACATGCACAGAATATTGCACGTGAAATTCTTTTGAACATATTCACATTTTTTATAATACAAAACAAAAATGAGTAATAAAATAAAATTCCTCCTTTTGCCTTTTGCCTTTTGCTTTATTTATGTCAAGCTATATATTTGTTAGTAAAAATTTACAAGATTATAAATTATAGTTGAAAAATAAAATTTCTTTGGGTTAAGACACGGATATTTTAATTTCATGGAGGAGATTCAATTTCAGGCAAATCTTTTCAACGGTCCATTAATAATTTTCTTGGCATACAACAGCCTACTTACAAAGTACAACTCAGTACAAGAGTTTACAAATAGAATACCTTTCAACTAAAAATTAGCTTTCTTTTTGTCAAAATTTTATGCACAATATATTATTTTTGTACATTCAAATAAAAAAAATCATCACTATTTATAAATGAAAAAGTCTTCATTACAATAAGTAGAGAGATGATTGAATAATAAATAGAGAAAAAATAACCTAGAAGTCTCATAAATGATAAAAATATAATAGAGGAATAAAGAATGAAATAAAAGAGTAATTTCATGGAGAACTAATGGCTTTGACAGACCACGTTCTGGAAGTATCCAAAGGCAATTAAGCCTAAAGAGTGCAATGATTCTCAAGGGTAATGCAGCAATCTGTCTTATTTTATGTTACATATTTTGATTTGATATGATATTTAAAAAAAAATATTTTTAAAATTTATGGTCTAAAATTATCTATAGATATTTATGTAATTGAAAATAATTTTATTATGAGTAAAAAAAATTTTTAAAATTAAAATATACTAATTCTAGTAAAATAATATTCTTTTGAGAAATTAAAAAAAATATCACATAAAATAAAATGATAGGAGTAAATCAAGATAAAAATGCCCACCAACGGTTGATAAGATCAGCCACTAATTAATCTATAAGCTTGGTGGACATTTTAGTATTAATAATTATAAATGAGTCTTATACAATGAGAATATAAATAGATCAGGTTAATAAATATCATATAATTTATAAGAACCTGTTGGATGATAGAAGGATTTGTTCACATCGGGATTAAACTTCTATGATAGTTTTAGCAAGGTGATAAATGACCATTTGATATGTGAGATAGGATAAGTAAGAATATTTCATTAGATTATTTTATTTCATTATTTATATGGATAGTAATTTCATCATTTTAGTATAAACAATGAGATAAAATAATTACGAGATTAGTTAATACTTCAAATCAAACATTAAATAAAATTAATTTTAAATTTTATCCCAATATTATTATCTAATGTACCAAACTACCCCCAACCTCCTTAGTTCGATATATGTTTATTCTTCAACCACAATTGAATTTTCGCCTTTAATTTTAAGGAGTTAGTATCTTAATTTTATTTTTTTATAACACCGATGAGACTAAAGATTATATATTTGATTGAAATTCTTGAAGTATACTTAATTATATATTCACTTCAATATTATATATTAGGATCTTTGCACAAAGTCGAATTAACTGATCAATAATTCAGATTAATTAATAGAAATATATTACTCCAAACATATATATGCATAATTAACTGAATATATGGAAACCCGACCCTTTTTTTTCTTTATATTATCTAAGAATGATAGCGTTTTTTATTCTTGGTTCTAACGAATTTGAAGTCTTAACTATTTTTCAACTGCCCTAGGTTCATAAAGACTATGTTGATTCTAAAGTTACACTTCTTCTTCCCATGTTCTTTTTTAATTTATCATATTACGTTTTTCGTGAGCCAAATTCATCAATTTTTATAGGTAAATTAGATTATATTAATTTGATATTTTATAATAAAAATTTAGATATTTAAAAACTATATAAAAAGTACTATCAATTCAACTATAATTTTTATATTAATATGATGAAAAAATACATCTCAAAATATTAGTTATTTTAATATTGTTTAATACTCAAAAAAATCATGACAAGTAAAAAAGAACCAAAGAAATAATACTTTAGAGTAATTAATTGGAAAACACTTCTCACAATCTATTGTTGGATTAGAATTAAATTTAATAATTTATGATCTATCCCGAACAATTAGATACTTGTGGATCAGTAGGCTAAACAGTGTAGCTCTTTTTTTTTTAAAAAAAAAAGTTTCTATCTAAAATAAAAAAAATAGAATTTGTCCCAACTCATGATATATAAATTTGGACTTTTTAAAAAAATTTTGACAAGGGAATTTGTCGTGTTATTTTCCAAGTGTGCACAAGATAATCTCCTTCGTTACAAATTACAATACCCCACAAATTATTAAAAAAAAATTAATCGTACTAGAGAAATCTCATACAATAAACTTGATTAAGAAAGAATTCAAGAGTTTTAAATATAAGAGCTCCATGTAATTTTGGACTCTTCTAAATACGATATCAATTCTCTTTAAACTACATGATTTATACATAGATGATAGTAACATGCTAATTTACTTTTGTTTTGTGAGGCGATGAAAGGTGAATTAATGAGGCATGGGTAAAAAGAAAGATTGAAGTGAAATAAAACACAAAAATCATCTTCACATGAGATATGCATTTTCTTTAGCTCCTTAATCACATAACTTGAAAGATAAATCTGTGAAATTTGTTTGATAAAAATTAGACAGTAAACGAATTTTCTCTGTGTGACATGAAACTTGGCTGTGATACGCCCAGTTTTTGTCAATTTACATTTGAAAAAATTGAAAGATCAGAGAGAAACATTACTCAAAATACATGTTTACTGAGACAATTCGTTGAACTAAAGCTCTAATTATGAGTAAGATTTGGGAGAAAATTCGATCGTTAGGGTCTATTGTGTGTAATTTTATTTTGTATTTATGTTATAAACTATTTTTAGGACTTGAACCCGTAATCTTCTGATCACAAGTCAGTTAAAATGCTCGTGTATTCCTAATTGTCTAATTATGCCTCATGAATATTACCTGGAGGATTAATAATTAATTACTCCATGATGTGTGCATAACAGCAAAGTATATGTAATTGTAGTTAGTCTAACTATAATTAGAAAACGTAGAGTGACAAGGAACAAGGTGGGGACCTCACCTATTGCCACATGGCTAAACCCTAGCCCTCTATAAGTTCCCATGCAAATATAGGCACCAACTACTTCGCGAAATCGGGATTTTCACGAAGAGATTCAAAATTTTAAAAAGTACACAAACAAATTAAGTAAAAAGAGTTTGATAATTATTATATATAAATAAAAATTATTTTCATCGTATATAAATAGAATAATTTTTTATCATCATCACGTTAGTACAAATGATAAGATAGAAAAATTTTGCGATCAATTCACTAATATTTCATATCAAATACAGGTTAAAGTTAATTTTAAATTTTATCTCAAAATTATTATTTTTATCGCAACTTCCTACTATTGACCCCCTAGGTGTATTATCTAATGGTTTATATCCAAAGGATCATATTGCTCTCGTCAGATTTTGCAATTAAGAAATTTAACTGTATAAATCATTATTCGATCCTTCAGCTGTCAATGTGAACTCTTTCTCTGAAAATTATTTAAGAATTACCAGAAGAATCATGTATTTAAGCAAATCCAAAATTTATTGTGACGTGCATGTCAAATTAACGTTAGTTTATGAAGAATTCAGTAAGCATTTTTTTCAACTCATTCCTCTGTCATTTACTGAATTAAACAACGCGTTAAATAAATATGGCCCCCATATAATACTAACATTAGGTGCAAATTTATTGGAAAGATTTTCATCCAGAAACAGTCAAAAGAGGAAAATAAAATACTCCCTCCGTTTGTGAATTGTTGAGAAATTTTTGATATTTCAAAATAAGTGAATTGTTCACTTTTCAAGGGATATGTTGGAAATTTTTT
>JAABOM020000001.1:30745672-30757041 GCA_011800125.2 Solanum clarkiae | reverse complement strand
TTTTTCCAATTACCCTTCATTAATTAAGTTTCTAAGGTTGAATTTTGTATGAGAAATAAATGATGTATTAAATGAGTGTATAGAGTTTGGAAAGGGTAAAAATGAAAAAAAGTGACTAAATTTTGTCTTTGTTTCTTTTTCTTAATATGTGTGAAATGACCAACTAATTCACTTAATATAAAACAGAGGGAGTAGCAATTATGAAGAGACAGATACCAAAATAAAACACGACCCTTATTGAGAAGTAGAAATTAATATTTAAAATTTATAAATTCTGAATTTTAGAGAAGATAATTTATTTGGTTTCAATATTACGTGCTGCCGCACTCGTTACCAACGGGATTATAATTCTGTCCCTTCAACTGTCAGTTAGTATGTAGAGAGGAAATTTTATAAATTTCTCAAATATTGACAAAATATCAGATTTATCTTTTTTCTTAAAGTTATATTTGATGCTCATAGTAATCAAAATACATAGACAATCCAAATCATTCTACACTAGAAAAATATGCTACCAATTAACCTCTCTTGTATCAAGAAGAAAAATAATTTATACTCATAAATGTCGATCAATAAAATCCCTATTTTATCAAAGAAAAAAAAGTAGTTTAAGAACCACTAAAACTAGAAGAAAAAAAAAGGATAAAAAAGGCAGGGACGGCAATGGAGTGGGGTAGGTACATATCAGGTTTAGAGTTATGCGAGGTGAGGTTGAGTGAGTTTAAAATTATGCAAGGTGAGGCGGGGTGTGTGGGATAAAATAATTATTTTTAAAATTAATGTGAGGTGGAGAGGATTATGAATTTATGTAGATTATTTAAGGTACCAAATAAGAACCAAAAGGAAATTAAATCTTTGTAATTAGTAAAAATCAAATATATAAACTATTTATAAGTATTAAACTTTGACTTTGATTTTATTTTCTTTGCTAAAATTTATACTAGATATGTCTAGTAAATTGTTAGTTGTTGAAATGGTAAATAGAAATAATTAATTAGCGATTAAGAAATTATTATTGAAATATTTATTAATTAAGAATGCTTTACTAGTTGTTGAGATGTTAACTAATGAAAAATGAAAAAAAAAATTATGAATTTTATTTTAATATTAAACTCAATTAAAAATGAAATTAAAGAACATGGAAATTTAGGAAAAACTACACAAAATGGACTTAGTTGTGAAATTATTTATGAAAAATGGATCAAGCCTAAACTATTTAACCATTTACTCCCCTTTCTCATTTCTTTTTTCCTATATGACGTCAAGATGACATCGACATCAACATCACTCCATTGATATGTGATACCATAGAAAAGTCGTATATATATATAAGACTGAACTTAATCCTTTATAATATTTCATTAGTATATTGATACTATATCGTTAGCACATAGGCTCTTTTTTTAAGGAAATGAATAAAAAATTATTAAGAAAAAATTATTAAAATTGTAATCTTATTTATGAAAGTCACAATCTTATTTTTCAAACTCTAATTGTACATAAATATACTTTGATGGTATCAAATAATTTCACCCAAACACCGTCTCTTCCTTCTTGACACTATCAAAATACACACATAAACATACACGTGTGTGTATGTATACTCTCATGACATCAAATACATGAGAATAATTTAAAACTCGAGGTATGGAAGTAAGAGGATAGTTACTTGCAAATATTTCTCATTTTTAAGCTACAAGTCCTTTTTTCTCAAAAATTTATGTGAAAACAGTTTAAAAATTTGAAGGTTGAGCTCAACTCATATTGCCTCCCGCCGTCCATTCCCATCGCTAGATAAAAAGGAAAGACCGAACGGTCGAACTTATTGAAAAACGAACTTGTCCGTTTTCGCCCCGTATGTAGACTTTAATAACTCATTGCTAGAAGCTTCCACGTGCATAATAATAAGGGACAATCAATGAATATTTAATGAATTAAAAGGGCAAATTAATTAATGTGATAACCACGATAGTTGAAATTTGGATCAGTAAGATGTTAATGGACAATTAGCTGTGATTAATTAAGATGATCAATAAAAATCTGTGAATATTTGCAAATCAAATTAAACAGCAAAGAAACAATGATTCTGGACACTAACCATTCTGGATTTGCTCTTTGAAATTATTTCCGACATGGTTGGATCGGAGTTGTTAAAGCTACTAATTATTTTCAAATCTGTATTAGGCCGGTTAATTAATTATCAGTATACATGCTAGGCCTTAGGATAATAGCCCTATTAAAAAATGTTCCTTCCAATATTTAAAAAACATGCTTATTAATTATGATTACGTGGCTGTAATTTTAACTACTTGTGAAGAGACAGTCTAGATATAAATCCAGGATCTAGCATGATCAGTATTGTGTAATCAGAATGAACGTAATTTACTATGCATGAATATTAGTTTTACCCCCTCCCCCCCCCCCTTTTTTTTTTTTTTTTTTTTTTTGCATATTAAGCATATATCAAACGAAAGAAGTAGATTCGTTTAAATTCATGAAACTCGTCCTGTATCAGCTGAAAATGAAACCATACAATTTACTTAAACTTGTCATCACAAACAACTTTGGATTGCACCTTTCAAGCTAGTTTTATACATTGCACTAAATAAGAATGACCCAACACAACTAACTAGGTTTGACAGCTTAATAAATTACCATTTATAATATGAGAAGTCCCGCAGCGATAAAACGTACTTAGGATGTTGAATATATATAAGTAAATAGATTTTACCTATTAATGCCTTGTTTTAAAGTTGTACATGCGGGCCTAAACTCAGAGCAGATTATATTGCTAGCAAACTGGATCGTTACACCATCCTACATATTTAGGAGAGTGATGCTAATTGATATAAGCTTATTTCATATATTTATGCTTTGGAAAAGTTTTAACAATCAAAGATTTAATATGATGTGCTCCTTTTCAGTTCGATAATAACATGGGTACGAATGATCCATCACAATATACCAAGTGATCAACACATTGGAAAAGAAAATAAGTCAACAACATATAAGGCAAAATATCTTAAGACGTTTTAACCTTAGTACAAATTACTACTTATACGTCTTTCAGATTGTAAAAATTTTTACCTACTACATTAGTCGGTATGAATTATATACAAGAATATCATCACAATGCATAAATGAACAAACACGGCGACAAATAAAAAATAATTTTCTGCATATATCGATCTCGGTTTATTTTTTGTTATTGGTGTTGAAAGCGTGCCAACTAGTTACTTAAAAGATAACCTGTTCAACGGGGAGTTTCAATTGCCTCCTCCACAGGGATACTTTTAATTTTGTCTATATTCATTTTACGCAATTTTATTCCAATACTTTCAAACAAATTTGGTGGACGTGGAAGATGCAAATTAATGCACGCAGCTTATTAAGTCCTCTTGCCTTGTGGGGGATAACTAAAACTGACTAATTAACGTACATCATTTCGTCTTTTATTGTGATCAGTTGCATGCAATTTTGATGCTTACAATGAACAATCATTGTATTCCATTAATATGTAAAGTTACTTTAACTAATATTGATTTATTATCAATTTATTGCGTTGACATTGACATTTGATGGCTTACATTATATAGTTCATTATTTGACTCTTTTCGAATAGCTACAATGACTAAAAGTCGCTTAAATTTTACTTGCATGTTATAAAAAGTCAAATAATGAATTACCTTTTGTTATAATGTTTGTCATCATCAAAGGGAGAAAATTGTTAATATACAATTTTGATGATTTGAGAAATTCTATAATGGGACCTCATCCTGTTCTAAGAGATGATAGATGTACTTAGTTTGTATAACTGAAATCGATATTTAGTATAGTATACTAGTAGTAATAAATTTCTATTAGTGCTCGAATATTACAGTGTGGCAAGCCTACTATCCAATAGGATTGCTCCAAGTGAAGCTGGTGCAAAATATTAGGTGCCATATATCATGTACCAACATATATTGAAAATCATAATGATTGAATAGATTATCCTTCCACAACAAAAGTGCTAAGATATCCTTCTAGAAATACAACTAAAGAACGGTAATGGTTCAAGAGTTTTCAGGAACTTTGTTTTATTATGTTTAATTTATTTCTCTGCGATTTCTCATGTAAATTAGGTCCTAATCTATAATAGAACCTAGTGCCTTGGTTTTGCATCTCTTTTTTGGTGTGCGTAATCCAAAGCTAGAGTTAGCTAGGATGGAGGTTAAAGTCTAGATTGATTAGAGTAGATCAATTTAGTGGACAATTGAGTAGTTGCTTAATTGGTGAGGATTTTCATTATTTTTACAAGGAGGAAAGGGATTAAATAGCTAGTCCTTAGATTGCAAGAGGTTATAATCATTGTTGTTAAGATTGTGAAATGAACTTAAGTCATGTGAAACAGATCGTGGTTCTTTTTTTCATGAGTAAGGAGCTTTTTATACGTAAAAATTCTTGCATTATTTTCTTTTTGTCTTTCTTAATTTTGTGACAAGGAATACGATATCGTTATTGGAGTAGTCGCGTGCAGTCCTATCAATTTTCATTTCAATAGATGAACCATCCACTAGTATCCGAAAAATTCAGCACATTAAGCCGAAAACTCATAATTTTTCTTCTTTTGTACAAAGGCCTATTCTGTCTTTCACTGCGAATATCAAAATTATTTGTTTGAATTTTAATTACAGTCATTATTTCGTAAAGTTTCAAAGGCAAAAGAAATGAGACTTTTCACTATACTATTCTCTTTCTTCAGTTTTCTTTTTGTTGTTGAGGTGGGGGTGGGCGGCTTGATTGATTTAACATTTTTCTTTTTTGTGTGTATAACATTCAAAGAGAGCATGTTGCTGAATAAAAGAAACAAATTTAATCAACATTTTTTGAGGGCTAATTACACTTAGAGTTACTTCACATAAAATAATTATAAAAAAAAGTCTTTGTTGTATAGGCATATATAGTCAGTATGCATTTATGTATTATAATATATATTTAGTTTATAGCTCATGTATAAGTAATATACATTGTGTAGTAGTGTATACTTTCTATAACTTTTGACAAACTATATCATATAGTCATGTATAGTTTCATTTGATTTTGGATTATTTTTTTTATATAATTGAAACATGTACTACTTCTTTTTTTTTTTAACTTTTTACCTTTTTTATTTATATGTAATTTCTCTTTTTTGTTTTTAATTACTAAAAGTTAGTATGTAAAAAAAAAGAGTAAGTGTAATAGAGTAGCTGAAAATAATATTGTAATAAAAAAAGATAATCCCTTTAAGATTAAATTTAGCACCAAGGTGCAAACTACATGTAAACAAAAAAAAAAATTGTTAAACATAATTTCTTTTAATATTAAAGGCGAAGCGAATTGAAAATAATAAAAAAAGTTGAATTCACCCTACAATTGCGCCGCCCTATAATTGTTACATACCAAAAGGATCTTCAGTTTTAAAGTTGAAAAGACAAGACGCTAAATAGAAAAACTTGATTTCAATTATCCCATCATATTCTTTGATAATGCTCCAATATCAATTAATTTCTAGGTTTACTATATTCTCGACCTTACTATATAGTACCATCTTTACCATTTTTGGGTCTTAGGAAAAAATTTAATTAAGTGTAATTCTTGAAAAGAAACAGATATCTTAATCGCTAAATTATGATTCATTAACTAGGTGCTAATTTGATTTTAAAAGTTAATTCTTGACTTTGATTCACTCTAGACTTTTCTCCAACGTAAGAAGGACAAAATATAGAGTCCAAATCATGTTTAAATACTCTATAATTATTGTTATTAATGTTATTATCTTTACTAGTAATAATTATCTAGTTTTCTCTTAATCCATGTGTACATTTTTTGTGGTAAATTCTAAAAACAATGATACATTTTTTTATACCATTAACTAATGAGATACTTTTATAATCATATAAATGTCAATATATTACTCTCTTCGTCCAACTTTACTTGACTCCTATACTTTTGTGATGTCCAATAATACTTGTCCACTTTATAAAATTAAGAGACAATTTTATACTTAGTTCCTAATTTACCTTTATCACTAATTATAGTCATTTCCTTATTATATTTTTCAACACATTATATTTATTATATTTAAAGGGTACAACAACAACAACATACCCAGTGTAATCTCACTAGTGGGGTTTGGGGAGGGTCGATTGTACGCAGACCTTACCGCTACCTCATAAAAGTAGAGAGGCTGTTTCCTAAATTATATTCAAAGGGCAACTTGGTAAAATTAACTCATCATTTACTACTTCTTAATCCCTGTATACCAAGTCAATAGGGATCAAGTAAAATTGGATGAAGAAAATATTTTATAGATCATCATAAATAAATAAATAATTGTTTCTTAAACTTAATACTCAGTCAAACTCTTTGTCATAAAAGAGTTGTTGACACCAATTGAATCGTGCATTTCTTCTCGAATTTAACGTGAAATCAAGGCAAATAATAGCTGCAATTAAACCAAAATTTGCCTTTTTGAAGATTATTAATTTCTTAATCCATGTTGCATGAGTATACGTAATTAATATTTAATTTTCTTTTCTAAATCGTCTCCAAAGTTTTGTCGCTTCTTACTACTTGTGACTTTTGAATATAATAGTACTTCTAAAGTTATCTTCACTTTTATTAGTTTATACCAACTTTAATTTAGTTTAGATTAGTTCTACTATTTTCGTCTTTGCTCCAATTTATTTGCTTGATGAATATTTAACATGTCCTGCAGAAATATTATAGACTTGTAAACTCATTGATACCAGTGGTTTCATTAATGTGCCCATAGTTTAGAGATATTTTAGTAACAAATTAATAAATGATGCAGTGTTTTTGTTAATAATTTGTCTGTCACCTACCAAGATTTGTGGACCAAGATGAATGTTAAGGTTTGAGTTTAAGTGGATGTGACTGGCTAGCTAGCCAGACAGCTAATTGCTCGACCCCACTCCATGTACAAACTTTCAAATTCATGTCTGCCTTTAAAAGTAAATTCCAAAGAAATTCCTACTCGATCGGTAAGTGTACAGGTATTTATATATATTGTTTTTTCAATTCTTAATTGATTTATGATGTTCAATGAATGTATTCATGCATATGTTAATCATTCTTCTATTTTGCTTAATTATGCACCAGAGATAATTAGAGATTATGCACATGTCAAGATATTTTCATCTCATTGAAGACTAAATCCGTTTATGTTTTCAAATTTACTTCACTGTACTGGAAGTGTACAAGAATTGAGAGTAAAAAATATATTTAATTTTTTTTTTTTACTTAAACTATTGAGAGTATGAATTTCATATCTAAATTATCACTACTAATGTGAAAAGCTTACTTTGAATGTAATACATCCACTCTCTTTATTTAAAGAAACTTTGGCACTTCACATTTACGGGGATAAAACATTTCATCTAACCCTCCACTTTCATTCTCTTTTTTTTTTTCCAATTTTGTGTTACATTTATACATATATTTTTAGATTTTTTTCTACCTGCGTATCAAAAATAACTGAAATGAAAATTTTATTTTTAAAAAAAATATTACGAAAACTAGAAAATATTTTTCTAAAAATATATGCATATATCTAACATGAAACGAAAAAAAGAAAAGAAACAGAGGGTTATGTGGGATGGGATAAAATTATTATTTTTAAATGATATGTAAAAATATTTTAAGTCCCGGGAGGGGGCTTTGGTTGGTGGAAGGAGGTGGTGAAGTGGGTAAGAAAAATTAAATTTAATTTTGAAAAAGATTATATTTGTTCTTCTTTTTCGGAAGAGGGGGAGGTAGTGATATTTTAATTTTTAATTAAGGAAATATTATTATTAATACTAATAATTTCTTTAATTTTCGTCATGGTGAATATTTTATTCATGAGAAGTATCATGTGATAATTTTTAAAAAAAATAAAATTAAAAAAAGAGGGTAATATACATCATCACGAGAGTAATAAAAGATTTAGATGTGTTTTGACATTTCACTCAGAAAATAAATATACTAATAAATCAGAGTAATTAAACATACAGTGTCTACACATAATTCTTTTATCATCTAAACTTTTAAGTACTTTTCAAGGGAAAGGAATGACAATTTGACAAATAATTAATCTCTTAGGATTATTTACATTTACAAGTTAAATAGAAGAAATAACTCTATTAGATATTTAATATGCAAAAATTAAAATCCCTCATTAAAAGACATAAGATTGAAAATAAGTTTATAAACACTAGAAAACCAACATTAAATTTAAAAACAAGTTTGATGACAATTTATTATGGAGTAATTTCAGCAGTAACAAAAGCAAAAGAGCCTATTAAACAATAGGCGAATTTCTTAAAATTTTAATCGCATCTAATTACAAGTTTTAATAAAATAATATATACTACTATATTTCTCTATCACATAAAATTACGAGGATTCTTGTGCTTGAGCACCATCACAAATGCACTTTTTTCTAAGTGGGTCCAAAAGCTTTTTCCTTCTTTTACCCTTTTTTTTGTATTTTATCTTCTGGTACTGTATATCCATGAGTTTTTGAAGAACACTGAAATATGAATATATTCAAATTGACTTAATTAAGAACGAATTTCATTGAATCTGATCCTCTATCGGTCAATTTTAAGAACAAAATCATGCTAAATTGTAAAAGCACATCACTCTTTTTCACATTAATCTGGTCGGGTACGGTAAATAATTGTGGACTTAATTATGATTGATTATACTCCCTCCGTCCAACTTTACTTGGCCCCTATACTATTTTGGGATGCTCAACAATACTTGTCCACTTTATGAAATCAAGAGATAATTTTACACTTACTTTCTAATTTACCCTTATCATTAATTATAGTTATTTCTCTATTATATTTTTTAAAACATCGTATTTATTATATTCAAAAGATAATTTGATAAAATTACCCCATCATTTACTATTTCTTAATTTTTGTGCTAAGTCAATAGAGGTCAAGTACAGTCGGATGAAGGAAGTATATGATAATCTCTGAAGCTAATGGTTTTTACAATAATCTGCATTATTGCTTAGTGTATAACAGGAATAAGATTTAGTTGTCAAGAATATGTATTCATATATATGTATAAAATGTTGGACATTATTCTTCGAGGGTGTTGGAAATCGTACAATGCTAAAAATAGAAGTCGCGATAACAGTTAATGTTGTATACATATATTTAACATGGTGAAAATTTTTTTCAACTATAATTGAAAGATTGTCGATGCGTATCAGTATCAAGTCTGAAACTTTTTCCATCTCTTTTTTTTTAGTTATCAACATTATCACCTCCCCCAACTCAATAGGCAAACATGTCCACTGCTCAATGTCTACGTGTTAAAATTTAGACCATGCTTTAAAAAGTAATCTAAATTAATCAAGATCAAATTAAGTCATAAAATATAGCTTTTTTGTCCTACAAATAATCTATTAACACAATATTATCTATATATATACATGCATGAGACCTCAATCTTTATGTATGTATATATGTATGATCCCAATGTATATACATATGCATGAGACCTCGATCTTAATGTATGTATGTATGATCCCAATGTATATACATATGTAGACCCTCTAGTGTATACATGTTGATATATGCTTTTTGCAAAAATAAGTATGCGTATTTTGTTTTAAAAACGTAATAATATTATTACCATAGTTTCTTACTAGTACTAGAGGCATAAATAGTGGGGTCCCCTGTTATGATTTTGTTTGTATGATTGGGCTGCTAAACAGGCCCGATTTAGGAGTTAGTTGGGCCAGTTTAGTTCTCAAATCAGAAGTGGGTCATTTGCACTTTGCCCCTATTTTCTCCATCACCAAATAATTTTTTCGCAAAATATAAATTTATTTCTCATTATAATATTTTTACAAGTTATGTTTTACTTCTTATTAGACACAAATTTCAATTGCTAAGAATACAAATTAAGTCGTGCAATTGAATGGAAATTTTAAATAATGGACTACATCATAGTTCATATAGTGATGAATTGGATTGAGTATTTTAAAATTTGATAAGACAGTTCGTCCGACCTATTAAATTTGAATGAACTAAACTAATTCATATTGAAAATTCTAGATTTAGACAATTATAACAAAATAAATTTTGATCAGGTGTAAAATCTTGATCGAGAAAGTTTCTCTACTACTCTCTTTCAATCAAGTAAATGTTATAATATTTTAATATTTTCTTTACGATAATAAACTAGTCAATTACAAGTTATTGATCGTATATAAAGTAGCAAAATTTGATAATATTTTATTAATATGGGTAGATGCATCGAATAATTTGTTACTGAGAACCAAGTAAAAGGGGGTACTTTGGAAATTTTTTCAGCATAACTTTTCATATAGTGAAGGAACTTCAAAATTTCCGATAAAATTCGATTCAATACCTAAAAAATGGATCACAACTCTGCAACCTCAGATCTAAGGAAATGATATTTAATTTCACTACATGTGCTTTCCTTTGCTTTTACTACAAGTTGCTTAAAAAATGAATTTAGAATAAAGAATGTGCCTACTAAGGTAAAATTGGCTGTAAAGTTTTGTACAAATATGTGGATTAAGTTTGAGCTTGAACATGTGATAAGAAGTTACGAGTTTAGACGTGTAATTAGGATTTAAATTTTTTATTTCTTAGAATAAAAAAATATAATTTGTGATTTTAAATCATAATTTCAATTTTTTAAAGATGTAAATTGTGACTATAAACTTATAGTTTGTAAAAAAAAAAAAAAAACACTATCCTATTAAATTTATATAAAAGAAGCATGCTTGTCGTTGAGAGTGAAGAACATTAAAGAATACTTAATTAATAATATGATTGAGAATAGTGAAATTTTATGAAATTACGTTTATTCGAAAGTTTATAATCACAAATATTTATCTATATTATTGTGATACCTTATTTATAAATGTGATGTATTCATTTGAAAAAATTGTGCTCCAGTAAAATTTGAAACAAATTTGGTAGCTTTCATCAACTTATAAAATTTTCATATTTATAAAAAGATACATATAATTTAAAATATCTAAATTACATGTTCAAGCATAATTTTAATTTTATATTATAATTTCATATCGTAATTTTTTGGATTTTCAGATGTGTCATCCGCGAGGGGATTTACGACTACGATCCATAATCGGAGTTTCATAAGTCGCTTTCGGACAGTTTTTATAGATCAAGTAATGAGAAACAAGCGATTTCGATAGTTTTTCTAGGTGTTAGACATAATTTATGGTGCTGCCTGAAATTTCGGACAAGCTGTTGACACCCAATTTTTACCCTCCACGATGTCAAATTATTCACGGGGGCTTTATTTGTATTCTTAGCAATTTTTTA
>JAABOM020000001.1:30712682-30742743 GCA_011800125.2 Solanum clarkiae | reverse complement strand
ATTTTTGTAAATAAATAATTGGTTTCCTAATTATCCTTAAAATTAGGTGGCGACTCCTAAAATCAAACTATTTTTCCCAAAATCAAATCATTTTTCCCATTATTCAAACACCCTTTACTTTATCAATTTTCATCGAGTTGCCGCGACGTTGCGCCTTCGGGATGTCAACACAAACCTTCTCAAAAAATTACACTGATCCATCTATCACGAGCCCAACAAATGCCTTAGATGACTTGACGACACCGATGAACGCCTAACGGAATCCAAAAATAAGTGGACTCACAAACTTCTGAACAATTTTATTTCATGTTTATTTAATCTCACCAACAAAGAAAATGATACCCCAGCGTTAAGGGTGTTCACAGGTTGATTTAGATCGGTTATTGGTTAAAATCAAAACCAAATCAACTTAATTCAGTTTTTAAATTCTCAAAACCAAACCAATTTAATTCGATTTTTAAATTCTCAAAACCAAACTAACCCAATTATAATATAAATTTATCGGTTTGGCTGTTGTCAGTTTTAGTTCAATTATTCGGTTATTAACCATGTATAAAAATAAAAATAATGATACATTTAAAATGGAGAAAAAGTGACAACAATCTATTCAAAACGAAAAAATAGTTAGAAGACTGATATTATAAAACTTTCAATCACTAATTTTACTATGAAAAAGTTTCAAAATTTACTATTTTAACCTAGAAGAAAAAGTTAGTTACGTTTCTAGTCCCTTCAAAAATTGTTAAGACATTCATATACATGAAATTAATAAGATAAATATTCTCGTTTTGAACATTTATATAGTAGATTAAAAAATAAAAATTATTTTTCTAAATAATGTATTAGGTATGTATAATTAAAAAATATATAAATATAATTTTATCAGTTTGGTTCGATTATTTCTTCCATTTTTCCGAATAAATCTAAACTCAAACCAAATACTATCGATTTTTAAAAAAATTAAAACCAAATCAAATCAAAACCAAAATAAAATTAATTTATTTAATTAATTTAATTTTTTTAATTTAAATTAATTTTTATCCAAATCATGAACACTCCGCCAGCACAGTAGGAGAAATTCATTCGACTTGATTCTTACGACAAAAAAAAAAAAAAAAACCAAGATGTCAAGTCAACGCGGCGACCTTATTTTTCCCTCTATGTATTTGCTAAATAACATCAGTTTTTCGCAACTGTCCAATTGCTCCGATAACCCGACCCGTAATTTGATCTCAAATGGCATGGCCACAGTTCACCATTTCTCTCGTTTATCTCTATGTTGATACGTTATGGCGTCGGTTATGGTTTCCAAATTTCTCATGTTTCTAATGTTAGCTCCATTTTCCCCACTTCGCCGGCCGACGACGGCAGCCGTCGCACAACCATGTTAGTTCCGCTCTTTCCTCCGAAAGATACTTCTCGCCGTGCTGAAATCTCCAGGCGGCGCCTCCAGAAAAACCCTGCCAGTGCTCGCATGTCTCTCCATGATGATCTCCTCCTCAACGGGTTCGAATCCGTAGCTATTGCTCAGAATTTAAATTATTGCTGTAGTATTTTATTTTTTGGTTGATTGGATTCCAAGTGACTTTTGATGCAGATACTATACAACTCATATTTGGATTGGAACACCACCGCAGAAGTTTGCTCTTATTGTTGATACAGGGAGTACTCTTACTTATGTCCCTTGCTCTTCCTGTAAGAAGTGCGGCAGCCATCAGGTCGGTTCATTTCGCAACTTTCTCTCCGTCCTTTTGTTTTCTGTTTTTTTTTTCTGGACAAATATAAAGGTTACAGATTTATCTTAATTTTACAGATGTGTTTTGATAGCTCAATAATTTCATAAACGATTATCAAAGAGAGGCAGATACTGTTATGTTTGTGAGGAAATGAGAAATTGCTTTCAGGGGTTTAATTTAGTCTAAATTCATGCTAATTCGTTGCTTATAAGTATTTGATTTGAACATTTGGTTTATGCTATTGTGTGAAATGATTCTCTAACCCTTAACCTTGAAGGGTTCATTTGGATTGAATACAAGCTATACTGGGATAAGTTATGTTGAAATTAGTAACAACGGGATAAATTATGCAAAAATTATTTCTTGTTGAGTGTTTGATGCATAAATTTTAAGAATATGTTGTCTGTTTACAAAAATACCTTTCACTTTATTAATTTTTTTAACTGTATTTTCTTTGCAATTTTTGTTATTCAATATTTATTTTTAAGATAAATCTTTCATCTTATTTGAAAGCTTAAATATTTTTATGTGTGCATTTTCATGATAATACCATATGCATGTAAAATAAAACTTTCTTATTTAATTTAAAAATAGAACTTTCATTTTAAAGTTTGTTGAAGTAAAAAAGGATTTATGAAAAATCAAATAAAAAACATAAAAATTAGTCAACAAAAATTATATTATATAGTGTAATTTTTAATAGAAAAATATGAAATAGAAATAAGGAGTGAAGGTTGTGGATGTTATACATATTATATTCAAAATAATGTAATATACATAATATACAAAGTGACGTATAAAAAGGGTTTTAAAAGGATATCCTTGTCATTTACCCTTTTATTTCCGGGATAAGTTATCCCGATTTGTCAACTAAACAACAATTTTAGAGCCACTATATTTTTATCCTAGAATTATTTGCACTTATCCTTCACACCAAACGACCCATAAATGTTAGACACACTTGTTATATGGGAGAGTCAATCTTAAAGTCTTTCAAAATAAATTAATCATAAAAACAAAAATATTTCAAATAACGAAAAGAAGGAAAGGGTTGTGTTGCTAGTTTCAGTTTTCATCTTTTTCCTTTTCTTTTCCTAGGGGAAATGTGTTGTTTTTAGTAATGGTACTCTTGAACAATTGAACTCCATTATATAGTTTCATGACATTTTAAATATGTTTCTTGCTCATTTTGGCTTGTAGTTGTGAAGGATCCTAATTAGAGAACAAATATGAGCACTTGAAGTAACTTTGTATGACTACTAATTTTACTTTGACACAGCCATTAATTTCTATTAGAGATGCTTAATATATCACCTTTTATTATCATTCTTAATATAGCACTTAGAACTGTATGGTGTTTTGATTTCTTTCTTTTGATCTGTGGTGCTATGTGTGTTGTTTTACTTAGGATCCTAAGTTTCAGCCTGAAAAGTCAAGCACTTATCAATATGTGAAATGTGATAAGGCTTGTCCCTGTGACCTAAAGAGGCAGCAATGTATTTATGAGAGACGGTACGCTGAGATGAGTTCAAGTTTCGGGTTGCTTGGAGAGGACGTCATATCTTTTGGAAATTTAAGTGAGCTTGGACCACAACGAGCTGTTTTTGGATGTGAGATTGCGGAAACTGGTGATCTTTACAGCCAACGTGCTGATGGAATAATGGGCTTGGGTCGAGGGGATGTCAGTATAGTTGATCAACTTGTTAAAAAACATGTAATCAGTGATTCTTTCTCCTTGTGCTATGGAGGAATGAATTTTGGTGGTGGGGCAATGGTTCTTGGTGGCATAAAACCCCCTGCTCACATGGTCTTTACCAAATCAGATTTTGGTCGCAGGTATGTATTGGACATAATTGTTTATATACATAGGAGTTTTAGGTTTCCTCCTAACAAATACACTTGATAAATCTTACGCATTTACTCTAGTCTTGGATGGCAACAGCCCGTACTACAATATTGAGCTGAAGGAGATACATGTATCTGGGAAGCCGCTGAAAATAAATCCTCGTGTGTTTGGTGGAAAACATGGTACTATTCTTGATAGTGGTACCACCTATGCTTACCTTCCAGAAGCAGCATTTGTAGCTTTCAAGAATGCTGTAAGCTATTGTTACCTACATATATGCCAATGTCTCTGTCATTTGTTTGATTCAAATCTGCTTGAGAAAACAAGCTGTGGCAAAAAAACATGCTATTGATGAAAAGAATTTCCTTAGGTGGTGATCCATTTTTTTCTGAATCCTTATGTAAGGAATTACAAAAGAAATTCATTTAGAAAAGACATTATTCATTTGAATGTTATGTTTATTATTGTGTAGGTCAATCTATTAATTTTTCTTGTTATTCAAATTGCTGTTTACTCCACTGATTGGTGTCACAAACCACCATGTCCTAATAATGGACCAACCTCTAGTTGGAGATTCTTATGCACGATGGGACTGGAACTAAAATCTCTTAGTGAGCCAATATTTTGTTAGCAACTTCCTTGTCAAAAATAAAATAAAATGCTTTGTTAGCTACTACATACTTTTGTAAGAAAGAAAGAACCTAAATATCTCGTGATCCTATAACTCCACCGCTTAATTTCTTCTTCCGTCTCCATTTTCTCTCCTATTAAAGGATGTGATTTACATTGCATAACCAATTTTTATGGTTGATTTTCATGTTTTAAATTTCTGAATTATAATGCAACACTTTCAAGCCTGTTTTATAAAGTTTTTTTTTTTTTTTCCTTTTAAAAGCTGAGGGTCTATTGGAAGCAACTTTCTTACCCCTTAAAGGTAGGGGTAAGGTCTGCATACATCCCACCTTCCCCAAATCCCAGTTGTGGGGACACACTGGGTTTGTTGTTTTTGATGTTAGCAGATAGTAATTTTAAAAATATAAAGAGTTCCTTGCAAGTTTCTGAACATCTTTGAAGTTAGTCTTTCATTGCTTTTACTCTGTTATATTTAGTGAAGGGATAGGTGGATCAGTAATAGCTAATATCTTTAAATGTAACTAAGTCTATTCCTTTCTGGAATGAATCTCTTCAGCTTTTTTATTTTCAGGTTAAAAAAGAGCTTCATTCTCTAAAACAGATCAAAGGGCCTGATCCTAATTTTAATGATATCTGCTTTTCAGGGACTGGAAGGTATTATGAAGAGTTCTGAAACTAATTTGGCATCTATGATTTTCTTGTTAAAATTTGTTTTCTTCCTATTGTTGGTGTTACCCATATTATTAAATATCTTATATATTCCAGCGACATGTCACAACTCGCAAAGAGCTTTCCGTCTGTTGATATGGTATTCAGTGATGGAAATAAACTAACGCTCTCTCCTGAAAACTACTTGTTCCAGGTGGGCATCTTATTCTTCTTTAGTACTTTGTTAACTACCTTGCCTGGCACTATTTTGGCATTAGATCCACTGGTTTCTTTTTCTTTTTACTGATTATTTCCCCCTTTTTCATTGTAACTTGTATGCTTTAAAGCACTTCAAAGTACGTGGTGCTTATTGCTTAGGAATTTTCCCAAATGGAAAGAACCCAACTAGTCTTCTTGGAGGTACTTCTTATTACTTGACAAGTTTCATCTTCCTAACTCCTCCATGCTGTAATGTGCATGCTTTTAATTGTAACAGGAATCGTTGTTCGCAACACTCTTGTAACTTACGATCGTGAAAATGAAAGAATTGGTTTCTGGAAAACTAATTGTTCGGAGTTATGGGACAGACTGAATTTATCTCCTCCACCTCCATCTCCATCTACACCAGTTCTTTCAGGCTTGGATAACCCAAACTCCACTGCACATATATCACCTTCACCAGCTCCTGGTGGACCTCCTGGGTACGATATACCTGGTATGAAAAGACAGCTTTCCTCCACATAGTATTTGCTACTGGAAGGTTACTCTGCCCATTAGGGTACTGTCATAACTAGAACTGCTTTTCTTTTAGCATTTCTATGAGGAAGTTCTGAATCTATTTAGATTAATATAATTGTTCTTCTTCAAAAAATAAAATAAATTAGACGATACTGTCATTTTCGTTTCAATTTTCAATCTTATGAAAGTGAGGATCAAGTTTAGATTTGCATCTTTCTGATGTTTTGATGTATTGCCTTTGGTTAAATCACTTTTCGACAATCAAAATTCTGCCTCTTACCCTTAGGTCCAGGAACACTGCTGTCTTTATAATCCCATTCAAATGGACTTTTGACCTTGAAATCAAGTGGTAAAAATCATCTAGTTTCCCAGGCATGCCAAACTTCCTAGAAAGCAACTGCCTGTTTAAACTTGTTCTGATGTCACGACATTCTCAACCTTCTTTTAACTGAAGAAAGATTTAATTAAACTGGAAATTTCTAACAACAAATAAATGGAATACTGAAAACCGTCAGTTTCCTTTTATCCCCTTTCCACTTTTTGTCCAAGTCAGTGACTTTGAGCACAGGTTTTAATTTGTCAAGTTTGCAGATCTACTCAGATTTTAAATAGGCTGGATAACCCTAGCTGTTCCGTTAATTCACAAGTCATGTGATTGGTATGTGCCAATTTCCAAGGCAACGTGTTAAGTCTTTTTGTGATATTTTAATGAACAGTATTTTACTGCATAAATGGTCATTTTGAAATTTGCTATTCTTTAAAGATGAGACTTGAAATACTTGTTTTGCTTATTATTGGACTTCTTTAAAGTTCGATAAATTGAAGATTTAATGTCTAAATTTGAATTGTTAATGTAACATGCATTGACCATATGCTGAATGTCTCAAATTCACTCCAGTAAGTTATAGTAATCAATTGTCAAATTTCTGGTGAATTTTGTGACCGTACTACTCTGAACGATGACAAGCATGAGAATTTTGGTAAACGCCTTAAGGGAAGGGAAGGAATGACAATCTCAAAAATTTTTATGCATAATAATTTCCTGTTTTCACTGTAGAAACATTGACATGTTTTGTTCCTTATTTCAGTTTTGATGTACCTCTTCTATTTTTGCATTACCTATGAGCTGGCTTTTATCTTGCAGAAAATGTGTTCAAGATTTCATTTAGTTTTGCAAGTATTAGTCACCTTTCCTACTTCATTAGCCTATTTTCACAAACTTAAGCAAGGTTATGGTGCAGATATGATGGTTACTGAAGTTGGATAATTCCATTTACAATTAATTAGAGGTGGCAAAATAAGCCCAAACATAAGCAACCCGCCCATAATTTTATGGGTTGGGTTTAGTATGATTTAGAATTGGGCTAATTTTCAGCCCAATACACTTTAGCCCCTTATAAAATAATTTTGAGATGAGCCCCAATAGGATTCTCACTTCAGCCCAATGTATCATTGTTTTGTATGTTCAATGCTAGTCTTAAATTAAGCGGGTTAAATTGGATGGGTCATGACCCAACTCAAATTTTAGCCCATTTGAGCCCAACCCATTTAAGCCCAAAGTACATTTGGACGGGTCAAGACTCAACCCGATATTTAATGCAATCCATTTTAACCTCCCCCAATTTCAGCTCAACCCGCCCATTTGACACCCCTACAATTACTTATCATTGTTATCAAATTCATCTTTGATGTCAACTTGCAGGGGAGATTAAAATTGGGCTTGTTACATTTTATTTGTCTCTAAGTGTCAACTACTCAGAGTTGAAGCTGCGCATTCCAGAACTTGCCCATCTCATTGCCCAAGAGTTGGATGCTAATGTTTCACAGGTAGTTTGGTTTTATTGTGGTAATTCTGGCTGAGCCTCTTTTTTCTCGTTTTTATTAGACTGAGAAGTAAGACCTTGTCATTGAAGTTTATTTATGGTGGTGGTTGGGTGAGGGTTTGAATAGGTAAACCCAGCTGGTCTTGAGTTTTAACTTTGTTACCCGTGATATGTCAATTATCTATGCCTTTGACCCCAAGCAATGTTGGGAGCTGCACGAGTCCTCATCAAGGATTGACTATTGTTATGCTGATCATTAACCTATGGCAACTGAATTCTTTTATCCGGATTGTACTGACTATTTCTTCAAGTAGGTAGATTTAACTTTCTCTCACATGATGACGTCACTTGCAGGTTCGCTTAATGAACTTTTCAGCAAAGGGGAATGATTCCCTCACTAAATGGGCCGTATTTCCAGCAGGGTCTGCAGACCATATGACAAATGCCACTGCAATGGTGACTTTGCTTTCGAGAATATGTATTGCTATCCTTTGAGTTGAAGAATGTGTATTTATTCATGATATCTTTATGCAGGAATTAATGGGCAGGTTGGCTGCACATCATCCTCATCTAGAGGATTCCTTTGGAAGTTATAAATTGTTCGACTGGGGCATTGAACCTCCACCAAAGAAGTATACAAGCAATTACTGCTGCCTCTTTTGTTAATTCCTCCACTTATCATCCATTTACAGTTTATTCTCTCTTTTCTGTTTCTCCACCTTTCTTTTCCATGGTAGTATATCACATCCTTGATTTGATATTGTAGGAAGCTTTGGCCGCAAAACCACTTGGCCGTAGTGGTACCCTTTTTAGTTGTTTCGGTAGTTGGCATATCAGCTCCTGTTGGATGGATAATTTGGAGGCGAAGACAACAACTGGCTCTTTCTTATGAACAGGTTGGAAGTGTTACTGACGAGCAAGAACTGCAGCCGCTACAATGAAAGGGAATTATTTGCCTATATTATATACATAGCAACCTTCCTTCTGTCTTTTTTATAATACCTTACTCGAATTGGAGGACTGGAAATCAAGTGTAACATGAGCGTGGGTGATAGACAGTTGCAATCAGTTATTCTTATTTTTGGTCATGTCTTTCGAGGTGGAGTAAGCATTCCATGCAAATGTATAATCTACTAAACTACTCCAGCTGAGAGTAAAATAGCCTCTTAGCCTTCACAAGATAAGGTTGAGGTCTACGTAGACTCTTAAGTTTTGCATATGAATTTTTTTGGAATTTTGTTGAATATGTTATCGTTCATGTGGTATGCATGACAAGGAACTATTTAATAACAAAATGAATAGATGTAATTTTTTCAAATTATCCTTATTAAATATAAGTTATTTAAACATTACAAAGTGAATATTATTTAATAATAAGCGTAAAATAAACACAAAATGATAAATTATTTATTGATTTTATAAACTGAATATGTATTGTGGACAAGTAAAGATGAACGAAATGATTAATATCTAACTACGCACAAGGCAGAAAAATAATGTCCCATTTTAGTTGTTATAGTTTTCATCTTTAGAGTCAAAATATATAGACTTTGACTAGTATTTTAATATATAGTTTTTCATCATATTGATTTTAAAAAAAGTTACAATCAAAAGTATTTTTCTTATTGTCTTTAAATATCTAAATTTTTATTTTAAAATATTAAATTAATTTAATCTAATATAACTTTAAAACTTAACTAAATTAACTTTTAAAAAACGCAAAATAACAATTAAAATGAGATGGAAGGAGTAAATACTTTTAATGGAAAATACATAGAGGACTTAAATGATCCATGTCTGGCATTTAGGCAAATAGGAAATAAGTATTGTTCAATTCCACCCTTAGTAATTAAGTCATTATTAAATGTGAAAAACTTTGTTACTATAATTTTAAAAAAACACCAGCTTTTTTAAGGTTATATTAGTCAAATTGCACCTCTTATTAAATTTTTCTTAAAGATTATACGTACAACTAAAATGTGACGACAGAAGTAAAAATAATAAATTTTATAAAAGCTCTTGATGAGATTCAAAAAATAAAGAACAAAAGTATTTTTGAGCAAGTTTATCTTTGCAGATTTTCTAAAGGACTTTAATATCACCTCTTGACCCTATACACTGGACATGGCCGACATTTGAAAAGTATTTCTAGCTTCAAGCGATTGCATCTCAAGTTTTATAGTATAATCATGAGAACTCAATATGCAAAGATATGCGAAGCTAAAATTAATGTTTTTAAATAATTCAAGAAAATAACTAAACACAATCTAGCTGGTCTATGAAACTTTTTAAAATACTGGCTCTAGACTAGGTGTCGGGACAGGCCCATAGCTACCTCTAACTAATAACTGAAAACAAGAAAGCATAGACCCAAGAGTTCCTCAGGATGCAAAGAGGTCTCACCAAAATCAGGTAGGAAGCTAGAACGTTAGTGGTGCACCAGTTGAGAATCTCTATCACCCGTGTTAAATTTGTGCAAGTTAAATGACATGTAAATTGCATTTGGACTTGTTCCATCCTAGCTTCTTTTTTTGTGAACATATAAATGGCATTTAGAACATACGATTTATGAATTATTGATAAATCACTTTTGAGACATGTGATTTATAGCTAAGTCCGCGTGAACTTGGCGCGAGCTTTTCTGATTTGCCAACTTTTCTCAAAAAAGTTCACGCACAAAATTTCTACTGGCTCACCTCAGCATAATTTTCGAATTTCCTCTTTATTTTGATCCGATTTTAAGCAGAATAATTATGGGGTGTTACATTTAATACCCTCAAACTTTCATTTAATAACAAAAAATTGACATGCTGAAATTATCCTTTCTAATTTGTAGAAGTATTAGTTAAATATTCTCTCTTTTTAATTATAGGAAACAGCCTCTCTACTTCTATGAGGTAGTGGTAAGATCTGCGTACAATCTATCCTCCCCAGACCCCACTAGTGGGATTATACTGGGTATGTTGTTGTCTCTCTTTTTAATTATCTTATCCAAAATGTATTCATTCTAAATTACTTTTTTTTTCTCCTGAATATGACAATTACAATTAAAGCTGTCTATAGCTTGGACGTTGGCTTGTTTGAAGTCATTTGATTGGTTCAAAAGGGTATTTAAAATTGGAAAAAAAAATGTTGAATGTATGCATCTTACGAAATGGCAAGAACAAAGCGTGACTACTGCATTGAGAGATGTGACTTTTTGGTTATTAAATCGAAAAATTATTAAAGTGACCTGATAATCACCATAAAATACATTAGTATAGGGTTTATTTATTCTTCACATACATTCTTTTTTGGTTATTTAATTATTATTATTAGTCATTTCGTGCTTATTATGTGTGACTTTTTGTATCAGAATTAGTGATATATATATATATATGAACACCTTTCACCTCTTCTTCCATGTAAAGTCAAGATCAAATTCATAAGTCAAAGATGAAGTTGAAATTAAATGGCAACACACGCATGTCTAAATTAAAAATATTTAGAAAACTGAAAATTTGTCACAAGAGGAAGCATGCACGTACATATTATCAAGACCAAAGGTAATAAAGATGAAGATGCATGGTGATAATAGTTGAGTGTGAGACAATAGGCCCAACCAGATTTGCAAGTCTTGCAGAAAATACCACTGCTGCAATCATAGTTTGATCCAATTTCAGCTCTATCAATGCATCATTCATCGGCATGTCTCGCAAAGCGCTCGTACTACTAGGAACGCACATCAATCAATCCATATATTAGTTAGTACATACATATATAGCTAAAAGATTTACGTATAGATTTACGTATAGAATAATTAAATAGATATTCAACTATTATCTTGAGTTCTTGAATATATTCTTTAAACTATATTTTATATCCTGAATTGATGATCATCATGCTTAAAGTTTACTGTATACCTATATTATTACGTGCTTGTGATCTAATTCTTACAAATTCTCTTTGTGAAGACTTAAATAATGAACTTTGAGGGATGTCTAGAGCCTTGATTATCTGAACGTGATGTTTGACTGGGTATGAGTTCTGAGGTGAGTGTATTGATGACTGTAACAACTGGAAATAACATTGATAGAGTTGAAGGAATATTTGTTCTTAACTGAAAGGATAGTCTTGCCCTTTGAGTTGATAGATGATGAGATGAGGTAAGTGTTCTTGCCCGTAGGGGTTAAGTGATGGAAGTTTTGTTGAATTGATAGGCTTATGAGCATGTCGAGTCTTGGGAGGAGTATTGAGCACCGAAAATGAGTAAAGATGAGTCTCCTTCGCACTCATTACCTACGTAGCCAACGTAGCAGAGGATTGGATTGTGAGAACAGATGTTTCCTTAGTCCCAAAAGAGGATTTACTATTATTATAAACCCCTGATATACGCCCTCTTACCCGGGCAAGGTACTGGGTGGATGCCGCAACGACATCGCTTTGTTGTACCATCACCGGCTCATAGGTGATGGGTGTAGGTCCGAGAAGCTCCCAAATAGGTTTCATGATGATAAAACTCCAATGTGATGTGATTGTTTGATATCTTGATGGATAGTAAGGTGATAGAATTCTGTCCTTTACTCTGAGCAAGGATGAGTGATTGATGAGCTGATGCTACACTTTCATATACTGTTTACTTTAGCCCGTTTTACATACAGTACATTCTATGTACTAACGCACCTTTGGCACTGCATCGTTTTATGATGCAGATTTTATAGACAAAGGATTTCAGCAGCCCAATTGTTGAAGTTTACGGATTCCGACAGAAACTTGGTGAGTCCTCCCTTGTTTTCAGGGGACATGTTATCTTCGTTTCATTTATTTTAGATTATTTCATTAGACTGTGGTAGTCATGACTTGTCATGATACCTTCTTAGATGAGAGTTATAGAGGCTTCATAGATATAGACAGTTGATAGTGATGTCGGGATTGACTATTTTCCCACTTTTTATTTCTATTGAATTGCTTATTTCATATTCCTTATGATAGTGGTCGTGATAGTCCACTGTTAGCTTATTACTTTCTTGTATCTTCCTCTTATGAGTTGATTGAACGATGAAATGAGACTAGGTGGTTTGCTTGGGGGCTAGCAATAGTCTCTGAGTGCCAGTTACGTCTAGGGTACCCTCCCAGGGCGTGAGACACAGATAATTAAGTTCAATCCTATATGATACTGATATGGTATAAATATACCGACAGAGTATATAATGAATATATTTTCTACTAATTTAGAGTTGAATAATTTATTTATTTATTTTTAAAAAATCCTATATACAATTGGGTATCAATATATCGCCAGAGTATCACAAAGGACTGACCTCTTTCTATATGATACCACTATAGTATACATATACCGCCAGAGTATATTTCAAAGTATTTATACTGACATCAACACGCAAAACAAAAAGGAGTAAGTGAGTAGAAAGGTAAATAGTTTGAATAATGGATCCATTAAGAATAAATAATTTATATTGGATCTATTAGGAGTAGATAATTTTAAATTAGGTCTATTTTATATACTTTTTCCAAACAATATGCGCACATGCAACACCTATAAACTCATTTAAAAAACAAGTTGACCTAACATTATAGTGACAAAACTTGCTAATTTAACTAATATAATTACAACTGTAATCGTAAATGCAAGCTGTAAATATGTACCAGAAAATTAGAATGATTAGCATATTAGTAGGGACAAAGCAGTACTCATTGCGAGGTGACTTCGGGTCTGCAGCGACTTAGAAATTTAGGATTTAGCCCTTTAGGGATTTTCAGAAGATAGATTTGTTTTGGACCTAAATTGATACCCATATTTTATTTAGTTGGTCCATGTTTATCCATATTTGTGTGAGCTTTAGAAGTTAGTTGAAGACCATATTTATCCACTTAAAAAATAAGTGATCCAGCTTATTTAATAAAAAATCTTTTCTTTTTATATAAAAAATGAAATCAGTGATACATGTTAAAAATGTGGGAGCATTAAGAGATTTTAATTATAATACATGGAGAAATATGCATTGTAATTTGTATCAATAAGTGTTGCAGTTTTGTATCATTTAAGGGATTTTTGTAATTTTTATAAGAGTAGAAATTATATGAAATTATGTAAATATAAATTGTGTATTTCTATAATTTTTCTAATTTCATATAGGTTAAATGGATTAATTTCATTAATATGGGCTGAAATTGTCAGCCCTAATTACTAATAGCATAATTGAAATTTGGAAGCAAACTTTAATCTTAATGGTTAGGGCTTAACTTATTCGGTGCTTCTAATTAATTACCGTATGTGATATCATACAAATTCAGGCAAATAATTAAGTTTGTCGTTTTGCATTTCTTATCCATGCCTATTCTAATTGTGTGATGTTTAAGCATATAATGTGTTTTGTTTTTATTAATTATAGTTAATAGAATACATTTAATGTAAAAGTCAATATTAACTCTTACCTTAATAAATACCAACAACAAATTAACGTATAAAGATTCTTGAGGATTGACATAGTAATTAAGCTTTTAAAATGTATATTCTTACCATTTTTTCTTGTAAAAATAACTAATTATTTTTTTATTGTTTAAATTGAGAAAAAAGTTCCAATCAAGTATTAACGATACAAAGCGTGAAAGCGTTATTGGCGATGAGATGCAACTTTTTTTTTTTTGGTTTTGAATTGAAAAATTATTGAAGTGTCACGATAATCACCATAAAATACATTGATTTAGGCGTTATTTATTCTTCATATATATCCTTTTATCGTTATTCGGTCCGTCTTAAATTAATTGAATTTTTGAGGTTTTTTTCAATATTCAAAATATTTCAAGGTGAATGTTATAAACTTTTTCTATATTTGTCCTTTCATTTATTGAAGTTTTATGTTTTCTAGGAGATATATTACATATGATTTTATAAAGGGTAACCATGGATAGTATGGTATAAATTCTGTCTTTAAATATGTACATTATATCACATATTCAATTAAAATGTGACGAAGAGATTTATTTAACTGTAATTATAATGATTGTATGTTTATCACTTGTGATTCTTTAATTTGTGTGGTAATTAATGACGTTGATGAAAAAGTCTTAAAACACTGGAACAATATTCCTTCTCCAGCCGAGAATAGCAACAAGATCGAGGACATCTTTGTCACAGACTCAATTTTGTTACTAACTTTTCAACTTACGATCCAAGTTGTTTGCTTTTGTTTCCCAGTTAGCACTATATAATAACTGATCAATATGAAAAATATTCAGAAAACTAAAAATACGTCACATGCCTGTATATATTATCAAGACCAGACCAGATGGAACGGTTTTATTATTTGTTAGGGAAAGTGGAAATAAAACACAAAGACGACAGAAAAGTTAAAGATGCATGGTGATAATAGTGGAAGCAGTGGCATCTAAATTTGACAATAGGCGCCAGTCTTGCAGAGAATACCACTGCTGCAATGATCGTTTGATGAGCATGCTGTGTTGCACGTTATTATATCACCAAGTGGAAATAAGTTCAGCTCTATCAATGCATTGTTCATCGGCATGTCTCGCAGAGCCCTCCTACTACTAGCAACTGTAAATCATTTCATCCATCCACAATATTAATTAGTACATTATAAAATTAATACTATACTGAAAAATTAAAATGATTTATTGTATGCCGCTAGTTGCTAAGAGGATAACCATCAGAAAAAATGCAAATTTCACTTGTGGAGCCATTTGTTATATACCAGCAACTGATCAAATCTGGTTTTATGGTGTTATATTGGCGTTAGTGTTGATCCTATTTATACACACACATGCCCCCTTTACTTTATTTTTTGATTTAAAAAAAAATCCAGGACACAAAAGCATGGAACTTATAATAATAATTAATGCATCCTAGCTACTCTTATTTCAATAACCATCAACCTTAGAATAATTTCAAAAACAAAAAAATAAAGACACTTCTCCATTTTATCCAAAAGAGGAAACTGAGTGTGTATTTGTCGTTCATTATATTATTCTTGAATGTCCAACAATACATATAGAATTAAAAGATAATTTTATATATAATTTTTAATTTATTCTTATTATTAATTATAAGAATTTCTCTATTACATTTTTCGATACATTATATTTATTGCTACCTCCGTCCCATATAATATGGATATCTTTCTATAAATATTTGTCCCATATTATATTACTACTTACTAATTAATTACTTTTTTCAATTCTACCCTCACTATTAATTAGTGTATTAATGAATTTTTTATAATTTAATTTAATGTATATTGATACAAAAAAATCATAAAATAGTAAAATTTACTAGTGCATTAATAATTTCTTAATAATCTTATGAAATAGGAAGTGTCATATAATATGAGACAGAGGGAATATATGGGCAATTGCATGAAATTACACTATCATTTGTTACTTCTTAATTCACGTGTCAAGTCAATAAGTAACAACTAAAAATGAATGGAGGAAATAGTATGATTTACTACTGCTGCTGCCTCCGTCCATCTTTACTTGTCCTCTATACTATTTTGGGATGTCCAATAATACTTGTCTACTTTATGAAATCAAGAGAGAATTTTACACTTAGTTTGTAATTTGCTCTTATCATTAATCATAGTTATTTCTCTATTTTATTTTTTAAAATACTGTACTTATTATTTTTAAATGGTGATTTGATAAAATTATCCTCATGTACCAAGTCAACAGGATCAAGTAAAGTTGGACAGTATTTCTCAGCATTATTATTTATAGAAATTTGGAATTTCAGATCTCGAAAAGTTCCGAGATTCGTGCAAATCCCATTAATTAGCACAGCGTGTTAATATTTTTATTCTTTATTTATAACATAATAAGATACAAAATTTAATTTTGTATCCTTTTTATTTTTAAATATTTATTGAACCATCCCCAATATATTATTGTTATTCTTTTGTACATGTCTAGATGTATATCGATGAAAAATAATTTTGTAATTTTACTGTTATTGTAATAAATAAATTAAAATTCAATGTGACAAACACTGTATTATTATGTGTCTTTGATGCATACTGATTATGTGATTTACTGTTGTAATACGTAAAATTGATGTAAGAAAAAATGTACTTATATAATGGGCACCATCCACGAAGTCGACCCTTCTAGAAATACAAATGTTTATTTGTGTTATCCAAAATGTGTGCATTCTCAATTTCTTTTTCTAAATATGGCAATTACAAATTTACAATTAAAGACGAAATATTTTGATAAGAAGGGATATTTAATTAATTAATCCGAAGATGGTGGTTGCAGAGCACGTTTTCGCCCAGACCAACTACTATTTTATTAGATAAAATAAGCCAATCATTTGATGAGTATACCTGATTTGTTTTTTAAGTAATACAATTATTGAGCTTGAATAAATGGTGGATTATTTTATTGTTATGTTTATGAAGGGGGCAACAATTAGCAAGGAGCTTTATTTTTTTTCAAAAAAATAAAAATAAAAGTTAAGTTTCATGAAAATTCATGTGCAATTTTGAGACTGAATGAATAAGCCAAGAGGATGAAGAAGCTAAGGCCACCACATTATTGCATGATATAGACTTTCTCCAGCTCTCTTGTGTTGGACATCTGAAAATTGCTGCAACTTCTGCGTAACTATGCAAAACCACATAAAATGGACAAGGTGGGGGAACCTGGAAACTCTCTATAGGCTCTTCTGATAGGTTGGTATCGGCACTCCTGAATCTTTCCACAGATTCTTGTAAGCATTTTGCAACCTCCGCGTTATAGGTCCCACTTGACCATCACCAACTATACGTCCATCTATTTTGATAACCTGTCCAGTTAAATGCCAGAATACTCGGTGTCATGTCAGTTCTATGATTGAGACTTCAGCTTAGACGCTTTCGAGTGATGAGAGATTGATCAATAACTTGCAGACTCAAAAGAATCTACTTTGACAGGCCAAAATTGCGTGAATTAGAATTCAAAACCAACCCGAGGATCCTCAGGTAAACATATTAAGTGAATAGTTAAAGGAAACAGTTGCATTTCTGTATGACTGAGTTACATGACAGTAAGTTTTAATTCAATTTAACATACCGGACTCAGTTCCCCCATAGTTCCTGTTGTCCACACCTGCAGGAAGTTCAAAGCATCATATTGAGAGGAGGCAAAAGTAGAAAAATGACGAGGATCATCAACAGTGACAAAAAATGGTGGTGGTGATGGTCGAGTTGTAGTTCACTGATGATCGTAAAAATGAAAATGAGAAACTTCAGTTTAAGACAAACATTTCTCAAACACCAATAAATAAACTTCATTTAACAAGTTATAAATGTGACACTGGACACCAGCGTTTTACTTTCAACACAAAATCATTGACTTTGCAGAAGATAAAATTGGAAGCAAAACACTGACCATAAGGAATTTGTAAAAGCTGTTGGTGTAATTACGAAGTTATCAAAACAAGTGAATTTACCCCTAAATATATTCTCTTTTTAACTATTTGTATTTTACACTAGTTTTGGCACAAAGATGCACAAATATCGAGGGAGGTTTTTCACCTGATTTTTATTTTCAAAATAAAATATGCTATGAAATTGCAAACAAATAAGGCCCCAAACAACCACACGCTTCCTCAATATGGGGGTCACGTTTTATGATAAGGAGGACACCTACACTAAATGCTCCCTAAAATTATTTTCATGCAAGGTGCAATTAGTTCCACGTGCGCTAAAATCCTTCATAAGCAGCTTCCATCCACAATGTGTGAAGCACATCTTTAAGAGAAAAGATGATGTCATTTAATGCTTGAAACAAATTTCCTAGGCTTGTCAAAGATCAAAGTCATAGTTAAAAGTATACACCTCATCGGCAGTGTGAAATTCTGATAAGCTAATTCGACGCTCTTCTAAGGCTAAACCTTCCTTCAGCACAAGCTCCATGACCTGCAAATTGGATTGTTGATCACCAAGCATATAACTCTACAATTTCATTACTTGACCAAAGACTAGATAGATGCCATGTTATTTAGACCTATGCCACTCCGGCTGCATTTGTAACAGCTAATAAAGACATTGGATGGTTGCAAACAAAATGACTTTTTATCCAACAGTTATCGCAAAATAAATTTGGAAAGGAATACCAATAATCCATCACTAAGAATTGTCATATCATAAGTTGGTCAGCAGCAGATATTATTTCCTGAAGCGTGGTTCAGAACAAAATATTATGTTATGTGGACTAACAATATACTTTTGGTTTACTTGGGATGGAAAATTGGAAATTACATTATACAGCTCAAATAGTGTAGGGGCATTACTTGCGCCAAAATCCATGTTCTTCCGACGGATAGAAAAAAGATGGAATTTCAGAAAATGAAATTGCTCAACTGTGAAGGGTGGGGCGTGGGGGCATTGGGCAAGCATTTATAGCAAAAGTCTGAAAAAGACTGGGTCATGCTCCAGTTAATTTAGCCAGAAACTAACTCTTTTATAAATGCACTAACACACTGAGCACTTAAAAGAAAAGAAGAAAAGTAGTTCAGCATGAAAATGCATGATCCGTACTGTTCGTCGGAAAAGGGAGAGAGAGAAGACATAATATTGAACACAACACAAAGATAAATATCAATTGATAAATCTTCTGGAACTTACTGTTGCTCTAGTTATGCCGGGAAGGCAATAATCAGCATGAGGTGTCACCACACGCCCTTTCTTCACTAAGAACTGCAAAGAGTAAAAACATGAGTTTTTATCAAAGATAGGAGATTGACCAGAAACACAAGATTTGATGGTTGGTAATAAAGTAAAAAGAAAATTTTGACATGCAATGAGTTTTCTGGTTATGCCACGAAACACAGGCAGATATTACAGAAGAAAGGAAGAATCTGTTTGAAAGGACATGCAAGGACCTTCCCTAAAGTGTGGCCTGCTCCTGAGCGATAGAGATTGTGAACCTCAAACATAAGGAACTATAGGAGCCAGGAGGTGAATGAGCTTACTATATTTGTAGCATTTGTTTCTGACACATAGCCATCTTTATCAAGCATGATCGCGTCATCAGCCCCAGCATTATTACCTTCTATCTGCACCAGAGGAGAAACTGCTGTCAATTACAGCCAGGTGGATGGATGCACACAAATCATAGGGTAGTAGTGCAGCAAAGACAAGAAACAACTGCAATTTCTAAGGAAACGCCGGCCTTCACAAAACCAGAGTTGCCTTTGTATTCTCACATAGTATAATGATCATAATGTTAAATTGTCAAGAAGTACTTACCATTCAGCTACCAAACCATAAAACAATTCTTGTATCATCCCACTTCACTGTATATGTCTAAGTTTTTTACTTGCATTGATATTTTTTGACTAACATTTAAACATTTAGTAACCCTAATTAGGAAGTGGGATAAACATTTCATGTACTTCCATATTTCCAGCCGATCCAACAATATTTTAGCTGCATAACCAATCAATTCGACTCCAAAAGCAAAATTGCTATAATTTTGTAATATAAAGGATTTAAAATGCAGAAGGTGAGATCAGAATCTGCGAGCAATATGAATTTTAGAATCGCAACTACGACTTCTTCACAATAGAAAGATTATGTGAATATTGTATTGGTTTGCATAGCTCAAACTCCGAAGAGAGAAAAATACCTTTGCAAGAATGTTGTTGAGAAGGTTGTTATGGTGAATCTTTGAATCCAAATTCTGCAAAGGAAACAAGAAGTCGTTGATTTAATACAATGGGTACCCCAAACACAGATTTTATTAACAGTGATCAAAGGCTCAGAGTAAGACGAAGTTTAACGCTTTTTCTCTTAAAAAAATAGTTCAAGGAATTTTATATCGCCTTCCTCAATCTTTCGTTTTAAGATAGTTGCAGCAACAGAAAAGAAAGTTACTCCACATCATTAAATAGGAGGCATAGATCACTTAGATACCTTAACCAAGGATAAAAATATAAATCATGAGAAGAAATTACAATCCTTGGCCGACAACATCTTGTGGGGTCATGGACATGGTTGGGAAGGAAGTGCATCAAATCATGGCTACATTCTCAGCACACGTCACCAGCCTTACTTGGACTCAGGTATCAAGTTTCTTCTAAAGGTACTCTAGAACAGGGTATTGACAAAGCTAATAGAGCATGATTTTTTAAAATTGGCTCTAAGTCTTAGTGGAAAAGCTGTCTTTGATGTCAAGTCCAGTCCCAGTGACCCATTGGTGGGGTCGCGCCCCTTCCTTCTTCTAATAAGAGAGAGCGAAAGATGCCAAACACACTCTTATTTAAGCCTTTTCCAATCTCTCTTATCTCCCGACATCTGACAACTATATGGACTTCTTTTTCGGGCTCCTTTAGTTGTCCCTATGTCCATGCATAAGGAGGTCGCCCTACCGGGCAGTTGTGATAGAATTTGAAAGAACAGGTATGCATATGATGGTGTTATAGTCTAAATAAACTGAAAATAGAGGACAGTAACACAAATCAGATTTTCTAACATTCTCTTTTTTTCCTCAAATTTCAGGCAAACTGAAGTTCCTCAGGAAACCTCAACATAATCATGCTTTATGATGGTTATCTAGACTATAACTGACAAAATGTCAACTTGTCAATCACCATTTTAAGACATGATCACTATTAACAAGCACTGTACCATTAAATTATAAGGGAAAAAACAAGAGCGACATTGTTTCACCAGATATGGAGCCCTGATATGTACACTTGAAGATGCTACTGAGTAGAAACTTGATTCTGGTTATTACTCAAAGAACCAGCTACTTTGAAGATGATACTGGGTAGAAATCTGATTCTGGTTATTACTCACAGAACCAGCAACTTTAACTTATTAAACATAGAAGAGGAAATGTGAACAAAAATTAACCTGGTTTAGTATACATCACATAATCGAATTGCAATTTTATGATATGGGGTGCAACAAAAAAAGGAACTCGAGTCTTTTCCTAAGGTGATGTGAGGCCAAAATACATATTTTTAATCACTAATTGCCTCACATGTAAATCAAACAAAAGATTGGCGGAATGTTGAGTTATCAACAAAACCGTAACTTCCCTCAAAGATGCTCTGACCACCAGTATACAAATCTTTAGATGAATGGAAATCAATTTACCAATAAGGATAAAAACAAAATGATTTTTAAGCCAAGAAAAGCGGGCATGGAAGTGGCATAGAATCTCATGAAATTACTGGGCTCAACTACAAGAAATATCTTACATTTGGTGAATTACGACGAGTCGTTGCTGTCACTAACATTAAGCCCTTTTCATTGTCATAGACAGGAGGTTTCCATTCAGCAAGAACTTCAAAAAAGAGTATAAAAAATATGAGAAAGGAGGATTGCAAATAAGAGTTTAGCTACACCAGTAACGTACAGAAAATTTTCTTTTACTTTTTATTGACATTGAAAATTCAAGGATGGTCTTAATCTCTTTCTTTGATATATCTCTTTTCTATTTTTAGGCTACTAATTTTCGAAAATGCACGTGTATTCCATATTAATTTGTTCAAAACTTTTAAATCCCATACATACAAAAAAAAATCAAAAAAAAAAATAAAAAGAGCTTAAATAACAACAGACAATATAACAACACAAAAATTAATCAATATTGTAACTACAAGCCCCTTTTAGATAAGTAGCAAGCATTGAGGCTAAATAAATAAAGTAACAAAAATTTTATTAAAAAACAGTTAAACTTAAATAAATCAAAAGCCCAAAATACTAAATAATCAAATACCTGCATTTTTTTTAACATTACAAGCAAATTTCAAGGCTAAATAAAAGAGTAGAAACTTTAACTCTAAAAACAAAACCTTGAAGAAATGAAATAAAGCCAAAAATCCTTTTCGAATAATAGCAAATTTCAAAGTTATACAACATAATAAGCAATTTAACTAAGAATATAGCGTGAAGGAAAGTAATAAAAAATATGCATCTTTATAAAAGTCAAATTGAATTCTATGAGAGGCTATGAGCTCTACTATCAGCCAAACTTTTATTTTTTTTTTCCATGAATTTGGCCATAAATCAAGTTGGCAACCTAATTTTACGAATGTAACGAACCGCATCAAAGAGTGCACGCAATCAAATTCTATTTGAAATTGAGAAAACTTGATCAATGAGAAAAAGAAAATATCATTTACCAGACGCGTCAAGGTGGAGGTGCATCTTATAAGAAGTTGATACTAATCTTATTATATATAAGTAAAATAATTTACTTTAACCAAAAAGAACCAAAAGGTCCACAATTATTTATTATGTATAAAATGCAACTTTTGGTCTTCATGTTTACTTTTTCTCTTTGAAGCAATACTTATGGCAAACCAAAAAACTGATAATTAAATGACAATAAATTGTCAATAAATGATATATTTGTAGTAACATTTGGAAGATGAAAGTAATTCAAACATGGGTTGACTATGATGAGCCATAAAAATGATTAAAAAAAGGTCACTAAAAAGTCTTAGATACAAAGTAAATAAATATTTAATAGGAGGTTATTACAATTAATATTTAATTAAATTAGATATTTTATAGCATTTTGATTTATAACAAAGGCAAAATCATAATTCAACTTTGAAGATAAGTGCTTCCAACTTTTAATTTAATATAATATATAATATATAATATAATATAATATAATATGATGATTCATCACCAAGTACGGATGAGTGTATATATGTTCTGTATGTATGTATGTGTGTGTGTATGTATAAAGATAAATAGAGAGAGAGAGACAGATGCAGTCCAGGAAAAAGGTTTGCTAATTCATTAGCCAAAAAAAAGAAAAGGTTTGCCGACTAGTTTGCAGCATTCTTAATTCAGACAACTTCAGGCAACTGTAACTTGGATACAAGAACTCTTAAACAAGAGTAGTTCATAATAAAATAATTTTCATGCTTACAAGATGACAGTGGGCTGAACCCTGATGTTGTGTCATGCAGAGGAACAAAGAAAGAGCTTACGGAGTAGGCATTCAGACAATAAAAAAGATAGAAGGCATCTTACCAATTAAAGTACATCCATAACGATTGAATGCTGGGCTCATTCCCGAGGTTACCTAATGATGAGAACATGAGAATACTAAGGGCGAGAGAGAAAGAGAACTAGAAGTAAAAACATAATATGACCTAAATTCCAGGCACGAGTTTATATCAGATTCACAAATAAAGACTGAATACAAGAATAGATAGTAACAGCAATTCTTAAGATTCACCTTTTTACCACGTGTCAATGTTAGTCGGATGTGTGCATTATCAAACATTCCATTTCTTAAAAGAGTCTTGAAAATAGCTTCTTTCACCTGCATATTCTTGCATCAAGTCACAAGTTCTAAAGAAATATTCCCTCCATTTAAAAAAGAATGACCTAATTTGACTTGGCAGGGAGTTTAAGAAAATAAATAAGGCTTTTTAATCTTGTGGTACTAAATTAAAGTTATGTCAAATGTACTAAAATGTTTTTTATTCCTATGGCCTTAAATATGCCACGTGGAAAGCTGAAATTGAAGTGTTACCACAAAAAGAAAGAGGTAATTCTTTTTGAAACATACTAAAAAGGAAAGTAGGTCATTCTTTTTTAAACTGAGGGAGTACTACATTTTGTAATGAAGAAATCGAAAGCTTAGAGGATCTGGACCCAAAAAGGGAATTGCCACAGCATTTTACCTCTTCGCGAGTTGGTACATTGCTGAAAGCTAGTGCTTTCGCAGAGTCGAACAACCTGAGAAAAGGAAACTTAAATGTAAATTCAGAGCAAGACAAAGCATTTCGTAGATACGGCAAATTATTCTGTCATTCAGATCAAAGCTAAATTATTTCAAAATTGATATTCATGAAACTTTATCTTCACTGATTATCCTATCTCATCTCATATTATGGTGTCACAATAGGTTGCTACATTGAGAAAGTCTCACCCTTAGGACTTGTATTTCATTTGCATAAATGCCCTATCTGACGTGTCTTGACAAATTTGATTCTCAAGTTATGCAAAGCATTATCTTCGCTTTGGAGTTACTCATTCACAGGGAGTTCCATCCATGCTTCATCTTCTTTACACATTTGATGTTATTTTTTAATTGTGCCCCCTCATTATAGTGTCCATGCAAAACTGTCCAGAACTTATATTTTTCCTCTATATTTTACATCAATACGCCAACTTAATCACTTTATTCTCTTCACAGCAGTTAAATCTGCTTCTGTCTATAGGTTCAAGTCAGTGCAGGTACCCTATGTAGTAACCACCCTGAACAGTTTGATCTGGATCTCTCATGGCCCTACATAAACATAACTGATTATGCCTCAAATTCCTGTTTAGCAAAAATTCTTGTAATCACCTATCTGACATTTATTGATCTTGTATTTCGTACAACCTGATCCTATATTTTATGCAGCAGAAGCATCTCATGTCCCAAATATCTTACCAAAATGACGAGGTATAGATTTGATGATATACAACTTAAGTGGAAGATATTCGAAAAACTATCTTGTGCTGAAATTAATTGATGATTCTTTGTTGTTAATATTGGTTGATACTTATCCAGATAGACTTGACGCCCATGGAATGACAAAGTACATTGATTAGAGACTTCTTCCATAGCAAAAGATAGGACTCTAACCTGTGGTTTGTGAACTTATTTCTTTTTTTAATGTACTTTTGTTCCATCAGGTAAGGCCTTCATAAAGAAGCCCAACGTAGTATACTCTCACTGCCATTGACAATAGCAACGGAACACAGGACTGTTCTACATTGTACCATAATGTGGTGCCGCTAGAAGATTCACCAAACTACTGGTGTTGCTGGAACAATCGTTGGGAAAAAACACTAAAGCCATCGGAATGATTGTTACAATAGTTAGACCATGAAAGAAAGAAACTTTGGTCGCGCCACCGCCTGTCAGTAGAGGAAAGCTACTCAAGTCGACCAAACTTTTAGGGGCTCTGAGATATACGAGTTAAATAATAAAAGGTAAAGAGAATAAATAGATAACTTGCTGACATCGGTTATACCTCTTACAATCCCATCTTATATCTGACTAATGAGGACTAATTTAGAACTAGTTGCTGTCACTTACCTATCTAAATGCTCCTCGAGCTTAAATACCTTTCCGCAATACACTCGAAGACCCTCCCAAACTGCATCACCACCTTGGACAACTGAATCAAATACTGAAACCTAGAAAATATCTTGCGGTGATCAAAAATTGAGAGCTAGTTGAGCAGGAGAGCAGAAAGAACAGAAATTTTTCGAATATCATTCTTGGTAAACTACATTACCATTTTACCTTTGCAGTCTCACGAGGAACAATCTCATCACCAACCCAAGCAAGCAGCTTCTCATTAGCAGGAACAGGAAGACTAGGATATGGTAAAGTTGAGTTCAGGTAAGAAGACGAAGATCGTCTAGCGTGACGCTTAAGCATGTTGTAAAAGGGTAGGCTTTGCTCCAACAAATCGTACAATGATGTTGGAAATGGCTGAAAATTTTAGAAGGAAAACTATGAGCAAATGTCTTTTACTTGATATTTAGCTGTTCTTCATGATTATTTAGAATGTTCTAGGAAAGAAGCAAGCTGATAGAAAAATATATGAGCTGGGGGCTAGTAACGCCGGGAAAAAAAAGTCATATGCAATCCTACTTGGTAATATACGTAAAGAGGCAACTTTCCAAGAAAAATAAAGGGTGTCCCTCTTCTTTATTTTGTAACCTGATGGCACTAAAGATCAGTTAATGTCACTATAATACTCTAAATCATTAAAAGCTTTGGCATAAGCAAATAATAAGCAAGGATCTCTGAACTGCATACCGTAGGGTATTTTTTTGCTGGAGAGAAACCTGTTGATTTATGCACAATTTTATACCACCATGGTGCCCAGATGCCATCAAATGGTTTTGGTCCAGCTTCCCACCTGAAAACTCCAACGAGCATGAGATTTAGGAATAGTTGAAGTTGTTTCAAATCCAGAGAGATGATTTTCTTCTGATAAGGTAACATAATTTCATTAATATTGTGAATTTTCCATATATCATAAAGTAGAGTCTCCACAAAAGATGTCTCTCTACAAAGTACAGAAAATCTTCTCGACTGGCGGCAACTCCAGATAGATTATTGTCAACTTGTTAAAATTTCTAGTCTGTATTTAGCTTACCTGAGCATTGAATCTTGAAATGGAATGTCAAGGTCTTCACAAAGGCCACGCAGGGCCGCCTGCAGAATGACAATTGGAAGCAACTTCTTAAAAATGCCAAGTTGTGGAACTTTATATGCAACCAGACAAGTAATCAAGGCACCCAACCATGTGGTCGTTCCTCGTGTAAAAGTTGGGAAAGGTATTTAATTTCCTTTTTCCATTTCTCTTTCAGTTGTTATAACAGACTGACAAGTTTACAACAAGGTGAAACAGGAATTGAGAGAAAAAAGTTGGACAGGACATTGCACTAACTGCACTAGAACTTGAGCTATACACAAACTTTTATAAATGAGATTTTAACATTGCTTCAATAGAAGGTGACCCCACTAGTCATATTTAGTGGGACACTAAGCCTGGCCCTACGCTTTAGTTCACATGAATCAAGTTGCACATAGAAGGATATCACAGCAAACCAAATGATAGCAGAAACACAAATTAGACCTAAGCTTATTATAATGAAAACACATCATAAGTTGTGTTATCGTATAAGCACAATAGCTTAAAGTTTTACATTTTGTGTTACTCCAATAGTGTTCTTTTCATAAATACCTATATATCTACACAGAAGGAATACCACTGAACCCAGTGGTAAAATGACTAAGCAGCCACAATGAATTGTGACTAGATACTAATGAGCAGCCATCTCTATAATTCTTAAACCATCTATGAGAATGTCCGCACTGGCAACTCAATAAGTTAGTGCAAAGCAATAATCTGTTATTACATGCTAATGCAAGACTAATGTAGCTGTGATTGAAACCTTAGTTTCAGTAATTTGGGCATCAATGGACAAAAGGACCATATCTTTCTAGTATCTAACTTTTGACAACATTCCAACTAGGATGAACAGAATCAATAGCCATACTTCCATAAATCAGTAATGAAAGGGGATTATACATCAAGCAACAACAAACCTCGGGATTTTCTCGAAGATCTGCAGCATCAATAACTGGTGGGGGAGTTCCTAATTCAGATAGTTCGCTGTATATAGCAACCAGCTCTGCCAACCCCAGCTCCAAAAATGATGGAGGTACAACCTTGTCAAAGGATGGCTACCAACATAGCATATGAGATTTAAATTAGTTAGAAGCTGAAATAGCATTTTAGATATAATATAAAATGAAAAATAGCAAATACAAAATAGAAAAGAGAAATATAAGATGAGCAACGTCACGTAGTTAATAGAATCCACTGCTAGTGATGCATCAGATTTGAGATGTTGCACTAATGTGGTTATTTAGTACAGTAAGAAAAGTACATAATTTTTTTTTAAAAAATAAAAATAAAAATCACAGACTGAGTAAATTAGAAACGTATAACCAACCATCGGTAAGATAGTAGCAAGACTTGAACTTAAATTTACCAAGATATCAAGGGGATTCCTTATCAGAATGAAGTGCTTTCCTCTTTTCATCAATTCATCTGTCAAACCTGGAACACGTTGTTTGGCTATATGCTGCAAGGAGGAAGAAGGAACAGTGAGAAAATTTTAATAATAATCTACAGATCCCTATTACCAAAGACTATCTACAGCACTATGTAGTGCTCGAAACCTATCAAAGATCAGATCCTTGAAACTCAGTGTTTGACTCACAGTGTTAAATGTTTGGTTGAAGTTGTCTAGGCAACTTGTTGGGTCTTCATCTTATTCGTCAGAAAACTCAAACCAAATTTGTCAAGCAATAGCGGACATTCCTATACATCTATTAACTTCTTTGTATGAGATTTCAGGCATAACAATCATAGTAAAGAACTCAAGTCTTACACAAAGTCCACAATTTGCTAGCGTTTGACAGCACCGGTAACTAGAAACAGTGTTAGTTTATTTATTCCCCTTCCAACTACTCTTTGATGAACAATCACAAAAGGATGGAGATTTGGGAGAAACCAGTACTGAGAGCAGAATACATAGTCAAAGTTATGCTGAATGCCCTTCCAACTTAACACCAGTTGCTACCTCTAAATCTACAAATCTTATGGTGCCTAAGTTGTCACAACTGTTATCAGAGGTTTAGCAGCAAACAGATCCACAACTGGATTTATCAACTTTAGATGAGGCGTTTGAGTTGCAAATTTCCAACATTTTTCTACAAAGTAAATGAAAATCCGTCTCGATGCGCCTTGTCCTCCAACATAGAGTTAAATGACTGTGCATACGAATGAATCTCTCTGGGAAGTGTAAAAAAGCAATAAAATCCAACAAGGAGAGGTAAAGAACAAATCATAACTTTATTCAGACATACAGCTATGATGCTGCTTGATTACCTTACAAAAGCGGTACTTCTTTACTCCTGCACCAAAGATGACCTCCTTCAGCACCTTATTTCCATCTTTCTCCTACTTATTTCATAAAAAAAGGTTACTCAAAATTGCCACTCAGCAGCGAATGACAATTCTCGAAAAAAGATGGGAATCATGAATTTGTTACTCATCTTACATACCATTTCGGATCGAAGTTCTTCCTTGTAAGGTCTATCCACTCCAGTGACTCGCAAAAAATTTGCATACAGTGGTTCATCAAGAACTTCCATGTCATTTCTCTGTAACACAAGAAACTCTTATGCCAAAAGAGCAAGTATCACGGTATAATTAAGTCCGTCAAAATAACAGTATATGTTAGTTAATCAAACAAAGATATAAGTCATCTAATCCAGCAAATAGAAACTACTCTTGACATAAGTGTACCAAAATGCAACCAAACAGACGTTCCAAAGAGCACTTCCATCATCCTCTTATTAAAGGGAATGGGGGTTTAAGAAGAACCATTTTATCAAGACTCATTAACATGAATTGTAAGAGAAAGTCAACCAATTCAAGAAATAGAAGAATTCCATGATTTTTCAAGAAGCACTGCAAATTTTTCAAGAACCAACAATTATTGAAGAACCCCATATCACATAAAGAAAAAAAGCAGACTTTTTTTTTTTTAAATTCTAACTCAGCAAGAATGATGGTGAACCAAAGAATACTCCTCACCTGGGCAAATGAGTACATGAGGCTGGTGCTTAGGGACCTGGGTGCAGACCAAGAATGGATGACCTCAATTTCTTCTCCCATTATTCAACAATAGCAGAACTTGCTTTAGTCACTTTGATGAGAGAGTGTGAGTTTCTTGAATTTAGCAGCAACAAAATAAGAGTAATAAAGTAGACTAGTTGGTGAAGAGGACAAGAAAGGATAACGACAACTTGTGTAGTATGTCCTTACCCAAAAAGGAATAAAAGAAAAACTTAACGCCTCGTACCTCGTAAATAATTACCTTTATTTGCTTTAAATTTGAGAAATTGACTATGCATAGTCCTTTTATGCACAAAATTTTAATTAAATTCATGAAGTAATCATATTAAGAAAAATATTTAAAGATAATTTAAATTATATTTTTTTATAAAGTCATAAATATTTAATATAATTTATTTTTTATTTTTTTAATCTGATATTATATAGGTACGTTCTATTTTACACT
>JAABOM020000001.1:30696333-30712582 GCA_011800125.2 Solanum clarkiae | reverse complement strand
AAATATTTATAGAAAGATATTCATGTAATATAGGATAGAAATAGTAAAAAAATATAAAACTTTAATAAATGAGTGAAAAAATATGAAAAAAATTCTAAACATTCATCTTGAATTTTAAACAATTCAATTATTTTAAATATTTAAAAAAAATTAAAAATTCAATTAATTTAAAACAAAGGGTACAAAAAATTTAGATTCTCGCGGATAAATATTTATACATTTGCCTAACATTTCAGTTTAAAGATGGTGCAGTCCAAGTTATTATGTACAGCACTTTCTAACGTTCCAGTTTAAAGATGTTAATAAAGGAAAAAAAAAAATGAAAGCTCATTATTCCAACAAGAGTACAATAATTGAACTTATAATCTCCTCAAATATTTTCAATAAAATAATAAAATTTTATCATTGTTTGATAGAGTGTATTAAAAAAATAAATATAAAAATTAGCTTTGTGTATTAATAGTATTGAGGATTGTTTGGTATAACTAATGCATACAGTCTTTTATGTACAGAAGAGTGTATTATTAATATATAAAAATTCATCATATTAATAATGGGAGAGGTTTAATGCATGTATTGAAATTTATGTGTTGTTGTTGTTGTTATATATTTAAAAATTACGTATCAAAAATATTAAAATTTGTAATAATTAAAATTTAACATATTTAAAACATATATAAAAAATGTGATTTACTTTCAAAATTATGGCACCACATAAATTGGAATACAAATATATGACTATAAAAATATTATATATCACAATAATTAATAGTTTAAAAATTTAAATGAATAAGTAATTCACTACGATTAATAAGAGTCTAGGAAATAGGCAGCTGACTGTCAACATGCTACTTCCTAGATGTGGGCAATTTGGTCTTTTTGTACTTTTCATGTTTTAATTTATTCATCATAATCTTTTCTTTCAGTCTATCATATATTTAAAAATTACATAAAAGAATATTATAAATCATAATATTACTACTATTAATAAGATTCTAGGAAGTAGGCAGGTGATGATCAACATACTTGCTTCCTAGACAGTGTTAATTTGGCCCTTTTATACTTCTCACATTTTAGTTTATTTGTTTTATTTTTCTTTTTAGTATGTTATAGATTTAAAAATTACATTAAAAAAATTATAAATCATAATAATTGAACTTAACATATTTAAAAAATTTCATTGAATTTTGAAATTATGGTGCCACATAAATTAAGTTTTTGGGACATTCAAAGTAACGTATATTTTTTGAAATGATTAAAAATATTTTATAAATCATAATAATTATCAGCTTAAAAATTTAAATGACATATAAAAATTCGATTGACTTTCGAAATTCTATTAGTGTCACATAAATTGAGATAAAGGATGTAACATATCTTATTTGAAAATGACATAAAAAATATTTTAAATCACAATAAATTAGAAATCTTATAACTTTTTACTAATAAGTTAAAAGTCAAAAACTGTAAGTTGGGGCCTAACTTTTAGTTTGTTTTTTTTTTTAATCTTTTCTACTTTAAAATTCAAATACTTTCAAAATTTAAAAAGTGTTTAAAAGCTAAAAGATATTGATAATAAAAAAAAGTGAATTCAAACATCTAGTTCACCACTTTTCACCCAGACATAGACAGTCTGAATGCACCATTCAGGTGTTAGAAAATATGCTTAGGGCCTGTGTAATTGATTTTGGAGCCCAATCAAGATCAAAGTTGTCACTAATTAAAAATTAAACAATATTAATTAAATTAGGAACTAAAATGAAAATTTTTAAAATTTCAACTAGTAGCTTTTTTAAAAATCTTTTGTAAATACACATTTGACATTACACACCAAAAGGCATTTCTCGGCCATTTTCCCTCTGGAAGCTTTTCGGCGGGAAAATCTTCATAGCTCGTTGATCAAATACCTGTGTACCAAGATCAAAGTCTTGGCAGATTGATCGTTGATCAGCTTATAAATGTCCACTATGAAAGTTTGCGTGCTATTCAGACCTCTGAATTTGAAGGAACTATCTGAGTTTGGCGACGCGGTCTCCGTTCAAGGAATTAGCTCAGAGTCTTTCATAATCAAGGTTTTAAAGCTCAAATCTCTGTTTCGTGTATTGATTTTTCTGTTAATTTCAAATCAAATGTGAAGTCAGTCGTGTATGTGTCACAAAAAGTTGGAACTATTACTACAAAATCTTATCATTGGCAATTCAGAATGAGGTTTAACTACTTAGTTGATTTTGTAACATATCATTACAGGATGAAAAGGAACAGGAATTTGATTTTACCTTCGACAGAGTTTTCTATCAAGGATCTGAACAGGCTGATATATATGAATTTCTAGCGCTGCCTATAGTCCAAGGTATGATCAAATTTCGCAAGGTTATTATAAAAAGTGAACGAATTTTATATTCAATTGCTCTTCTCACTTAGAATATTCGTTGTCTGGATATGGTCAAAATAGGTGCCCTAGATGCAATAAACGGTACGATTATCACATATGGACAGGTAAATGCTTGATAGCAGCCTTTTGTGTAAGCGTGCCTGCAGAAATACTGCCCCTATTTATTGACGGATCAACAGCAGAAAGATGAGAACAAGGACTATGCTCAATTTCTAGTGCATGCATTATTAGTGATTGACAGGAGGAGAAAATTCTTCTTTTCCTTTCCGTATTTTCTTCTTTGACTATTCTTTTGATTCTTTCTCAGACAGGAGCAGGAAAGACATATAGCATGGAGGTAAAATGATTTTATGACATTCACAAATCAGCATTTTATGGAACTATTAGTTCATTGTCGACTCTCTTGGCTCTAGGGACCAAGCATTGTAGATTGTGAAAGCAAGAAGAAAGGACTATTGCAGAGAGTGGTGGATGGGCTTTTTGAGGCCATAATGAATTCGGAGAAACCAACCAAATACACAATCAAATTATCAATGGTGATAATCTGTTGATTAGGATGTTATTGTTATTGATTTCAACCTTTTGTACAGCGAGTGCTATGTTTGTTTAAGCTCTTAGTCATCAAGGAAGAAAGGCTAATTCAAGGAAATTTCTTACTCTTACAGGTAGAGATCTACATGGAGAAAGTAAGGTTTGTGTCACTTATTAGTACTTGTACCCGGGAAGATTTTCTTGATTCTATTGCTTTAACTCAATGTGGCTTTATCCATAAGCATGACTTTTAAGTTATATCAATTTCTCTCAGGGATCTCTTCGATTTATCAAAGGACAATGTACAAATAAAAGAGAGTAAAGTACATGGAATTGTTCTGAATGGAGCAACAGAAGTAAGACTCATCAGCACCCTTTCTTTCCCATTTTACCTCAACGTAACCTGGTATTGTCTGTTTGGATTTATGCTGGATTATCTTCAATAGGTCTCTGGGTTCCTGCATAAATTTATGTACTCACAAACTTCTAACCAAAATAGTTGGCTGGCTTTATGCGAAAAACTTACTTGTCCTTGATTCACAACTCAAATGCTATATATCTGTTATGTTTTAGTGTTCCTTCGGAAATTTCTAAAACCTGCAGAATCTTAAATTGTTTTCCAGGTAGCTATATCCAACTCCACAGAGGCATTGCAAAGCTTATCTGTAAGGGAAAAATGAGCAATGCGTTTCCATATGAGGCGTCTTCTACATTTTGGTTCTGATATGGCTGTTCATGTGCAGAGTGGGATAGCTAATAGAGCAGTAGGAGAAACACGTATCCTTAGCCTCTTTCTGTACATCTTATTTACCAAATTTCTTCCTTTTACATATTTATTCTTTGTTGAAATATTTTAACAATCCCAGAAATGAATATTTCGAGCAGCAGAAGCCATTGCCTCTACATATTTACTGTCCACCAAGATCTGACAAAGGATAAAAGGTATTATCTCTCAATAGGTTTGAAACTTGAAAGATCTATCCTAAATATTTGAATTTCCAAGCAGGACCAAATTTGGAAAGTTGATACTCGTAGACTTGGCGGGTTCAGAAAAAGTTGAGAAGACGGGAGCTGAAGGTAAAATTCTTGAAGAAGCAAAGACCATCAATCAGTCCCTCACAGCACTTGGGAAAGTGATAAATGCTATGACTAGCGGCACTCTAGGAAAACCAACTCATATTCCTTATCGTGATTCTAAGCTCACACGGATCCTACAAGATGCTCTTGTTAGTTCCACTTCCTATGCTCTATTTTCATCATACTTCCAGCCTACCTTGATGAATGATACCCTCTACACTGTATTTCGCAGGGTGGATGCTCTCAGACTGCATTACTTTGCTGTTGTTCTCCAAGCCCTTCCAATTCTTCAGAGAGCCTCTCCACCCTGCGATTTGGTGCTAGGTATGTAAACTTCATTTTATCTGAACTTCTTGTCATAGAGTCATGAAGGGAACAATGAGGAACATAATGCACAAAAGGAAATAGAGAAATTTTATACGACCCCTATTAGCTCTATACATCTTTGGAATTTGTGGATTTCATTTCAGTATTCTTTTATTTCCTTTCTTACCATTGTAGTTTCTTCTCATGTTTTGGTCTCCCTTCAATTCACATTCCATCGGGTATAACCTAGTTTTACTTAATAAGTTAAATCCTTGGTTTTCAAGAAGCTTACCATGCCAGTTACTATTTGGTGCTGGCTACTGGCCGATACATTAGAGGATTTTAAGTTCTAGTATCTGTCCTTTCAAGCAGAGCGAAACATATAAAGGCATCAGTACATGTTAATTGCAAGGAAGATCTAGACAATACCAAGGATGCTACTGTCTATGTAGATGATTCCAGGGAAAGGATATTGACCAAGGTCTGATTTGCTTGGTTCATGTAATTTAAGCTATTGTTGGTTAGTGTACTATAAGCTAATAATCTGATTTACATAGCTGAGAGAGAGAATGACTGCCGAAGATGTTCAATTGCTTGAGAAATTGTTTTTACTGGAGGGAATTTACTTTGACCCCAAATCAGTTGAAGAGATAGAAGCCGCATATGAAGATGTTACATCAAGGACAATCTCATCATTGCATAAAGCCTTGGAAGATTTAAGTATAGTTGTAGAGAAGGTAAGAGATACATACATCTGAGCCCACTGATATAACTAGGTTCTGTTCAATTTGATTTCACTGCTTTCCCTTTCATTTGTGTTTTGTTTAATAAATAAGAAAATAGTAGAAAAGTATGGGTAATGAGCTTTGCCAGAAATTCTGTTTTGGCATTAAAAGCTCTTCTGTTGGGCTTTGATATAAATGCTAAAATGTGTTTGCTGGAATACCTAGTAAGGATTTTTCCAGAAAGATTATCTACTCAGCAATGGCATCATGAAGCAAGTTAGGGAGGAATTCTGCTTTATACTTTTTTGAGTTCCAACACTTACTGGAAGAGGATTCTTCTGCTGATTTTAGAAAAGAATGAAAAGCTTGCCAGCTATACCTAAAGCAAGTGAAATTGAGAAAATTAGAGAACAACTATATGATTACCCTTGTATAGAACATAATATCCTTCACATTTTTAACCTTCCATGCTTTTTGAAAAATCCAGCAAAAGATTGTTAGTAGAACTAATGTATTATAGAACAAAAAACAAAAATAGGTAGGAAATATGATTAAGATTCTACTTAGACAATGGACGAGTGCCAAGTGAACACCATCCTTCCACTTGATCACAATTTCTTTGTGAGATGAATTTTCCTAGGGGTACTGAGCTTCATTTTGATTTTGCTGTCGTGTGAATCATTTAACAGATGAAGAGGGAAAATGCGGCTCTTAAGGCCAGCTTGAAAGCTTCTGAAGAGTTTTATCAACATCAACTCGAAAGAAGGCCGCTTTGCTTGATTCTCTGATTGTAACAATGGACCTTCATTTTAAAGACTGCGTTTAAGACATGAGAATTGTATTCTATATGTAGCTTACTTGCCAACTGATGCTTTCGTGAATCAATCATAATACATACTAGTAGGTCTTTATGTCTTTTTGTTGACTTAGTAATCAATCGTATTATCTTCCCACGTGCATGGGAACTAATTTTTGAAGTATCAAATAGCACATAATTAATCGAACCATGCAGAGATAGCTCTTCAGAAAAGTATTTTTGAAAAAAAGTAATTTTTATTTGTCTAATTCATTTGAAAGATGTTTTCAATAAGCTTGTGGTTGACTAATTTTTTTTTAAAGTGTTTTTGAGAGTTAACTTATGCACTTTTAATATTAAGATTATCTTATAGAGATAAATTATTTTAAATATCTACTATAAAATTTTATTTATTAAACGAAAATGTGCATATTCAAATTTTCAATCACTATTGTAAATTTATAAGTAAAAAATTAAATTAAATATCAATATAATATTAATACAATGATTTAAATATAATTGAGAGTATCAAGCAAAATAAACTTAAAAACCATTTCATGAATTAAATTGCTACATACAAAAAAAATTCACTAATTGAGAGTATCAAGCAAAATAAACTTAAAAACCATTTCATAAATTAAATTGCTACATACAAAAAAGTTCACTCAAATAAATAAATATAAGAGTTATATTGGTAATATGGTACACGTGCATATATGACAGATATATTGAATATGTATACATGGATAGGACATTCTGATTTTAAAAAAAAAAAACACTTCCCAAGAAAAGTGCTTCTGCTTCCATTAATGTACAGTAAGTATATGGATAGGATATTTTGATTTATAAAAAAAAAAAAAATTTACTTCCCAAGAAAATTAGTTTTACTATTGACGAAATGCTTTGATTGTCCAAAAGAAGTGCTTTTTTTTCTTGAAATAAATAATTTTAGTCTTCCAACAGCAATGCCAAACAAGCTCCTAGATTATAAACTAATATGCATTCTCACTAAAACAACTGAGATAAATACAATGTGTGGTTAAATATTTACCCTCAATTTCTTACATTATCCTGTATATGATTAGTCCTCTTCGTATAGACTAATAAATGAGACCTATTTCCTTAATGTTTACATGGTAACTACTACTAAGGTTAAGTTCGAATCTAGTTTAACTTACCAAATAGTATACGCTCATGAAAATAGTTGAATCTATTAGTGTTATTTAGCACAAATTGGCAAGCATACAGAAATTACTTGGGTGATATTTGATAACAATGGTCATTTGCTTTTTGGTTTGATTGGACTGATTCCTCCAGTCAAGAAAGATACAAATAATAATAATAATAATTGGTGTATGGTTTAAACAAAAATTTGAACCTGACGCTTTGGCACACATATCGGAAGCCTTAAAAGTTTGCAATTCGTGGAAGCTAATGGAAGGATTGAAGTTTCTTGGTCCCATTTGCCTTTGCCTTCTGGATTTCTAATTTTCACAGTACTCAAGTTCTTTTTTGAAAGCAATATTTTCTTTAAGCCAAGATTGCCCTTTGTTCTCTTTTTGACACTCTGATTAATGATGCAATTTTTGAAGGTATTAGAATATAATTACCTCGGTTCAAAGCATTAGATTTGTTGTAAGCCACACATAATTAAAGAAACGGATTAACAATAAAAGGATGATCATAACATCCCACCACACCTTTCAGGTATATAAATGTACACTAACTTGAAAAACAATTATAGAATACCAATAATGTTTAGACAAATATACTGTATGCATGGACGTAAGAGACGCCGATTATTTAAGCTAATCTGTAATTAAATAAGTATTGATTACATGAGTAGACTTATTTGCATTGTTTTACCAAAACATGTCTGACCTCTACCTAATGTTCTTATTCTTCATTACTTTCTCAATTTAGAATTTAGATCCACCTACCAAAGGTTTAAAAGGTAGAAATATTACACTCTGGAAGCCAATAAAAAATGAAACAAATTATGCATATACTCCTTCGTTCCAATTTAAGTATCTTAATTACTATTTGGACAGTCAAAGGTTTTTTTTTTTTTACCATACTATATTCAAATACATTTTTTTACCTGTTTGATACTTAACAAGGAAACTGTCCTAATCAAATCTGTTTTCTCGTTTATCGAAGAACTTATAATCATAGCAGCTATTATCATTGAAGGATATGAAAGTAATTGAACAACAAACAATTTCACCATCTTTTAGCCTTCAACTTGAAATTGAAGCAAAAAGCCCAACAGAACTTATTTCAAGAGGATAAAAATGCCAACTTTTTGTCAAAAGGGCAAAAAAACATGGCTTCTTCAACCACTTGTTTCCTACACATTCTTGCCCTCTTCTTCATCTGTTTGCCTCTGGCTAATACAATAGATTTCAGTTACCCTGCAGTGTTCAACTTTGGTGATTCAAATTCTGATACCGGAGGCCTTGTTGCAGGCGTTGGTGATCGCCTGGAGCCACCTAATGGACAAACTTATTTCAAGAATCCATCTGGGAGGTTCTGTGATGGCCGACTGATCATCGATTTCTTCAGTAAGCTTCCCAATTCAAAGTGCCATTTGTTTCCTTTTTGAGGGATAATGGTCTTCATTTCAAGGTAATACTGATATACTGTTTGTTTTTTTTTTGTTATGGATTTTTGTTGCAGTGGATGCAATGGACCTGCCATTCTTGAACTCCTATTTGGACTCCATTGCTGCACCAAGTTTCAGAAAAGGAGCCAACTTTGCAGCTGCTGGTTCAACGATACTTCCTGCAACTGCATCGTCTGTTAGCCCTTTTTCGTTTGGGATTCAAGTTGCTCAGTTTTTCAGGTTCAAGAATCGGGTTTCTGAAATTCAAGCAAAGAGTAAGTTTGATCATGTTTCTGATCATCAGGGACATAAAATAAGAATCCTGTATATCCTGTGAGATTTTATTGATTTTCTTTGCAGCCAGGAAATATGATAAGTACCTTCCAGCTCAAGAGTTTTTCCAGAAAGGACTTTATATGTTCGACATAGGCCAGAATGACCTTGCTGGTGGATTTTACTCCAAGACATTGGATCAAGTTCTAGCTTCAATCCCAACTATTCTTCTAGAATTTGAAGATGGTATCAAGGTCAATTCTTATAACAGCAAATAATGTGGAATTTCTGTATTGATCATCAATTGCAAGTTGTAAACTCATTTCTGCTTCTTCTTTGACATCACAGAGATTGTATGACCTAGGGGCCAGGAATTTCTGGGTCCATAATACAGGTCCATTGGGGTGCTTAGGTCAGAATATAGCCAAATTTGGAACTGATGCATCAAAGTTGGATGAGCTAGGATGTGTTAGCGCGCATAATCAAGCTGCAAAAATGTTCAACCTCCAGCTTTACGCCCTTTGCAAGAAGCTTCAGGGCCAGTATTCAGATGCAAATATCACTCATGTTGATATTTTCTCCATCAAGTCTAACCTGATAGCAAATTATTCCCGAAATGGTAAGATAGCAAGTTTCTCTATTCACAGTTCCAAAAAAAGAAGATTGTATATGCAATTACTTTGTGATTTCCATATTTCAACATTCATGAGAAATAAAGTGATATTGTTCCACCAATATCATCTGAACTTTATTGAAAAGAGCATGTCCACTGTGTTCTTCACCGGAAGGCCATGTGTGGAGGAGAGATTGTACCTTTGCTTTCTTAATTTGGCTGAAAGAATATGTAATACTTGGTATTTTACATTTATGTCTTGCAGGATTTGAGCAGCCACTAATGGCTTGTTGTGGATATGGAGGACCTCCACTCAACTATGACAGCAGGATTGCCTGTGGTCAGACAAAGGTGTTGGATGGAAATAATGTCACAGCCAAAGCATGCAATGACAGTAGTGAATATATCAATTGGGATGGAATTCACTACACAGAAACTGCAAACCAGTATGTCGCCTCACAAATTCTCACCGGAAAATACTCTGATCCACCCTTTGCAGACAAGATGCCTTTCCTTCTTAAACTAAAGTTCTGAGGAACTAACCTGCTTGTCATTGTTTTATTCTCTGTATACTTATTATAATTTTCTAAAGAAATTCAATACTTTCATAGATTCCTGACAATATAGAACAACTTATGGATCATGTCATGAAAAGTACCACTAAATCCCCTTTCCATTATCAGTGACACAACAGGGAAGTTTTTCTACTTCTTATAAAATGACATGGTAATATCCCTTATTTTAGGGAAGGTCCAAATTTTCATATTTATCCTTGTTAAATTTCTCATGAATCAGTCATTTCCGAATAGACCATTTTGTACACGATAATATACATGCTTACTCAAGTCTCATGAAAATGTAACCTTCCAGAATTAGACAGTTCACTTCTTCGAAACATATGCATAGTATTGAGCCATAGGAACTACGAATGCAATCACTAACAGCCCACCAACTACAAGTGTGAATTGTCCTCTTTTCTCATCAGTTTCCTCTCTGGATTTAAAGTTGGACTCTCTTTTGTTATCCTTGAGTTTGGGGCCACCAGGATCAGGAAGGCCATCAATGGCAGCAACAAGACGTTTGGCAGTGCTGAAAATTGCTTCATTGTACTTCTCTTCAGTAGCCAAGACTACAAATATTGAAACCAATAGCCTCACCATCAGAAACAAGAGCATTAATGTACAAGTTTCACTGTTAAAATAAATTTGTTCTGAGGTCGCTAACTCTCCAATATGTACAGCAAGAGTTGTCTAGAGAGTTAATACTCGATCAAATAGTCATCTGGACAGAAAAAACATATGACAGTTGATAGTTCTGTGTGAAACTTCCGAAATTTGGTTTATCCAAAAAACACTTTAAATCCATGCATCTGAACCCCCTTTTTCTAGATTATGAGGCTTTCAATATCAACTTCACTAAGAAAGAAATTTAGGCACTGCACTAATTTTATCAATTGCTAAATAACTGGACAAGACCTTGGGCCTTAGGTTTAATCTTCCAGAATAGACAGCTCAAGGGAGAATACTCCAAAAACAAATTAAAAAAAAATTCATCCCAGTATATTGCCTCTTAAAATTGTGCTGCGAGTTTATGAATTCTTACAAGACCCATGGAACAACGAAAGAGGGAAGTTAAAGAATGACGTGGTGAAAGCTCATGAAGTAAATAGCAGTAGCAGGCAACGACTTCTCACCTCCTATATCTGTCACCACTCATACTGGGAGGGTACTAATTATCCCTGCCATTCATGATGAGTTAAAACAACAGGAGTGGTGTGATCTCTTTCAAGCATTTTTTTTCTGCAATTTTCAAACAAAATCCTCATTCCTCTGCATTGTCTCAGGGTCATTACAAATATATCAACAATTAGGTGAACTTTGTTGAAGTTTGTGTTTCTAGGTCCTGTTTGTAACTCAATAGACATGACAAGGAGACTCAATTTCACTAAATTGCTTACATGCCATTTGTAAAGATATGACACAATGGTCTAACTCAACCCAAAAGCTAGCTTATGAGGGCAGGATTGGCCAAGTCCTTTTCCAACCAATGTGGGACTTTAATCCACTCTAACACCATTATTAATGTGATCAAGAGCATTAGACTTTTCTAACCAAGTATACTCAATGAAAAGTATTCTGTATCATACTAATTCTCTGTACTATACTTCATGTCCTTCCCAAGATTGTTAATCGTACTTATTGTCAATGTTCTCAATAAGCCGTTCAGTTGGAAATCAACCTCAATGACATAATTAATCAATGTGCCCAAACGACAAGGAACTGAAAGCAAGTATATCCTACCTGGAAGGTTCTCTGAGACGGTAGCATCAAGAACAGAATCTCCAACAGCCTTTACAAAATCAGGGCCACCAGTTATTGCGCCTTCCTTTTGACTTGTAACGAGCACAACTATACCCTTATCATTTCCTTGTTCAACACTAGGGTACCACTTCTCCAAAACTTGGTCAGCATACTCAAAAGCATCAGCTTTGCTCTACAAAACACAAAATTTACCATTTCCATTATTTTTCCTTCCTCAGTAGTTTACATATTGAGATCTACCAGCACATAAAGGTTTTCCAAGACAAGAATTTACAAAAGAACTGAAGTACTTTAAGGCATATCAAGTCGAAAAGCACTATAAAGATTGAGACTTTTCTACTCACATAAATATAATACAGAATACCAATTAATAGATTATCAGCGAGATGAAGAAGAGAAGCATACAGTGAGCTTGCGGACTGTGATGAAATTAATGTGGAAGCCTTTTCTCTTCTCCACATCAGACAACAATGCCTTCAAATCAGACTTTGTCACCCTGCTAAGCACACCAGCATCATCAACCACATATGAGTCCTTTGGAGGACCTTCATTTAACACATCAAATTCAGATGCCAATGCAGAACCAGAGGACACAACTGGAAAAAAGTTGAGGGCTAAAGAAATAGCTAGAGCAGCTAATCCTTGCTGGACATGGGAAACCCAACTTTTGGGTACTGAAAAAGATTCTTTTTCAATCTGGGAATGCTGTTTTCTGAGGCTGCAGCAAATTGTCTTAGTTGATCTAGGTAAGTGAGAAAGGGAAAGAAAGGGCTTTGAAAGGGGAGTTTTGGGGTTGAAGAGAGGAGAAAAAGGAGGGGAGAGAATGGTTTCCATGGGAAGAGAAACAGTAACAGACCAAAAATTGTGAGATCATACAGCAAAAAGTTGTTTTTTTGTTCAGTGTGACATTGGCTCTCCGTTTCTGGTCCTCTTTTTTTGTTCAATATTTCGGGTGGTTTGTGTTGGGCTCTGTTGTGTCGTCTTCATTGGTTGAGGCTGAATCTTGATCTGTTATGGATAACGTTTTTTCTCAGCCATGGAGATACATAAGGGCATTCTGGTCTTTCATTATCACAAAAATGGTGACAGGTGGCAGTCACTAAACGGTAAGCACAACCAGCTAACTTATGCTGCGAAGTAGCAAATAAATCCTCCTTAAACCCTCTTCTCATATTCCCAAAACCTCCATTTCCGTCTTCAATCTCCTTGATCACAAATGGCTTTAGGGCGATTGCACACGCTTCGAAACATCTATAAAACAGTTGAAATTGCAGAATTTTCTACCTTGTAAGCTGCTGTATTATAGTTTCTGTGCATTATTTACAATCTCTATTCTCAAATTCATATAATGCATTTAAAGTTCTTTCTCCATCATATTTGTTTAAATGCAAAAAGGATTTATAAGTGAAACAGCCAGTTGCCGTTTCCGATTAGGTTAAAAATGTTTTTTTTTCCGGATTTAAAAGGTGTCTCTTGTGTCAAATCTGACTCTTTATTTGATACTGCAGGCTTGCCAGCTCAAGAAACAATTCAAAATCTATTACAAATGGTAAGTATATGATGCATTCAATTTCTAGTTCTATCTCTCAAATGGTTTTGTTGAAATTTACTTCATTTTAGTTGTGTCTAGAAGATTGAAAGATAAAGTGGAATAGGCGAATGAATTGTTTTTTATGGTTGTTGTTCTCACTTATGGGATTGGTTGCAATATAAATTCGTGTATTAAGTTGGTGTATTTGTAGCTGAATTGCATCATATTGGAATAAATTTATTGATTTCTGATTATGAAATTTTTAAGTTTCTGCCATCCTTTTCCATTTCATTCATTTCTGTTCTTATGAGGGATAACTCGTTCCTGTAACAAATTGAATTGTATTTCCTTGTGATCTGATACCAAGTGCTGGAGCGATTTCTCTTGCTTATACAAATTGTCAGACTTCCATCCAGGGAATAATCGATCTACAACAAAGACCTCTTCACTTGGTGAAAGATCACTCACTCTGAATCAATTAGTTTACTTGCTTCCTTCTTGTTTCCTTTTTGTTCTGTTGACCTCTCTGCCTTTTAGATTTGAACTCTGAGCTATTAGTGGAACAGACATATTTCAACTGTCTACTCTTGGTGTTCAGTTCCACATATCACACTGAGGAGCTTGTCATCCTGCATGCATAAGGACCGTGGAGGTATCCCCTGGACGCCTGGAGATAATACAATGCTCCGTTCAACTACGGTGAGTTAGATTTGAAAAGAAATATCAAAATTTTGTCGGGCGCAACTTTTCTTTTCTTTTTATAATTTTAATTTTGTGAGCATTTTATCCAAGTTTTAACTTGCATGTAACTAATAGTTGTCTCGAGTAGTTTCAGCACCTTGTGTTTGACAGTTGACGGAGCATATTGAAATTTGAGATTCATTAAGAAGAATTTTATGACTAAGAATCCCAAAAAGTTAGAGAACTCTATTTTGACCTAAACTTTCGTTATTGTCGTAGTTTATAATTTTCTTATATTAAGTAGCTTTAACTCCAATATAAGAGTTCTCTTTCCTGCTGTTCACCAACCAATTGAACAAGAGCTTTATCTGCTCTTCTTATTTCACATAAAATAAGAGAAGTTTAGGCTACGGGGAGTCTTGCAGCAGAAGAGGTGAATTTTCTTTGAAGTCTATGGAATCCCAATTAATGGTTGACACTTTTATGGTGTGTCCTTTATCTCTTTTACACGGATCAAAAGTTCTTTTTGAACTATTTCAATGTTGTTTTAAAACTGGTTGATCAGTTAATCTGTTGCTGTCTCTTCTGTACTATTTCTCCTTTTTAGTTTGCTTACTTTTTCTTCTTGTGGAATTGATACTTCTGATCATTTTCCTTGTATCAATTGTATATCCTTATTTTGTTGAATGAGAGCTTTGATCACTCCCCCCACTTTCACTTTCTGTCTAGATGCAGGAGCCAATAAGCTATGGTTACATGCGGTCAGTAACAACTCATGCAAAAGCTCCAGCTCAAGCACGGCAAATGGTAGCAAAATTGAAACACAGTTAGTGATGAATAAATATGCATGGTTTCGTTTTGGTTGTTACTCGTTAATGTTTAGCACATTAATCTATCACGGCCTTTAGATTATTCTTTTTGTTATGGTAATTTCCTCCCTTGGTGAGTGGGGCCCACAATCTTAAGGTTAGAGATAGATGTGCTTTCCACTCGAGCTATCCTCTCTTGTCAAAATAAAATTTTCTTGTATAATTAAGTTGGATAAACATTTAAGCTTTAAACTTTTCCCGTCTATAGGGAGCAGTCAAAGTGGCTATGCGGAGTCCTGGAATCATATATGAGCCTTATGCCCCTCATGACAAAATCCCGTTCTGGAAGCGGTAAATAAGACTTCTCATGTAATTCGCTATTGATTTTCATTGTTCGCTCTTCTGATTAACATCTAAATATAAGACTTCTACTTTGCAATCAGTTTTAGTCTATATGTAACAGAGAGAAAAATATTATGGTGCTTAAGTAACTTTTGGTGTGGCAATCTGGGCCCCTCAAATTCTTTGTTCTAGATACAAACTGGCAGTGATTAGGACAAGATGGGTTGTATATACTCACATAAGATGGAATCATAAGGAGAAAATGTAATGTGGAGAAAACTGAGGCAAGCTAAATATGGACAACAAGCACCACTGTGCACAAATGAGGTAGTAAGTTCTTTTTTTTTTTTCTTTTGATAACTGAGAAATCTGTTTGTGGCCAGCCCTTTGGGACTAAGGTAGTAAGTTCTTATGGGCGTGGTATATGGAAACATATAAGAAATCAATGGACTACTTATTAGAAATATCTAATTCAAAGTGGAAATAGAAGGTGCTTTGAAGACGGAAAGGAGATGATTTATGTTGTCAAATATGGATGTGTTTAAAATTTGTACTATTGGATGAAAGTAAATTTTGATTTAAATGTGTGTGACATGCTGGACTTGTTAGAATCTTTGAATCTGTATTGTAAACCAAGTCATGCCTTCTGTACTTGCTGGAGTACTATCTTGGTGCCATTTATCTATAAATCTCTACCTTATAAGAAACGTCTTGTTCAAAGTAGGGAATGTAAATTCACCTTGACAGATGCATAGTTAGGTCATACCCTCCTTAAAGAAATGTTTTCAGATCTCATTTGTAGTGCTGCTGATAAAGAGGTCACAGAAGCTGAGTGCATTATAAATAAAATTAGAAGTGCTTCATTCAGTGATTTGGAGTTCTTTACACTTTACAATCATGCAAAACAACCTGTGTTCAACTTATCAAATCTTGATATCAGGTATTTCACTAGAAATGGTTGGCAAAGGACAAAGGAGGATCTTATTTCTGAGGTAGTTATTTGTGCATCTGTCCATTCTATATGCACCCATTTGTCCTGCTACTTCACTACATTCACAAAAATAATTTGTTTCAAGATCTGCTATTCTTAAGTTTTTTACCCCTCATAGCTTCTTCCTTCACTTAGACTCGGGTTAATTGAAAAAATTATTGAGATTATTTAAGGGTGAGTATTTTTTGGCTTTGGGGTATGATGGAATAAAGCAAAATGACTCTTTAAACTGTCTGCGCTTCTTTCAATTGTGAAG
>JAABOM020000001.1:30671964-30687939 GCA_011800125.2 Solanum clarkiae | reverse complement strand
TTTCAATTGTGAAGTAGCAGTTAGTCAATGCAACTTTCGACGCTCATCATGGGTCATCCGGAAACAATCGCGCTATGGTTTTAAACATAGTGGTCAGGCTGCGTACATCCGACCCCCCCCTCCCCCCTTACCCCGCAATGGACGGGAGCCTTTGAGGCATTGGGGTAATGTTGTTGTTGTTGTTGTAATCATTGTTGCGCTTGTTCAGTCATTTTGGGTTCACATACTATTTTGATCTTCCTAATACGTATGATATCACAGACAATCACTGTGATTTTGATTGACCCCTTTATCATTGGACTTGGTGTTACTCAATTTGCCTGATAGTAAACAACATTCTCGCTGTTGCTTCAGATGTTGCCATATTTGATCATCAGGAATGACTAAACTGTCCTGTATTTCTTCATCTCCAATTGTTATAAGAAGGCGTTACCTTTTTTACAGAAAAAAAGTTATTCTTTTTTATGTGCTTAAGTCTATATTAGTTGTAGGATATTTTATTGTTTCTTGGTGTAGGAGACAATTTCCCATTTGATATGACGTTGATGTAGGAAATACGCTTGGGGTTGCATCGGTCAGACTATATGCTGGATGAACAAACTAAATTACTTCTGCAAATAGAGCTCAACACAATTTCATCATCATTCCCAGGGCTAAGTTGTTTGGTCAGTGAGCTTCAGAGGTAAAATAATCTATGTTAGCTTATGTAGAAATGCTTCCATTTTTCAATAATAAAATGCATTGTAATGTCCTCATCAAAAAAATTCAGAAAACTGGAGCGAGTAACAAAAACCTTCAAGGGTTCTAACAATCAGCTAATGATATCTGCAGCATAGTTGGGTAAATGGTGTGTTATAGGACTATCTGGCATTGATAGTATCCAGACCTTCTGTTGTAATTTTATCAAGTAATTTCTTGGTTTCTTGTTATATGACGACATTGTCAGTGTATGCATGCGTGAATATCGAAAAGACAACTTCAGATCATAAAACATCTAGCTCTTTCTCCTCCAAAGCCCACATAGAACTTGATATTAATTGTTGTTTGCAGGAGCTTGCTTCAAAAATACAAAGAAAACATTGGAGTAGATCCTAACAGAATTCCCGCAAATAATGCTGTTAATCAATTTGCAGAAGCATTGGCTAAAGCTTGGAATGAATATGGTGATCCAAGGTCATTTGATTTGAGAGATTTTTTGCTTTACTGGAAAGTTAGGTCTTTGAAGTTGTACTAACGTAAATACATATTGCAGAGCTGTGATTATGTTTGTGGTTCAAGCTGAAGAATGTAACATGTATGACCAGCATTGGCTCTCAGCTTCATTGAGAGAAAGATATCCTACTTTAAGTGATAGATGTGGATTTAATGTATATAACATGGGACCAGGAGGTCAGGATTTCAAGCCCTAGAAACTGCCTCTGGCAGAAATGTAAGGTAAGGCTGCATATAATAGACACTTGTGGTCGGGCCCTTCTCTGGACCCTGTGCATAGCGGAACCTTTAGTGCACTGGGCTGCCCTTTTATCATGTATCTAATGAAAGGAAGATGGCTATATTTAAGACACTTATGATTATGTTGGTCTGAAGTATCAAAAATGCAGTCTCTTTAGCACATCTGTAGTGATTTACTTGTTAATTCTCCTAAAGATATCTCCTTAGCTTATAACACACATCAAGTTACAACTATCAGAAAGACACTGGCCGAAATTGATGCACTTGGAGAGCTTCAACAAGATGGTACCCTTGTTGTGTATGTAAACTTTCTAACAAAATGATGTGTTAAAGCTGTTAAATTCGCACTTTCTGTATGGAAAGCTTAAAAGTTTTAGGATTGCAGAGATGGTCAAGCTGTGGCAGTCATTTATTTTAGAGCTGGATATGCACCAAGTGACTATCACTCAGAATCTGTAAGATAATCTTTTATGCTGCTTGACTGTGGTTTTTATCAAATTACTGGATTACTTTTAAATTCTATGCTCATATGTGCAATAACCAGTATTTGCTGATATAAGAGGTGGATACCCTCTGTACAGTCGCAAATTTGTACATGGCTCGATTTGTTTGATAAATCTATCTGTTGGTATCTTTATGAAACATAATCTCATGCCATTTAATAGTTCTTATCGAGTCTGTATATACCTGAAGCGAAAAAAGGAATAAGCGATACCTTTAGAGTAAAAAGGAAAAACAATTCCAAGCGGAAAGTTGTCTGGTAAAAACAGTGGGCATGGTACGCAGGGGGAGGAACGAACAGGTTATCTGCCTATTTTAGCAGGAAAACTTTAAATCAGAATTGCTTAGATACAGAGGTGAGGGAAAACATGGGGTACACTATTGAGAAGAAAGAGAATGAGCGCATGATTTTGGGTGGAAGCAAAAGGGCTGTTTATCACTGATCAGTGGCTGAGGGGTAGTCAGCTGTAGTTTTCAGACCCCAAAACAAGATTAGCCTATTTCATGCACTTATGACGAGATGCCTAGTAAAGTTGATGAACTCCATATTCCAAGGCATTAAAACCGCTCTTAGGGCAGGTTCCACGTGGGCTTGGATATCAAAGGTTCCTTGCGAGCATTATTTTCGATAACCAATTGAAATGGAACTGTTTGGACGCCTAATTCAGGGTAATGTGCCTCATCATTTTAATTGAACAGTTAAAAAGGCAATCTCTGGTTCTTATAGTTAGTCTTATGGATATCTACTTTCTGCAAAATCTTTGAAAGCATCTCTAATGTATGCGCACCTGCTTTTGGGTAGAGGCTGGTTTGATTCATAATTACAGTTCAATAGTTGAGATTATGGAAGTGGCCTGAATAGAGAGATCGCCCATTTACTGTTGCATCTCGTTGTGACCTCCATTAGGTAAACACTTCCCAGTTACCTATCATCTTTGCTTGATCTGTTTTATGCAATTTATTATAGGAGTGGAAAGCTAGGCTGCTGATGGAGCAATCACGTGCAGTCAAGTGCCCTTCAATTTCCTATCATTTAGCTGGCACCAAGAAGATTCAGCAAGAGCTTGCAAAGCCCAATGTACTTGAAAGGTAAAAGCTCAACTCAGGCCGTGTCTCTAGTGATTCAGTAATTAGTAATTACACTTAGCGTCTTGATAAGCTCAAAAGCTGTCTATTCAAGTGTTTATATTTGAGACTGGATAATTATTTGGGATATTCCCTCTTCCTCTCTGTAATGGGGTTCTGGAAAGGCAAAAGTCAATTCATTCAGTGCTTTATAAAATGATTGTCATGAATTTTGCCATTCTGTTGCTCTCCTTCCCTGTGGAGCAAAAAGAAGGTAAATTAAATGTCTAAGTTTACAAGATATAAATACCCAGACAGTTAGAAGTGGAATGTTTTGTACGGTTTGTAAGTTAATGAATACAATTATGCTGTCATTGAGATTTACTTTTCCTAATACTCTATCTGTGATTTGGTAAACTTCCGTCCTTGTTCTATGAGCAGGTTTCTGGACAACAAAGATGACATTGCCAAACTACGGAAATGCTTTGCAGGGTTGTGGAGCTTGGATGAATCCGAAATTGTCAAGGATGCAATTGAGAGGCCTGAATTGTATGTCATGAAACCACAACGAGAAGGAGGAGGTCTGGCTCATGAAATTGCTCATCTATATTGTAATTACGAATCAAATTCACTAATACTAGATGCTCTTCTCACCTCAGGAAACAATATCTATGGGGAGGATGTCAGAGAAGCTCTTCTGAAACTGCAAAAGGAAGGCACTGGAAGTGATGCAGCCTACATACTAATGCAGAGGATTTTTCCGAAGATCTCTCACTCGATACTAATGCGAGAAGGCATCCCTCATAAAGAACAAACCATATCCGAGCTTGGGATATACGGTTCCTATTTAAGGTAATTAGTGAACATGCCATATTGCATCCCCACTCCCCACCCCAATTTAGCGTAAGAATGAAAAAAAGAGGAACAGACACAAGGGCGAACATTGAAACAACCTTTTTAACCGAGGCACGTTCCAATCCGTGCTGTCAGATTACGTTTTGATTCATAGAATGAGGTAAAAAAGGATAAAAATTATTTGAATAACAAATGAGCCAAGAATGATCTTCTTTCTGTTGGAAACCTAAGTTCGAAAGTATTGCTGCCCTCTAACATCTTGTGCTGATATGCACATAATATGCAGGAACAAGACAGAAGTTCTAATCAACCAACAGGCTGGTTACTTGATGCGAACAAAGGTCTCTTCATCAAATGAAGGGGGAGTTGCAGCCGGTTTTGCAGTTCTGGACAGTATATACTTAGTTTGATTGAATTGGCTTGCAGATTGATGCTATAACAAGGGTTGGATGTGGAAGCTGAACAAGAGGTTTCCTACATTATGTTGGAACACAATGGTGTTAGCTTGTTTAACCTTCCATTGTTTTCCGTTGTTTTTTTCTTGTTTAACATCTTAAATAAATAGAGGTCCATATCTGAAGTGAACAAAAGAATGATAATTAATTCAAAGTTTTTGCTTGCAATTTAAACCAATTCAGTGTTTGGCCTGTGTTACCCCAAGGGCCTTACTGCTCTGCTAGAAACAGTACTAAATATGTAATTCACAATTGTTGGTACTACTATGGTTGCTGTCCTGCATTTCTGTTTTCCCTACTGCTTTGTGATCTTATTAGAATGTGCAACATCTGCATTACTCAAATGACATATGTCATCTAATTTATAATTATTGAGACGTTGCAGTGTTCTGTTTGTAGAAGTTTAAAGCATGCATATTTGATGTGGAAAAATGTAATTAACTATTGCTTAGTGAGAAAATGTAATCAAGTATGTACAGAGAACAGTGTGAATTCATGAAATAACAGCAAGAAGACCAAAATTGGCAGGTAATATAAAAAATCAAATGCTTTCAGGTATACAGGTCCAAATTGAAAAACCAAACGCGTCTGCTCATGATGATGTAATTGTGATGACACAACTTGGAAAAACGTCAATGAAATTATTAACTGAAATCAACACAATCTGAAGTGTAAGGAATGAAGGCCAAGACAGACCAAAAGCGAAAACCATATTGACAAAATGGGTGTACAAGGAAAGAGGCATATAAGTGCATGTCTATTCTAATTCTAACAGAGACCAAAATGGTTAATTTTCGTGGAATAAAGTCTTCATTAGTCCTTCCAGCCAAGCTCAATGGCTCGAGTCTCCCACAGTGCAGAGAGCTTGCGCTCTTCTATCAATGCAGCTTCAGCCTTTTCCCTACCTCCCTCACATGTATCTATCCCTATGTTGCACTTCTCTGCTTCTCTTTGGTAGTGTGCAGATGCTTTTTTGGCGCTCAAAATCAGAGCCTTTGTGCGTCCTAAAACGCCATCAGTAACATTTTTATGCAAGCTAATCTCCTCTGCTAGTAAAGTAGCAATGTCTTTTTTCATCTCTTCATTCATTTCAGGATCATTTTTACCACATTCTGCATTGAAAAAAGATCCAATGATTAGAAGCAGCAGCTTAAACCAAGTTAGACCTCTGCTCCTAAATTTTCATATATGCTACCCAACAGCGACCTACTTAACTGCAGGCAGCACACTGTTGTGAAAGACAATATAATTAGATGGAAGCACAGTGCTATATTAATCAGACAAATGGAGGAAGTGGAACAAAGGGTGGCTCTTTCTCTCCTTTGTTTTCAGTATTCTAGACAGTTCTTCACAACTTTTAGCAGATATTAAACAGTCAGTTTGCCCCCAACATCTCAGCTTCATTTTTTTTCCCCAAATAATATGTAGTGCTACGTTGTTAGTTGTGACTAGTGCTATCAGGATTTAGACACAAGAAAATTTTAAAAAAAGATGGATAATGTTTCAGTCAATTGCTGGATTAGAGTCGCTATAAATCATATCCCCATAGCCAAAAGATTTAATCACAATCATATTCCCATGGCCAAAAGATTTAATCATTCTCCGCTATCTCGCCTTCATAGAGTGACTTTTACACAGGGAACAGTTAAACACTTCAGTCAATTTTGTAGGGGATTACTTGAATAACTTTATAACTTATGGTTTTTCAGGCACTAAATGAAGCAGAGAACTAACCTGCCAATGAGCTGTTTAAGATGTCTGCAAAACAACACATAAATAGGAGATAAGAATCAGCAGGACTCAGGAATACAGCATAAAAGATGTCAATTCTGCTTTGTAAGATAAAATTATTTCCAATAACTACGCTACTTTTCAAACATCGAGCAGCAAGTAAAAAGAGGGAAGTACTGAATAAAGATATAGCTTAAAATTTTGTTATAATGGACAAAATAAGACAATATGATTCAAGAATCTTGCATGTTTATTTAAAAACTGTATAAAGGTATTGCAGCATGGCAGTATATAAATTGGATAGTATGATATACTGATGGAAGTATCATCATTTATATGTAAACAATCTTCCTCCTCTTCAAAATAGAGAACCTCAAGTCCTAATGATTTAGAAGGCATGCAGTCTACTCCAATCAGGAAAAACTAACAAACTATTTCAGCAAACTCTTGGAAAACCTCTTTCTTGGAACCTACTATGCCACTTTGGCAGATGCAAATTTATCCAAAAGTTCTTATTCTTAAAGAAGTTTGTCTGGCATGAAGAATTTCTCCCATGTGCCAGAAGCATATAGTTCAAAATCTAAATACAAAAGCAAAGGGTCAGTACTCTGAATAAGTTCAATAAAATGCTCTGTTACCACCAATGCCAACAATAAAAGGCATCTATAGCTTAGATAAGTCTCAATCTAGTATTCAGGATGAAAGTTTGGAATTGCGACAACTGAATAAATTCAATTTTATAAAGTTTCTTCCAGGCCACCAGTTATATCGTGATTCCAATTTATGCCCTCAGAGAATCATGGCTCCTTATGGAAATTAATAAATCAAAACAGATTATTTGGAACATGGCAACAACTTAATGACGGTCTCTTCAATGAAATATTCCTTTTCCAGTATAATTCTCAAATCAACCATGAATTAGAAAGAACTGCATATAATTCTCTTCAATGAAATATGTAATAGTTCCTTTTCCGGGAAATTAATAACGGTCGCTTCAATAAAGTGCCTTTCTCTTGCATATCATTTTAATCGTGACCTGCACCAGTTCTGAGCAAATTCACTTAATTCTAGTGGATTTCCAGAAAACTAACTTAAGATTATCCTCGCTGTGAATTTGGAAGTATAATAAAACATTTGATTTTTATACCAGGACAAAATATCTTAAATATATAAGACAATACACTCGTAAGTGTTATTTCTGTCATGAATATTCTCTTGCCATACTCGATAGGAACATATGGACTTAGAAAGGAACTTTCGGTTAGACATGTGGAATTGGCTAAGCATTGCATTAGAACAAATATAGAGCCAGGATGGATGGTTTGTGTCTATTTCCAGTTCTTCCTCCGGTGGAACCTCCAAAAGTTTCCAAGTCACAGAAATTCCTTCTAACATCTAGTTATAGTTCATTTTCCACCACTATAATTGGAAAAAACAAAGTATTAATAGTTGAGGTTCCCACCAGTTTCCTCAATTGGTAAATACTTGAAACAAAAATGGATCATAGTTCGCCTATTTGGATGATAATTCACAAGCACCACCATTGAAGATTGAACGCTATACAAGTTTTCTAAATCAAATTGTTCATACATAGATTAAAAAAAACTTAGCAGGTAAAACCAAGACCTTAAACAATATCGCTTCATCATAAAAAGTAGAAACTCAACTTTAAATGAAGTAGGATTCTCAATATATAAAAGGCATTATTTTTAGTCATTAGGATCAAATCAGACAACACAAATACTCAACCCACAGAATTTAAAGCATTAAGCAAGATTTAGCATCCAAATAGAGATGAGCTGACTGACCTAGAGGTGAGAACATGGGATCCTCCTCACAATCACAGAAACATGGAGGGCATGAAGACAAAGCCCTAGAATGCCGCAATGTTGGTGATGTCACCATGTAAACAACCAAAAACAAACCCGCCAGAACCAAAACATATCTCATAGTCCCAGGCCAAGAGGACCTATAGTCTGATGGATAAGCCATAAAAGTGTCCCTAAAACACACAACAAAAGTTCCAAAACCCAACTATCAGTACACAAAACAAACAAACAAACCAGATTTCAATTTCAAAATCAAGAAAAGACAACAAAACTACAAATCTGAAACTCCCAATTTCAGATTTCACCATGGATCAAACACCCTAAAAAGGACACATTTTCCATACCTGTGTCAAAAAGATCAAAACTTTCTAATAATCTCAAACTCAAACTCAATCATTTGAGCAAGTCTGAACAAAAACCCACTTAACAAAATGGGTCTATATCCTAATGCCTTGCGAACCCACAACGGAAAAATAATGTATAAGCACAAAAATGACGGTAGTGAGCAGTATTCAAGCTTGAAATCCAAAGATACAAAGAGAGAGAAAAAACACAAATAGTAATTTGCTGTAGTGGATTAGGAAAAGTAAAAGGTATCTCAGATCCCAAAACGGAGAGACGAAATATATGGAGTTTGTTTTACAGATGCAGCATTAGTAGAAGAGTAGTAAAGAGGGAAAATCGGTAGTGAAGAACAAGTCTCTTGCTTTTTAATGCAGTGTTTGATCATCATTCAAACACTAAAAATGGTGTCTTAGTGCTAATCACAATTTAATTTAACTTTAATCAAAACCGGGAAAATAGAGTTATTCAGTGGGCCAATAAATATGCCCCACGTATGTCATTTACTGTTCCTGTGTGGTCCCCAAATTTGTAAGAAATTATTCATTCGTCCTGAAAAAAACATGTATTTATCTTATTTTAATATTCCGTGGTGGAATTTAAGAAAATAATTTTTTTTTTTAATTTTATGGTCTTAAATTAAAGTTATAAAATGTCTTTTAATCTATGTTGTTGGAAAAAAAGAGCTTATTTTTTTTTAAACAGATTGAAAAGATAGATTATTCTTTTTTAAACAAAAGTATGATAAATTTAGTAAAGTAATTTTTTAAAAAAAATTTAAAAACTTAAATTAAGAATATATCAAATATTTAAAATATCTTTTAATCGTGTTATCATCAACTAAAAGTTGCTAAAATGAAAGGAGGTATTCTTCTTATTATTATTATTATTATCTAAGGCTGGGATTATTCAATTTGAAAAGGCAATTTAGACCATAACACTAAAATATCATTTTTTTGAGCTGCCAATTAATTTATTTTTCAAAAAAAGTAATATTCCCGTTGGGCTGTTTTATTATTCCTTTTAATAAGAAAATGTAGGTCCAATGCTGCGAATTAAAGTCACTTGCTCAATAGTGAAAATTGGTCCGTACGAGAGCGCATATTTGGCCAAATTTTCAAAATTTATTTATTTTTAGAAGTACTTTTTATTGGAGAATAAAATCTTGTGTTTTGCTAATTAATTTTGAAAAAAATTATCCATACTGGAGCAGTTATTTGTACTTGGTTAAAGATTCCAACGTGTTTTGGAGAAAAATTATTAATAATATTTATTCTACTTAAAGTGCTTACTTTTTTTCCTAAAAGCTTGATTAAACACTTAATTTCTTTAAAATAATTATATTTTTAACTTGTGAAAAAGTTTGTCCTATATTACGTTAAAAGTGTTGTTGGGAGTTGTTGAGTTTATGGTGAAGGAGTTCTTGTTCCATGGGGAGGGTTAAAGGAAACAACCTCTCTACTTCTATGAGGTAACGGTAAGGTCTGCGTACAATCTACCCTCTTAAGACTCCACTTGTGAGATTATACTGGATATGTTGTTGTTGTTGTTGAGTTCTTGTTCCATGGAAATCTTGAGAGTCAGACAGGTAAAGGACAAAATTACTATTTCAAAGAACGCCATGCACCATATGTCAAAATTAAAGTAAACTAAAAGTACGGAAAGCAAAAAGAAAAGAAATTTAAAAAAAAAATCTTTCAAAGACAAATTCAGATCCACCGAACAAGTTTAATATTTTAAATTTTAGAAAGAAAGAAGAAGATGAAAGAATCTGTCGACCTCATAATCCAAATTAGCAAAGCAAGTGTTAAAAGATGAAACCGATCAGTTTAAAATACTCTCTTCATCCCAAAATAAGTATTATTTTAACTCATTTCATATCCATTAAGAAAAAATATCAAATATATATTTTACTATGTTAATTCTATTTATCGGATGTTTCTTAGCTAGGAAACTGAAGACTATTAATTAGAAGACATGATTCTTTAACACTACTAAGTATATCATTTAAGGAGCAATAAATAAAATGATAAATCTATTATATCACCTCTTAAATATTGAAAATCTAATTTTTGTGAAATGCATTAAAAAGTGACTATAATTAATAATAAGGATAAAGTAGAAACAAAATGATGATCAACTTATTATTTTTTAAATTGGATAACTTAAAGTGAATATCCATTTTTAATATAATGAATAAATAAAAATGAAGAGGAAGAGAATACAAATTGTCTTTAATTTTTTAAAATAATTATTTTTTTGAAACTAATTTATTTTTATATCCTAAAAAAAAACTTAATTTGAAATGAATGGAATAGAAAGGGGTGACACAATTTAATATTCGCATTCCAACTTTGACTCCTTGTCTCATACTCATAGTATTAGTAACATGTTTTGTGAGGAAGTCAGTCAAATTTTATCACGTTAGACTCTTAAACATTGCTGAGAGACGTGCTAAGGTTGAACATTAACCGTAATGAAATATATCACTAAGAGAGGGACTGACTTAATAACAATCTTATTGATTATAACATAACTAATTAATAATTAGGGAATCCATGTCCAACACCTTAATTAACTATTTCACACATAGACGTACCTTAAAAAGTAATACTAGCTAGCACAACTAATTTAGATAATAGTATTCTCGTCATCTGAATCTTCTGCAAAACAATCCATGAAAGGATATGAATCACAAACTCCCTGCCAATTAAGCCCTGCAGGACCATAAGCTTTACATTTTTGATCCTCTATCATATCAGGAGATAGTCCCCATTCGCGAAGCTTCTTGTCATCGTGATGAAATGCTAGGCTATATTCCCCTCCGTGCCCTAATTGCAGCACTTGAAATTCACTAACTTTCATCCTGTTGAGATCCTCGAATTGCTCGATCGTCCAGTCGAACCATTTCATGAGGAAGATTCGACTGGATAGTCCATGGGTAACGATGATGATGTTCGTCTCTTCACTGAACTTGTTCATTGCTATGTCCCTCCTCAAGCATTCAATATAACCTGCGTTTTGTTATATCATGATACAGAATCATACTGAGGTAAGGGGTGTCGGGGGACAGGGGAGGAGAAGACTTTGAGCTTGCAAACTGTAGAAAAGTCGAACAACTAGTCAATAATTTAATTAAGTTCCTGTTTAATTAAAAATACACTTCAAATTAACGTCAAGGTAACATTTTAGCTCAAGGAGGAGGATTGAAAGATCTGGAAACAGTCGCTTTATGTTTTTAAACATAGGGGTTAGGCTGCATACATCCGACCCCCCTTCACCCCGCAATGAGCGGGAGCCTTTTGAGGCACTGGGGTATGTTGTTGTTGTTGTTGAGGAGGAGGATTGAAAGGAACATCCAAACTACGCTCAAGAAATTAAAATGAAAAAACAGAGCACTTCAAATGCATAATAACAACAACAACAACAAGCACCCTGTTCTGAAAAATAAAGATAATGGTTAAGCACACATATGAATTATACTCTAACCATGAGTTGCTCTTACTACTGGATTTAAAAAACCTCGCGAATTGACTTGGATTACAGGGTGGTTCTGGCTTCATTAACGGCATCTTTTGCCGTAAGTGATTATTCCTTATCTCAAGACCAATTTGGTTATTGGGCAGTGAAAATAGTAATAGGTGTCCCTGATGCTATTCCTGTAATAGGATTAACTTTGGTCAAATTATTGCGTGAAAGGACAACTTTGGCTCATTTCTATAGTTTAGGTACTTTTGTATTGTGCTTTTACTATCATATTTATGCTAATGCACTTTCCAATGATACATAAATAAAGTATTTCTAAGCCTTTTTATATTTTAACTATCATTAGTACTCAGTGATTTCCTTTTTCACATAGTAAACGAAAATAACGGATAATTAAGGTATGAAACTCAGAACAAAAATAACATTAGAACTTACTTGATATACGATCATAAACTTCAGCCCCAGTTTCCCCACCAGGTACTCTGTAATAAAACCTCCCATACGTTACCCGTTCCTCCTTAATCCTTGCTATACCTGCAGGATCATGATAGTTCCCAAAATTCAATTCTCTCAGCCTGTACTCTTCCTTCACGCCCATCACTCTCCTCTTCGGGAACGACCCTCCGATCTCTCTCAACGTCCTTCTCGTTCTCTCTGCAGGGGAGACATAGAAGAAAACCTTCCAATTATTACTATCATTTTCAGAAATCAGTTTCTTAATTTGGATTCCAGTCTGCTTGGCCTGCTCAATCCCTTTTTGGGTAAGTTCAATTTTGTGATTTGGGGTTGTTCCGTACACATTGATGTCAGCGTTTGCTAAACACTCGCCATGACGGACTAGGATTATGCGTTTGGGCAAATGGGTCTTGGAGCCATTGGTTACAGTTTTGACTCCAGACATTGATACAAAATTGAGCAGAAAGACTATTGATGTTGGTGTTATTTGGGTGATATATCATGCACCAAGTTCAGCTTGTATATATAGATGAAAAAAAAATCCCTAAACTATGATTTCAACTGTTTTGGTCCCTTAAGTTTGCAAAAATTTATTAGTACTCCCTCCGTCAGTGACACTCTTTGACTTAACATAGTGCTAAAAAAAAAAGAATTTTAAAACTTGTGATCTAAAATCATTCTTAGATATTTGTGTGGAATCATTTTATTAAGCGAAAAAGAAAATTTTTTAAAGGTAAATTGTTTCCAATTAGAATAAGATAACATTCTTTTGGGACGAAACAAAAAGGAAAGAGTGTCACATGAAATGAAACGAAGAAAATATAACATTATTTTTTGTCAAGTCAAATATTTAACAGTAAAATTTGAGGGGACTATTTTTGTCATTTTCTTATAGACTTGTATTTTTGGTATACTTCGAAAATGAAGGTGATTAAGCAACTTCAATTGAGCATCCGAGTCTTCGAAGACCTATATAATATTCGATGGGTTTATATTCAATGCATGGCATAAATTTTTAAGTTTATATATTAAATTTTAATTTGATAATAATCAACATATTATAAAATCATGTCGAGAATAAAATGAATAACTTTAAATATAGAAAATGTTAATTTTGTTTTGAATAATATATCACATAAAAATTCGACAAAAAAAAAAAAAAGCACCAAATATAGTTTATATCCTACGAAACCAAGTTGATATCGAACAAAACCTTGCGAATATCCTTTAAAGAACTGGTACTAATATACAATAATGCATAAATATTCTGAGAATAAAAGTAGGTAATGTTGCAAGAACTTCCCATGTCCCTTTTCTATTTAAATTCGGTGTTTGGTAATTGTTTTAGGACCAATTAATTTAAATTTTTTTTAGAAGTAAAATATTTTTTATCAAAGAAAATTTCAATATTAATTTCATAATTTAGATAAGAATAAAAAATGTTCCAATTTAGTCCACATGTTCATATTGGCATCTTGTGTGTAGTTTTCCCTTTAGACCTATCGATCATTAATTTTACTTATCGTGCTTGGAGAATTACATTGTGGCCCTAAACATACGGCAAAGCTTCTTAATCAAGTTACTACAACGAATTGCATATTCAAGTTAATTTACATATCTTTTAAAGTCATTTTCTGAGAAGATGAGGAAAAAAAAGGTTAATTACAACAATTGATTGAGTGATAAGAGAATATGTTATGCAATCAATAATATTTTTTAATAATTTTTTAATATTAAATTTTTTATTTTAAAAAATATTAAATTTATTTTATCTAAAACTTTAAAATTAATTAAATTGACTTTTAAAAAGTGAAATAAGACGAAAGGAGTACAACGAATTATCAAAAGACTTGCTTAATTAATTAAGAGCCTATTTGGATTGACTTATTTTAAGTGTTTTTCTGTCAAAATAGCTTTTAAGTATTTTTAGAGTGTTTGGGTAAATTAAAAAAGTGCTAATAAATCCTTGTTTTTAAGTTAAAATGACTAAAATAAGTCAAAAGTGATAAGTTAGGAATCCTATCGTATAGCTTTTGGCTTATAAGTTAAAAGCAATAAGTTCATCCAAACGGGCTTTAAGAGTCCGTTGGGCTATGCTTAAAAACTGATCAAATCTGCTTTTAAATTCTTTTTAACTTATAAAAGTGTTTGACAATTTTCAAAATAGTTTTAAAAATGTCAAAATTTGCTTAAAATAAGAAAAATATTGCGTCTTCCACAATGAAGATTTTTATTTTTTAGCTGAAAAGTTGTTATCATTTGACCAATAAAATTACCTTTTTACCTTAAATATTTTTTCATATTCCCAAAAATATTCTTAATTAAAGTAACCCTAACTACTCTTTCTTCTCATTATTTCAATTTAAACCACAACCAAACACTCTTCTCATTATTTCAATTCAAATCACAACCAAACACTCTTCTCGCCGTGCTCTCTCTTGACAAAGCTTGAGTTCTCTTCCTCCGCTGTCATTAATGTAAGTTTCACAATTTGTTTTATTTTTCATTAGTTTTTATTGCATAGTTGTTACTAGTCCAACTTTCCTTTTTGTTTAAAAAATTGGATATTGAAAAATTTCATCTTAAATTATGTATATAAAATTTACTTAAATAATAAGTTTATATTGATATTGAACTGAAATATAATTTTTTTTACTTTATTTTATTTTTATAAACAGAAAAATCTTAAAGTCATTAGTTTTTATAATGTTAACAGTTTGAAGGGTATTTCAGACATTTTCAATTAAAAAGGTGCTTAATAGCAGTTATGTATCAATCACATCAATAACTTTTTTCCAACTACATCACTTGTATCCAAACAAACAATTGATTATTTTTTAAATAAATTTCAACACTTTAAAATTTACTTTTAAAATACTTTTTTAAAAAAAATTTTTTTAAGATAAGTCAAACGGGCTCTAATTGAACTTGACTTGACCAGAGTTAACAGTTGAGTCTATTTATTATTTGGTCTTCTTATTTATTCGTCTGTGTCCTTTTTTGTTGGCGTATTAGTAGGACTAGACTTGACCAGAGTTAACAGTTGAGTCAAGGTCGATTACTGTCCCACACGGCATCTTTTAGCGTATGAGTGGAGTCAAGTTTCAGGTTTGTCAAATTAACCATGCATTTGGATATTATATTATTTATTAAATATTTATTTATTTATTTATTTTATTTAATGAAATGTTACATTAAACAGATAATTTGACATATATATGTCCTCAACTTATATAATAAATGATTTGGTGTACAAAGTTTAAGTTTGTAGATAGAAGATCAAATCATCGATTAATTCTTATAAGTTAACGTTATAGTTCACAATTTAGATGAAAATTTAGACAAACCATCAGGAAGATTTAACCCGATATTATATGTAATTTATCTTGATTATGAGAATGGTATAATTTTAAATTCTCGTACTAGTACATTTTGTATGTATTGAACAAGACCAAATAAAGATAGATGTTTTGGACTGACTGATAAAAACATGTTCTGTAAACTATTAAATGTACTTATAGTCTTAATTCTTATATAATGATTACGAGGTGTATATAGTAATTCCTATCCTCAAGAGAGAATTTTAAATATCTTGGGTCGATCATCTAAAGTAGTAGTGATATCGATGATGATGTCACACATCGTATTGGGGTAGCATGGACGAAATGGAGGCTTACTTCTGGAGTATTGTGTGATAAGAGGATACCACCTAAACTCAAAGGTAAGTGTTACGCCGAAATTTGACCGGCTTTTAAAAAATTATTAAAAATTGTTCAAAAATCAGGAATTAATCTAAACTCAAT
>JAABOM020000001.1:30654106-30671864 GCA_011800125.2 Solanum clarkiae | reverse complement strand
CTGGAAACAGCCGCTTTATGTTTTTAAACATAGGGGTTAGGCTGCGTACATCAGACCCCCCTCACCCCGCAATGAGCGGGAGCCTTTTGAGGCACTGGGGTATGTTGTTGTTGTTGTAGTTTATTCTACTTATGAATTTTTTAGATGAGGATTCTCAGGAAACAACCTCTCTACCTTTATGAGATAGTGGTAAGATCTGTGTACATTCTACCCTCCCCAGACTCGACATATGGGATTCCACTAGGTATGTTATTGTTGTTGTTTGAGTTGTATATATTAATCATCATTTTGATTTATTAAAATGTAATATTCTGAGATGGGTCGATATGCCTGATAAATTTGATGATAATATATATTGGTGAAATAATTAGTTAGTTTATGAAATTCATGTCTTTATATAGAAATTGATGATACACCCCTTTGTGAGAAGCTTATAAGTTTTCATGTGCAAATCCAGCCGGTTCATTTATTTTATCTTTGCATAACGTTGTAACACATGAAATCACCAAAAAGCATCACAAATTGACCAAGGATAGATGGGACAATTATGGAAGAGGTGGAAATATTTATTATTGAATATAAAACTTGTAATTTCACCTGTCAAAACTATAACAATATTTATCCTCTTTAAAAACCACAACTTCCCCAGTCAATAACAAAATTCATACTTCGTCCTTGATGCCAAAAGTTTGAATATTTGATATACAATTGAAAAAAATACATCTATACACCCTACTAAAAGTATGACCTTTAAATTATTAAACCCGAAAGCACATAAATAATCACCTTATATAAGTGTATAAATTATATACACTTTACATACTATAGGAGACTATACTATATTGAGGAGACTATACTATATTGAGGGGACTATACTATATAGAGGAAGAAAGAAAGAAGAAATGAAGGTTTGAAGTTTACAAGAAAGGGGTACTAATGATGCCTACAAGAGGACACACACCTCTCAGGGCCTAAAACTGCAACAACTTGAAAAGAGCTTACAGACATTTTTATCAGTTAACCAAATGAACAATACAACAGAAAGTAATGAATTGGAATGCATGGATATGGACAATGTTACGCTAGGGGGAGATGAGAGTTGTTTGGATCCACATCTTCACCATCTTTGTCATTTGAATCCCCTAACTGGTCAAAGAAAGCATCAAGGTACCAAGGGCAATGATCATTCAAAGCACCTCTGTTAGCATTAGCTCGCCATTTTTGGTCTGCGATCATCTCAGGGGACATTCCCCATTCTAGCATCTCTTCATCAGTATGATGGACTGCTAAGCTATATTCACCACCTGCCCCTAATTCCATAACTCGAAACTCACAGTTTCCTAGATTATTTAGGTACTCGAATTGCTCAACTGTCCACTTGAACCACTTCATTAGAAAGACTCGACTAGCTAGACCATGGGATACTATTATAAGATTCAACTCATCATCAGGGTTGTGATGGTGCCTGTTCATATCAACATCCCTCCATAGAGTTTCAAGGAAATCTGCATCACAAAATTTTACAAAAGAAAATAAGTAGCAAAACTTGACTCTTCTGAATAGCAGCTTAATACAAATGCATCCTCATTCAGTGCACTGAACCAACCAGTTGCATTTTGTTCAATAACAAATTAAAGAAACTAAACTACAACCATGACAGAGGGATTGTTCATAGACATATTTAAAAAATCATAGTGTTCATTACATCACTAGGGATTTTCTGTTTTCTCATGTTCGTTTAGACAAAACAATGGAAACTATTTCCTAGAGAAACAAGCTCCTTGAAAATAAGGAAAATGATTTCAATAATGAAAGTAGGGAGACATTGTCTTCTCCCCACCCTCACAACCACCACCTCGTCCCTACTCCCTCCGCTACATCCTCATAATTTTGTCTCACATATATACAAATGTTTGTCGAATTAATATTTTTTACCTGCATACCAAACAGAAGAATTTAAATAAGAAACAAATTGTTTTCCAAGAAAATATTTTCCACGGTGAACATTTTCCTTCCTACCGAACATGCCCTTATGTCATCATGTTTTACCAACTTGCTTATGCTGAAAGCAAACTAGTACTTAGATATTATTCTTATGTAACTTGAAAGTCTCATACTCTTAGCTCTTTCAATTACATATTCTTTTAAACCATAATTCATATTCTGGATACCATTATCCATCAAATTGAGAGTCTATTTAAAGATTGAATCTTACTTTCAATTAGAATAACAGTTGGAAGTCAATCAATTGAAATATTCAATGACAAGGAGCAAAGCTGTGTCAAGACCCAAATCTTCAATTATATCTAAGAGGTGTGTGAAAACTGAGAATGCAGCCCAGGAAACATATAATACTCTTAAAAACATTTGTAATAGTATCAAAACGAAGAATCCAAACAGTAGCAAATTAAGTTTTGGCCTTCTTTAAGCAATATGAACAACATATTGGGCACTGGCAGCAAGCTGGCTTTTACTTGGACCTATTTTTAATATGATTTAGTGTTCTAATACTACAAATTAAAAAGTCCAGTGTTGTTAAACTACTTCGATGTGGACATCAGAACAGAGTTTAACACACAAATCTCAAGAGCAGGACACACTGAAAGACATCTCTCTTTGAGTGGCAACAAACAATGGATCTCATAAAGCTAATTATAAAAACTACATCATGACCTAATCTTGGTCTATGCCAAACCACAAACGTCTTCGTTAGAACAAAATGCACACAACTAAAAGAGGTCTTCCCCCAACAAAAATTGGTAATTTTCAAGGAGACTCTCTGATTATCCCAAATCAGTAGCACCAGCATCCACCCATGCTCCCCACCACAGTAAGAAAGTCTCAGCAAAATAAAATGTCAGAAAGCTCTCAAATATATCTTAAACCAGTAAACCACTAGGTAAAGATTGCACCTCAGATGTATCAAACTTTGACAAAATGACCTATTCACACTCTCTAGCAGAAGGTCCATACTCCATAGACTTACATAGCAAGTCATTCAAAAACTCAACAATATATCAGAATGCAGCTATTATGACTCCACACGAAATAAGCCTTGTGTGGTAAAAGGTCAACCAATGCATCTCAGCGACCAAACAAAATTCAATCACAATAAGAAAATACTCCCCCCCGTCACAATAATAATTATCCTGCTCTTTCCTTTTGAACTAATGGACGACAATCTCCAATTAACTTAAAGTAAATTCCCTACACTCTTCATCAATACTCAAATATCAAATAGATATTTCCTAGTCCCAAGATGCATCTTGTTTGCCATCTTGTGTTATCAAATATTCTGCACTTATTCTTGGATTGAAATTTTGTGTGAATTGTTGCCCCAAAAATAATTTTGATACATCTTTACAACAACAACAACATACCCAGTAGAATAGCACCTCCTCGTCTCAATTTTGGTACATTTTAATGCTACAAAAACTTAACGATCCAATGTTCTTATCCTTATATCTTTTCTTGCTAACTACTATATTAAAATTAGACCACTCCTGTTCCATTTTATATGACAAACTATGACTATACACAGAGAACAAAAACATACTTTAATCTATATGATTTACAAAAGAAGACCTTCAGAAGTTCTGTCACCTATAGCATACAATATTATAGGTACAAAATCATGTCAAATTTATAGAAAAGATTCAATCTGTTAGACAAAAATAGGAAAACGGGGAAATTGAAGCATGATATAGAATCAAAATCAAAGAGAGAAAAGTATACAGGGACTAAAAATTCTTACGCGAAACACGATCATAAACATCAGCAGCCGATTCCCCTTCTGGAAACCGATAGAAAAATCTCCCAAATCTCTCCCGTGTTTCCTTAATCACTTTCATACGCTCAGCGACTTGAAAATTCCCAAAATCTTGTTCCCTAAGTCTGCACTCTTCTCTCACCCCAAGCATCCTATTCTTCGGAAATGCCCGGCCAATCTCCCGGAGCGTGGAGCGGGTGCGCACGTAAGGAGAAACATAGAAGTAAACCTTCCAGTTCTCCGACGACCCATGGCCAGAAACAACATCACGAATGCGGTGCCCAGCTTGATTCGCTTGTTCAATCCCTCGAGCCGTCAAAGGAATTTTGTAATCTGGGGTTACGCCGTATGCTGCGTCGTCCTTGTTCCCTTGGCTCTCGCCGTGACGGACCAAGAGTATACGCTTTGGTAGGTGATACTTCTGTGTGGGAACATCGGTGCTTCCAGTTGTGCTGTTGGTCATGCTTCGTTTTTCTTGGTTTGTTTATTTTATACTGAAAGAAGGGTTTATTGAAGGTTTTGGAAATGGATCTCCAATCTCCATCAATGGTGAAAGAATTTATAGAGTTCTGGCGAGCCGCTTTTCCTTATTGCTGCAAGTGGGAACATGATGGATTAACATTTTGAATTTGAATTCAGAACGTGTGATTTTCAACTTCGCGTTTTTTTCCTTTTTCGAGTAAATATTTTCCTATTTATAGACAAAACTTTAGGCATGTTGTAAAAGGATAAGACTTGGTCATTCCTTAATTTGGTTTAAATATAAATATATTTTAATTGAAATATTTCTATTAGTTGTTTGACTAATATTATAAATAATTGTTTTTTTTTATCTATATATATACCTATTTTATTTCCAGGGCAAAGTTCAAAAAATAATTAATTCTCTCTTGATTATTTAAATTAATAATTATTTCGAAGAAAAATATTTTTAGTACACATGATAACTACAATGAAATTAGGGAATAAATATTTTGGATATTAATTTTAGAAAATACTTTAAGAATGCTCTCAGAGATTTATTAGGTGGATGAATTAATTATATAAAATATGGTATATTTTTTAAATTATATATATCAGCCCCAATTAGAATATGCATGTCGAAAATCTATTATTATAATATCTTCTTTTTGTTCATTTTTATTTTCACTATTTCACTTCTCGAAGTCAAACTATATGAATTGCAACTTATAATATTTTTAATATTATTTTCAACCATCTAAATTTTAAAAATATTAAATTTAGATACTTTAATATAATTTTAAAATTTAATTAAGTTGACCTGAAAAAACGAAACAATAACAAATAAAATTGAATAGAAAAAGTATATAATTAAAAACACATATATTTAAGTCAATGCTCTTGATGTTTTGACCAGAGGAATATTTTGTGGGCGCAAGAAAATGGATACTTAGCAATTTTAGGGATAATGACGACATATTTTTACTGGATTAAAGGAGGATAAGATTTAGTGTGACCATCACTTAAATATGTCTCTAAGATAATAGTACAATAATATAATGATATGCATGTCTCAATATTTAAATATTGCTTAATTAGAATATTTCCTATGATTTATATCAAGTCAAAATAATATATGAAAATTAAAATTATTACATAAAAAATTCTATTATTTCAAGTTGAATCATCGATTTATAACTTGGCAACAATGGATAATTTTTGGTTTCCTTATCGAAAGTAAAACTAATGCGTGAAATGTGTTAGATGGGGGGATTTTCTAATCCTTAATAAATTTATTTTGAGTTTTATGTATTTTTACGAAAATTTTTCATTTTCACATATAAAAAATCTTTATTTTACATAAGAAAAAAAATGATAATGTCATTTTATTTATTCAATTTATAAATGATAAAAAAAAATCATTTTCACTCTTGTCATAATTTCCAATTTGAAACTTTATAGTTTACTTTTGTGAATTTAAAAAAAAAAAAAAAAGAGGGGCAAACTTTCCATAAAAGCGCTGCTATATAAATTATAAATTTCGTTATTTTCCTTTCTTAGACGGCCATGACTAGTCAACTTTGTCCCTCTGTGGTTTTTCTTTCATTAATAAAGATTAAAAAGATCATGTAAGTTCTTATTAAATAAATCGGTATTTTAAAATCAGTGGAAGAAAATAAAATAAGAAAAAGAGCAAAAGGAAATTGGGCTGGTTGATTGACTGGCCCAAAAGAATGAGAACTTGGGCCTTCAGGCCATTTGCTTGGCCCAAAACGAGAAAAAGGAGATGAACTTGCCACAGGCTCTACATGGACCAATTGATAGTTAATACTCACCATATTTTAGGAATCAATTTCATTACTCTATACAATCATTAATCAAGACTATTACTCTTTTTTCCAGGGGTGGGGTGGGGGTGGGGGTGGGGGGTTATCTGGTGTTTAGAGTCTTCATTGGAGCCTCGTCTAAATTTGGATCGATATCTGTGATTGCTAATCTTACAAAAATTAGCAAGTCTGTTCTAAAGTTATCTCAATAATTGTGGTTAGAATGTTTGTTAAGTCAAGATGCACTTTCTAAGTGGTATGAGAAAAAACCCTTATATATAGTGTTTAATCCACTTCAAGGTAGCATATGAGTGTCATCTCTATTTTACATCTTATTGCCACAGTTAGAAAGTCATTGGGCAAAACCGCAAAAGAGAATGTTAGAGAAACCTAGACATTACTGTGTCAATCTTGACAATATATATAATCTTATGCAATACATAAAAGTTGTTTTATTTTAACTGCATACATCTTCACCAAATGATCACAAATTGAAAATGTAAAATGTTGGGGCCGTGCTCTAGTATATATATAATTGGACTTAAAAGCAAGAGGTAACAGGTAATTGTGACATCAAATATACAAAGTTGCTCTGTAAAGATGAAAACTCAGTCTGAAGATGAAGAAATTGATTCTTCTTCTTCTTCTTCTATAGGCGGTAATCCTCTATAATTCCACTCGTGTGCTTTCCATTCTGGAAGTTGCTGAATAGTCATCTGTACAAATTGATGATAACTCAATATATAGAACACTAGTTGGAAGACGATTTATACAATTCGATCCATACGTACCATGCCTCTAGAATCAGGTTTACCAACTGTTGCCTGACAAGCAAGCCTCCAATTCTTTGGATACTGAAAATTATATATATGCAAAAATTAACTAAAGTAGTGGAGATAGAGAAGAGAGTGTGTGTACTGTTCATGATGTATACCCGTTTTAATTTTTCCTTCTCCTTCTCTGTACGAGGGTTCAGTAGCTCCTTTCCTTCAACCACCTATTCAGGCCGGTGTCAGATTTTATCAAGTTTAATGTGAACAAAATATGAATATACAGGGAATTAATGGGTCACCTCCACCAAACATGTCGCACAAGTTCCTCCACCCGCGCAATTGAGCAAAGGTCTTGCCTAATGATTAAGAAGAATTAAATTACAAGCATTGGATATGATGAAGCTTAGCACAAGAAATCTGTAGTACATACATAAGGTCCATATAACTCGACATTAGCATCGAGCATTATGTCTCTAAGTTTTTGGCCGCCACATGCTTTCCTTAGCTGAACATCTGGTGTCCCATCTGGTAGCAATACCGACTGAACAAACATACATTACTAATGGTAATAGTCATCCATCGTACTACTCATGAATTTCTATATATATACATATCTTATATTAGTTCATGATGAATATTGGAGTACTCACGCTGACAAAGGCAAATTTCACAAAAGCTTCTTCCTCGTCCTGTGGTATTGTTGCTTTCGATCTCTCACTACTTTCAAGTACTGCTCTGATTTTTGTTCGGTTGAAATGCAGGCGGCTCTGATGAACCTGAACGGAGACGCGTTGAAACGAATACAGCTTAAGGGATGAAGTTGAAGACAAGGAACAGAGTTTCCCTGGATGATTACAACTCGATAGAGACGCCATTTTTCTTTTCTGGCAGAAGAAGAAGAAGAAGTGGATAACACTCGGCACCGTTTCGTATGTGTAGCCAGATTCCTATTTGGGCCTCTGGGCTGTATCTTGTTTATGGGTCGAAGATACGAGATATACGGGCCTAATTCAGGGAAAGGTGCACAAATATTTGCTCCTCATTTTACTAACTCCAAGTCATAATTTTTTTTGTAAGTTTACCTGAAATTTGATAACTTTAAATATTTGCGTTTGAAAGTGTAGTGTTGTAAAACTAAAATATTACAACAAGTTTTTACTTGATATTTAGTATGGCTTGCAAATGTAAAAGTGTAAATAATTTTTATCCAAGCACATATAAAATTAATCAAACTTTCAATCATGTACGTGTGAACTTGTTCGTCATGCTCTTCCCCTCTGATTATCTCTTCATCTTCTGTGCATATCGCTTGGACAAAATTAGCACTGCAAGATGCCAACAAAAGTCAAACTCGTTTAGATAACTTAGTAAACTATACTATGTATTAATTTAGTAAGGCATAACTTGTATTTATTTTTCTTTTTTAAAGTAGAGTGATCTTAATAAACATTTATAATGAGAAAAAGGGAATAATAAGTATCAACAGTTAAAAGTGCAAACTTTAGTGTTGAAGGTAAACCTCTGCACTATTCTTCGCAAGGGACAGCTAAAATTTTATAACTAAATAATAAAATTGTTAAATGACTTAGTTCCTTGATAGTTCCTAGAATTTTATATATTCTTGAGCATATTCTTGGAATAGTGATTCATTTAACATGTGCAAGGTCCAAGTGTGGTCCAGTATATACTTTTTACGTCTCATTTTATATGGCACCTTTTAATTTGATACGATATTTAAATAAGAAAAAAAATAAGACTTTTAAAACTTATGATGTAAAATCATTCTGAGAAATTTATACAGTTGAGGCACCTTTTAATTTGACACGATATTTAAATAAGAAAAAAAATAAGACTTTTGAAACTTATGATGTAAAATCATTCTGAGAAATTTGTACAGTTGAGATTAATTTCATTAAGGATAAAAAAAATTTTAAAGTCAAATTGTTTTCAATTAGAGTAAAATAATATTTTTTTGAGACAGACAAAAAAGAAAAGGGTATCACGACAGGGAAAAGTGTGAGTTTTCTACGAATTTTCTTTGATATTTACTCTTCTTACTATTATTGCAAGTGTAATTATTTAGTGTGATTTTCATGTTTACGTTACGTCTTTCTCAATTACTTTTTGAGGTCCATTTTTCTTAGTCCCCACACAGTTATCACACCAGCTCAAAATTGTCCACAATTGCTGTCATATTGGCTTCATCTGATACACTATTACTGAGGCAAATTTTGGGTAGAATTTCCCAAGTTTCAACTGCAATTATACATCTGTCCAAAGTTTCATCTACCAACAAGTCATATCATCTGAATGATTGCATATTTCCCACTTTAATATCAGCTTTTGCCAAGTTCATGGCTGTGGCATAACTAGCCTGCAGGTATATTCCATCAAACCTAATAAATTTATTAAGTTAACTATACTAAAATAATTATTCAACAATCTTTGTTCAATTTAAAAAATCAAAGGATATTTATTTATTTTTATCTATTGTGCCCTTATTAGTAAATATCTAATATATTTCAAAATATCAAAATTAATATATTCAAAAAATAGTGTACAACTGTGAGGATGATCGACACTGCCGCATTTTTTATTTTGTGATAAGGGTGTAAAAATCAAGTAAATAACAAAAAGAAGAAAAATCATGGCCGCCAGAGGCAGGTCATAGTGCTTCCGTATGAACCCTGCCAGAGCAATCTCTCCCTACAACTGGAATTACATTATTGTATATCTAGGATGTACGAATTTAACTAATGTCACAACAAACCAATTTAGTTACGTATTAGTAGGATTATGTTCATTAATGTTTTGTCTTTCTAAATTGTTATAAATAAATTCTGGGATTGAAAACAGAAGCTGATGAAGGAAACAATGGTAAACATCAAGTTTTACGACTGTAAGATTTCTAAATTTAGGAAACGATAACTAAAAATAATTTTTGGTTTTCTCTATCATGTATGGACTGTTAAACTTTTTTTTCAGAATTTTCAGTAACAGAATTCTTTCTCCTCTTCTCTCTCTGATGCAAAACAGAATCCCAATGCTTTTTCCAACTGCTGGCAATTCGAGGCTCTTGATGCAGCCTGCAACTTCTCTATTTCAATTTCATTGGGTCTTCAATGGCAGAAAAGGAAAACAGATTCACATGGATTTGTCCCCACTTCATTTAATTTCTAATTAATATTCACCTAGTTGTCACACAACGTTGCCTCCATAAATGTAAATCATGGTGGTGATGGTGGTGGTTATGGTTGTTATTGCCATGTCCGCTGCCGTAACATCTCCGATGACCATCTCCACTTCCACTCCCAAGCATCGGAAATATCCACTCCGCATTCTCTTCTTCTTCTTCTTCTTCTTCTTCTTCTTCTTCTTCATCGTTTACATGTTCCTCTGTTTCCACGGCAAAATCTTCGTTCTCGTGTTCTGTTTCTTCTTCTTCTTCGAGATCGCGAACGAGATGCAATCTCAACCGTCCATCTTGGCGGGAAGCACGGAGAGTTTCAGGCCGATCAATTTTCACCTCCGTCAATTCCAACCGTCCATCTTTCCTCACCGCACGCAGGAAGAAATTGGGCTTCCCATCTTGGCTTAACGAAGATAATGGCGGCGGAAACTCCTTTTCTTTCTTCTCCGTCAAATTACTTCTTTGCCAGCACCTTGAATTAGCACCAGCCATAATATTTGATTTCCTAGAAAACAGAGGTAATTCATCACGATTGTTAAGATGATCCACAATTTGCTCATCAACTGTCCTCTCATCGGAGCTCTCGAAACCGAGACTCTCTGTACATGACATTAGACCATCAACACTCCCCCCAACTTCGTCTAAGAACCCGATTCCACGGGGATCTTTTTTCCCCATGGCTGACGGTGTCATCTGGTAATTGGTTGGTTTTGGAGAAGAGTTGCCACCGCCGATTGAACAGGCGGTGAAAATGTTTCGACGGGGGCGGGAAAAGTCTAACAAAGTTCCATTATCTTTGGAATTTGGTAAACGCAAACAAGGGTGAACTTTTTTATTGCAAAAGCTCGTCATCATATAAACAATACTATGCCTTTTGAGACTTGGCTTGGAAGATTGGATAGATATAAGGGCGTTCAGATTTTTTCCGGAAAAAAAATATTTTTTCTTAATTATATTCGACATAGCAAATAATAACACTAACTATGGTTGTCAAAACACAAGACAATAAATAATAGTAATAAAATTGAAAAATTAAAAATTATTACTCTCATAATTTCAATTCACATGGCACCTGTGATTTGATATAGTGTTTAAGAAAAAAAGCATGACTTTCAAAATTTATTATCTAAAATCGTTCTTAGATATTTGTGTGGTTAAAAATCATGAAGATAAAATGAAAATTTTAAAGTTAAATTGTTTCTAATTAGGATAAAGTGACATTCTTTAAAGACAAATCAAAAGGGAAAAGGTGTCCGATTGTGATGTTTTGGGCAAGAGGAGAAGTGCAGATACTCCTGTTAAGAGGTGCAAGTGGCTCAATTTAGGCGTTACAAGATGGGTAGAGGTAGACCAAAAAAGTATTGGGGAGAGATGGTCAGTCAAAATATGCCGCAACTTCATATCATCAAGGATATGACCTTAGATAGAAAGGATTGAAGGTCATGTATTAACGTATAAGATTAATTGGCTAGTAGGGTGGGTTGATGTCTCGTCTTGTGATCAGTAGGTTTGTAGAATCAGTCGCGTCTTTCTATATTGTGTTGTTATATTTCGTATTACTTTTTTGTATTTATAAAATTATCAATCACTTTCTACTGTAGTCATTTTTCACTATCTTGTATTCTCTATTTTGGGCTGAAATATTTGAGTTGAAGGTCTTTCCAAAATAGGCTCTTTATCTCTATAAATTAGTGGTAAGGTATGCATATATTTTATCTTCCTCAGATCGTGCTTATGAGATTTCACTAAATATATTATTGTTTACGTTATGTTATTTAACTTGCATTTCAAATATTTTATTCTAATTTTACTCGATAGGAATCCTTTCACCTGTAAATTAATCTCCAAATCTCCAATTGAGCAGTAATTCCGTTACAAATTTTATCATTAAATTATTTTTAATATATGAATCAAATAAAATAAAATACAGGGAGTCTGAGGATAAAATGAGAAAATAGAAAGAAGATGAGGCATGAAAGGACGTCCGCTCAGTGTAGATATGGCTAAAGAGAAAGCGTGTCTATATATGGAAGAATATTTTTGGGGCAGGCCAACGGCAAGGAAATTCGGAAATTGTCCAATTTACTAGCCTACTATTTTCTAGGAAAATGGTTTTTGAATAGGTTTTATTTATAATAATCAAAATAATATCTAAGTCCAAACATTATTGTATTAGTTTATGGCAATATCCAAAAATAAAATATCAAAAACAAATGAAGTTGTTTAGAACTTGTCAGAACTCTTAGCACCACATTACAGGGGGACTGACGATGGCAAATAATGTCCGTCCTTTATAGATCTGCATAGACTCCAAATAAATGACTTTTAAAAAAAATCTCACCCAACAAATTATTGATGTTGAGGGAATCCACATAGCCACAGATAACTCTGAACCAATTAACGAAAAGAAAAGACATAAAACTTTTGGTTAATAATTATGTAATACTTTCTATGACCTTGCGAGAATATGCAAATTAATCGATAAAAGTTGTGATAGACATAAAACTTTTGTTAATATCATGTAGTACTTTCTATGACCTTGCGAGAATATGCAAATTAACTGACAAAGGTTGTAATGTAGTGGTAAGTATTCCTTCATCCTTAATAAGAGATCTTGAGTTAGAGTCTCATTGGATATGAAGTTGCTTTTGTTAGGAAGCGCTGTACCCTCAATGTCGAACTTCTCAACACGAATTCGAATTTAGTCGGACTCCAATGTGGATATCGAACATCGAGTGAGAAACAAAAAAAGAGAATATGCAAATTAAGGAGCAATTCTCTCCTAATAATGTCCATTTCATAAATATTATGAATATTAAACACTAAATAATTTTTTTAAAAAAATTTATTACATAATTATAATTTCATAAATAAGATCCAAAATTTAAAAGCATGCAATACTTTTTAGAAGTAGATAGATTATTTTGAAAAAATTTCTACTCAAATAATTATATCCAAAAATATGGTAGACAAAAATAAACACAATATATTACTGAGGAAGCCGAAAGTATGGCGGAAAGAGTGCCAGCGGAAAGAGTGCCAGCAAGACGAAGAAATGAGGCTACCATTCCGTCCTCCTCTGGGTCCCATTGTCCATCCTTTCCACATTTCAACGTACCACCACCATCCTTATCCAATTTAGTAGAACGAATATTAATATGTAAATTGAGACGGAAAAATAATGCTTCTGTTTTTAAAAGGGAACAAGGAAGTGCGACAAACTATTTGTTGGCTGTTGTTTAATATGTTTGAACTATATGATTAATATATACCAATGTTACTTAATAAGTTGATTCAACTTTAAAAGTATGTTGAATGAATAGAATAAGGAGAAAGTTGACACATTTTGTCTTTGTGGACTATTTTAATTCCTCCTATATATCCATTCTTCCTTTCGTCACCCATTGCATGGCTCATCGAGCCGCTAATTACTACTCCTAAATACCTCAACACTTATCTTATTTTGTTGTCCTAGAGTCGAGGGAAATAATTTTTTATTCACTTTAATTTTGAACTAATTAATGTTTATTAAACTGATTGATCTATGTTTTATTCTAATAGAGTCCAGACAATCTGATCTTTACTTCAGAGGTTATTTGGCGATAAATATTTGAATAAATTTCTAGAGAGGGTGGACTCTTAAATGTCTTATCCTTTGATGAAAAAAATAACGGATCTTACTAAATTTATAGTCTCTTTCTATGACCTATCATATATATTAGCTTGGTTTTCTATGAAGAGATATTTATTATGTACGTTGATATATAATATAATGATGTAAAGTATTTTTACATTTATTGAACTCATACATTTGTCTCTTTTTTTGTGTTATATTACTGAATTACTGTGTAATTATTTTTCCACCTTTTCACGAAGAAATATACAGCTAATTTTGTTGGTTAATATGAAGCATCCATATCAATTTGAAAAATTCCAAGAAAGACCTGCATAAACTTGATTTTATCAGGGTAACTTCAAGCTGGTGCTCAAAACTAATGAACTAAATCAAGAGCACTTGACTACTTGTCAACAAATTCTCAGATACACAACACTTTCGCTACTGGAAAATAAGGAATTAGCGATGGATTATTTAATACCATGTTTTCTAGTAGTGCTTAAATCACCCAGGACATGGAACTCATTGGTCATGTAAAGGAATTCATGGAGGCTTGTATTTCTTCCAAGGTACGCCCTTTGGTCTCTGGAACCAGCTTTGCAACAAACAGAACAGTCAAACCACATACTGCTGAAAATATGAAGAATGTTCCTGCAACACCAATAAAGATGATACTTTCAGCAATAAAATCTTCCTATTTCTTTTGAGGGAGTTAGTGCTCATGGATATTGATGGACAAGGCAAGTACCTTCAGAGCTCCATAGCATAAGAAAGTTGAATGAATATGAGACGATCCAAGAACCAAACCAGTTGACTACTGTCACCAGGCTCCCAGCTAAACCTTTGACATTTATGGGGAATATCTGAGATACAAACAGGTAGGCGGTAGCTTAAGTAAGATTTGAGTTTTGTATTAGCAACATTTATACTTAATGAGGTAAATTTGAGAGCTACAAACCTCGGACATAATAACCCACGGTATACCTCCCATGCCCAATGAGAAAGATCCAGTAAAGACCTGGCAGCAGTTTCCAAACATATTTGATGCACAACATTAATCCTCTGCTTATTAACTTCCTCTATGGATCAAAGTAGACTTTGAAAAGCACTTCATTACTTAAATCTCGAAGACATATAACTAGAATTAAATGGAGTGTTATCACAAAAGAGCTGTCATTTCTCAGAATCAGTGATTAGCCAAGAGCAAAAACTCAATGGAAGCAAAGAATCCATATAAACGACACCAGCAAGTTGGAACTATGGTTTAATCTAGTTAGAGACTTTCTATCACTACATAAGCAAAAGCAGTTAAAGAACTAAACATTCAGTATTCAAATGAAATGCAGGGTGGCCATAGAGGTACATATAGCTGGCCAGAACATGTTAGGATTGAGGTCAAGTTGACTTATTTCGCAGCTGATGTAATGACGTTACTTAAAGAATGATCCAGTGTGATCATATAAAAGAATGAAACTTGCATACTGTTATATTTCGTAGTCAACCTGAACTACTTTGCAATAGAGGCATACTTGATTGAATGATTTGGAATAATGAAGATAAAATCAAAAGTAGCAAACTAATTTTCTGGCAGATACAATAAAAAAATATCCAGAGTAAACGCATGAAAGGATGAAATTGCATTACCAGTATACCAACAAGTGCCAAAAAGGGGCTAGACTTCCAAAGTTGAAGATCCTGTGAAGAACTTAATTTTATCAGAAAATGAATCGGACACCAAACACTTGTAAGATATGGATTTCAAATGTGAACCTGTAGTAAGAATGACGATCCTACAAGAAAACAGCCCAAGCATGTCCCTGCAGCAGATACCTGAAGAAGATCATAATACTTGACATTTAATCGTTGTAGAAAAAAGTTAACATCAATAAAAGGATTTCTCATAATTATTGTTTACCAAAAGTAGTGGACGCCTTCCTGATTTATCCATCAAGACTACTCCTAAAACTTGCGTAGGGATCTGCAGATCACCAAAGCACTCAGAATCTGATGGACCGAACTTGTAATTGATTTAGCACGTCAAGATTATTTACCTGTACAACTACCATTGCAATTGAACCAATCCTACCAGAGAAACCTGATATATTTAGAGATTCAGATATTACCACAATTTCATTTTCTCTTTTATTAACAAGCAACTAATGAAAAAACTACTGTATAGGAACCATAGATACCAGCTGATTCAAAAATAGAACTTGCATAATATGCAATAGCATTGACCCCTCCAAATTGTTGCAATACCATTAATCCCACTCCGACCTGGACGAATAGACAGACAGGCATAACAATATTATAAGAGGATAAAAGATCAGTAGTTCAGCAAGAGAAAACTAAACATTGTCTTACTATAAGAGAATGTGCATATTTCTTGTGGAACAAATCAACTATCTTAGCCTCAGAAAGTTTCTGAAGTGTTTCTGTGTACTCCTGCAAGTCAAGAGAATGATGCATATTAAGAACTATTTACCTTTCTGGTCATACAAACATCGTAATGGATGGTCAGGAATTTACTTTTATTTCAGCAGCTTCTTCTGATATATTGACATCCTTCCCCCTAAGGCGCTGAAGAGAAGTTTCACACTCTTTCCACTGGCCAGCATTAGCCTGTCAACAGAAATATCACCAACCAACTTCAACTTCAGCTTCTTGTAGATGTAATGCAAATTTTTATCTTTCTGAATACAATGGAACCTAGTTGTGAAAAAACTTTGATCATGTTGTACAATCTTACCAGCCATCTTGGAGACTCCGGTATGAAAAACAGGCCCAAAAGCTGTATTATACAGGGAATAGCTCCTGGATTTATGTTTTACTTTCGATCAATTACACATACAAAGCAAGAGATTTACAAAGGGAAAAGGAAAGAAATGAAAATTTTACCAATCACAGCCAATAGGCGCCAGTTGATGATAACTCCAACTACATACATAAGTGATACTCCACAGCATATCATTAGCTGAACCATACAAAGACGATCAGCCGCCAGCAAAAAATGAAAACCAGAACTGTTGGATTACCTGATTAACCGTTGTGAATGTGCCTCGGAGATTCTTAGGTGTTATTTCCGCTATATATACAGGTACCTATGCGTGATAAAAAAACAGCAGAGTCCTTTATTATGTATGATAAACTTAACTTGTTCGATAAACGCTCAGCGTATTTACCACATAAGAAATAATGCCAACTCCATATCCCATTAAGAACCTCCCAATGTCAAGCCACAAAGCATTCTGTTGATGATGACAAACAATATAAAAATAAAATTGATTTAGAGGAAACAACGATAACATAAAGGTGAAAGTGAATATTAAGGTGAATATATACCTTGCCAAAAATAATTGCAAGCCATCCCAAAAGACAAAATAGCTCAGAGAAGCCCATTGCCTGCATGATTAAGACATAATAATTTGAATGTACTAAACTTAGCGCAAATGCTTAACCAAGAAAATTGAAAACTTACCCCTCTCCGGGCGAAAAGATCTGCTAGTTTCCCACTCATTACAGCACCTATCATTGCTCCGATTGTCCATATTGAACCAAATACAGAGTACTGGAATAGTAAAAGAGTACATACAACTTTCTTTCAGTCAAGAATCATTCATATCACAGGGAATAAACAATTTGACAAGACCATAACTTCATCTAAATGTTTGGTAAGTATGTATAAAAATAATGTCTTGTATAAAAATATTTGTTAAGTAAGCAAAAAAGTATCATCGTGAGAGCATATATGTATGTATGTGTATTTTCGTTAATGTTAGAACTGACCTCTGCCACAGAGAGACCAAGATCCTGTATTATCCCATTCTGAGCGGGTGAAGAAAATCCCACCTGCATATGAACAAACAACAGACAACATCATTTTTACCAAAATAAAAAATAACCTCTTGAAGGTTTTCTGATTAGTGCAGTAATGGAATGGAAAACGTGGAGAAGGGGAAAGGAAGAAGGGAGAGGAAAGGCAATGTAACAGAATAGATTTGGGAAATTGTAATCTGAGAATTGTATTCATATGTACATGTACATGTGTGTATTTATACACAATACTTAACTCTCCACATTAACTATTATGTGGATCATCTACATGTGATTGACTCACCTAAA
>JAABOM020000001.1:30607894-30637270 GCA_011800125.2 Solanum clarkiae | reverse complement strand
GGTTACCCAATTTTTGGGGTTTACCACGAAAAAATATTCTCTCTCTCTTAAAAGTTTCTCTTCCTTCTCTCTAGAAACGATCTACTATTCACGTTCTTCTTCCTTCTTTCTTCTTCTAATTTCAGTTACAGATTCAATTACCCAACAAAACTATCCTTTTGCAAGTGTCTCACTTATTTTTTATTTTTAAGAAAACTATCCTTCACAAGTCTCTCCCCCTCCCCCTTGCAGTTTGTCCTTAGGTTTGCCTACAAACCTTTCATGTTGCAACCAAAGTGCCTCAATGTGTTATACAATACATTCAGCCTTTTTTTTTAAAAAAAAAAGGTAAGATCGTTGAAATATTTTAGAATTACATGCCATAATTTAAATATGGGCTGCCACTGGAGAAGGATAACTGATTAACACTCTACTTTACCGAACCAAGCCTAAAAACAGATTGGATTGAACTATATTTAGATCAATTTCAAACTAGATACGCAAAAGAAGACGGATCTAATATGATCCATGATCCTAAAGTTCAAATTCTGAACCTTAGCTACTGCGAGGAGGCGGCAGTTCCTTGTCATTACCTCTATTTCTAGCAAATTCAGCAGCAAGTTCCACCTGAATCAAATGGCATTGAACCATATATCATAAATTTGTCAACATGGACTGTACAAGACCAGTTATCAGAATTTGGGGCATTACCATCTTTATGCACTAGATTTCATATCTTAGAGAAGGTTTAATTTTACAGCATCTTTAAACCTAGCTTTTCAGTAGACAACAAATGGCAATAGTAGACAAAACCAGCAGTGGGAAGATAACTCACCCCAGTAGAATATCTACAAAGATCCTATCCAGAACCTTTAGAAATGCACAGAATTTTGCAAGTCAAATGGTAAGTAGTAAGTACATAATTACCAAAAACAGCAAGAAAACTATTCTGTGTGCAGCATAATAGGACCATCTGGGCATACTCAGAAAGAAGCATTAGGCAATCAGAATCACGAATATGGTTCCTTACCTTTATGTTTTGGCAACAACCCTGCACTCTCTGCTGAGACAGGGAGCACAATAATACTACCAGATTCATCAGTCAGCTCGCTCAGACCTTCATTATCTACAGAAATGGATTTCAAAGGTGTCGTTTCAGCCAACCTAGCATAAGCAGAGGCTTGGCTGTGCATGTCGGTCAAAGCTTTCCTTGAACTATAATCCTGATAATTATTAATCATATATATATATTTTGATTTGATAAGAGAGGAAATAATAACGAAAATAATCATCAGGAAAACTACAAAACCTCAGGTGTGACAGTTGCTACTCTACTCGCCTCCTCAGATATTTGAGGTCCGTTTTCGACAATGATGCTCTCTTCAGCAGATTTTTGAGGTACATTTTCAACTGTCACAAAGAAGAAGAAACTTTCATAGAGCCACAAAGAAGAAGAATAAATGAGAAACTAATTTAAAAAAGCCTAAAATCAACCATGTATGGATAAAAAGACAAAGAAATACCAGTGGTATTTGGAGTTGTTGTGTTGATGCTGTCAACAAGCCTCGATGTCAATGGACCAGGATTCATAAAAGAGATTGTCCTAATTTCATGACGTATGGCTTCCAATTGAGCCATGGTATCTTGCAGTTCCTTATGAACCTGATAAACAACTTGAGATGAAGGACAAAATAATAACTGGTATCAATTCTTTCAAGCTATGATGATACAGAGGATAATTTAGCCAATAAGCTTAAGAGCAACAACAAAGTCTATATCAGTTCTAATCATGATGCAAAAACTTATCTTTAAAAGAGAAAGGGAAAACTTCTACATAGACACGAACACATATCATTATTGTAAATTAAAATTTATGAAGTAGCATAGAAGTTAGAGCTAGTCACACCAATGCATAAAAAAGAAAGTTGGGCAGATATAGGCAGTACGAAAGAAACCTGGTGAGCTTGCGACTGCTGCATGACACTTTCAAACTGACCACGGGCCATTTGAACATAACCAATTGCACGCCCAGCAAATCTGCCTGCTGTTCTTGCTATGATTGGCAGATCTTTAGGTCCTAAAATCACAATTTATATTTTTAAAAAAGGTTAACCATAATGAACAAGATACTTCCCATTAAAATTGGCAGAAATCAACAATCCCCGGTAGAAATTACAATGAATAAAGTGATTAATTCCATAATACAACTATAAAATCTAATACCTTCTTAAAATTGTCAATTATAAGGTCAATATCATGAGACTCTACCATCAACTTATTCATAGTGTACATCAAATGAAACGGGTCTGAATAAAGGAAAACGGCATAATTGAAAGTTTATCAAGACTAAATTACTCAATGAATAATTTTTAACCTATTCTAATTATCAGCTACTACTGTTACTTTTCAAAATTTAAAGAAATATCACACCCAAAAATGGTCAAATTGACGTCTAAATTCAATTCGCCTAAATTGGGAAGAAAAGTTTGAGTCGCAGAATGATATACTGGAATGACATATTGAACCCAAATGGAAAAAGAATCGGAAAATGTACCAATAAGTGCAGCAGTAGCGCCAAGCAAGAGAAAAAGCTCTCCATATGAAATTCCTAGCATCTCTTCTTTCTTTTCTTTTTCACTTTCTTTCTGTCATAGGTAAAAGATTGTAATCAATGGCCCTAATCGCAAATTTGATCGGAGAAGTAGTCTGAGAGCCCCGGCCGGCCGGCAATGCGTAGGTTGCTGGGAACGGGGGAGGAAATTAAAAGGGATCAACTTTCCAGAATTAAAGATTTTGTAGTGAAATTTCATTAATTTACCTTTTACTTGAGAGCCATATATGTATTTGTTTTGTTTGTAATAATAAATAGAACAAAAGTTTACACTTCACTATCGGTTTAATTTTATTTGCCCAATATTATTTTAGAAAAAAAAATCAGTTTTAAAACTATCAAGTAATTGTATTTCACTATGTTAAAAATATATTTTTATATTTTTTATTTTTACTTATCATTTTTAATATATCAAGGAAAATACATTTTTGTTCATGTTTTACTCTTAAATATTTATCATTCTCAATTTCTCACCGTCCATTTTTACTTATCCATTATTTCAAAAAATAAATTTTTACTTTTACATTTTCAATATATGAAGAAAAAAAAATTATTAATTACATTTAAATCTAATACTCTAAACATCAATAAACATAGGTATTATGGTAAAATACTCATATTAATCATTATTTTTTTAAATGATGTACATAATTTTCAACACTTGAACTAAACATCAATTAAAATTAGCATGTGTATTATAGTAAACATAAACACATTCATATTTTTGTGATAAATTGGATAAGGTTTACATGTGGACATAACAACATAAATATAATCTTAATACAGAGTTCCAGTTTAAGAAAGTTGAAAAAAAAATGTGTGTGATAATGAATGAATGTGGAGAACATGGATGATATATCATTGGAGTAATGTCATGGATGCCTGAATTTCTTCAAGTGTCCGTCCCTTGGTCTCTGGTACCAGCATTGCGACGAATACAAGGACTGAACCACAAAAGAATGCACACAAGAAGAATGTTCCTGCAAGTTTTCACACATGATCTAGTAAACCACCAAATTAACAAGCTTTTTAGGAAGAGGAAGACAGAGACGGAGAATGCCGGTTACCTGCTGCATTCCGTTCAAATATAAAATTAAAAGCATAAGTAACTATCCAAGAAGTAAAACAGTTGATCAATGACATAAGACTTCCAGCAGAACCCTTGATGTTTATTGGAAGTATCTGAAATATTGGAGATCGACTTTTTAGTTTGTCTGAATCTTATATAGTATTTGAATTTGACATGTTAACGACACACCTCTGCCATGATGATCCAGGGTGTACCACCCACTCCCATTGTGTAAGATACAGAAAACAGCTGTTTATACAATGAGAAATTAACAAAATGAGGATTTTGGCAAATATGGAGATTAAAAAATAAAGGATGTTTTCACAAACCAGTATGCCAATGAGCACCATTGAAGAAGTTAGCTCTGCTGATGTATGATAATTCTGTTTATGGAAAAGCAGAATCATCGATATAAGAAGCATCAGAACGACATTAATGTGTGGAAAAAGTAGATGGGAAACTGAAGAAGTTGATTCATATATATATCACCAAGTTTAGCACCTTGAAAAGAAACCCCAATGCTACAAGCAAGCATCCTAAGCAAGCCCCAGCCGAAGTAACCTACAAACAAAGTGCTGAGGCTTATTCAAATTGTACTTTATTGGAAAAGTTAAGTGACATGAACCTACAGTCATTGACCTAACCAGCATAAGAGGTCGACGCCCAGCTTTTTCTGTAAGGATAATACTCAGGGCAGAAAATGGAATCTGAAATGAAGAACGATTTTTGAGTGTCATTTTTAATAATCTTTTATTAAACTGGAGTATCAAGAGTTAAGAACCTGGAGAACAGCCATGACTTGAGATGCTGAGTCTGCCGAACAACCTTGTAAAACAATCTTAACTTTTAGATGTAGTCCTATAAATAAAAGGCCATCGATTTATAGCAGAAGTTTTTCATACCAGCTGCTCTAAAAATTGAGCTGGCAAAAGAAGATACTGCACTGGTCCCTCCAAACTGCACTAGAGCCATTAACCCTGTTCCAACCTAATGATATTGAATATCGGTAGAAGTATCAGACGTATGATCTAAACTCTTAAAGTATTCCAACTCTGGGTTATACGTAAAGCTTACAATCAGAGGACGAGCATATCTCTTACTGAACAAATCCGTGAATTTGGATGCTGAGAGTTTCTGAACTGTTTCAGTAAATTCCTGTTAGATAGAGGAGAGATTTCAGTCATAGCAACTCTCCTGGAACTAGATTTCAATAGAAAAATATGAAAGGGACAAACATGTAAACAACACTGCTCATTAGACATTTTAGATCAATCTGTTACTTTTATTTCAGCCGCTTCAGTGGAAATATCTGCATTTTTTCCCCTTAGACGTTGTAGTGATGCTTCTACCTCCTTCTCCAAACCAATTTTTGACTGTCAATAGAACGACATCAGATATCATTTACCCAAATGATCAGTTAATGGCACCCAAATGTTTGTAAAATAATAACTCACCAACCACCTAGGAGACTCTGGTATGACGAAAACACCTAGCACCTGTATAAAGCAAGGGGTAGCACCTGGAAGTTCAACCAATTTCAAGAAATTAGAGTGGAAATTATACAACTATATTTCAACAAAATTTTAACCAAAAAACTAAAATGAGTATTTTAGTATTTTTAAAAAAATTGATTTAAAATAAAAATTGTATTTCAATGAAAAATTTGATTGAAAAATCATTTAAGTTGATCGGATAACTTTCCAAGGGAAACATTTATTATTGAGTGACTTTTTTAAGTGACATACCAATAATTGACTTTTGAGTTATATAACAAAGTTGAGTGACTTTCCATGAAAAGAACTCATAATTAACTGACTTTCTGTGAAAGAAATTCTTGATTAACTTTCTGAGAAACTAATAGTTGAGTGATATCTGAGATATTAACTCTATGATTGTATTATTACCTACAAGAGCTAAAGTGCGCCAGCTCATGTTATTCCCAATGTAATACGCCAATGAAAAGCCAAGAGTCAGCGTAAACTGCAAAACATCAAGGCTTATACAGAGAGAAAATGAATTGTATCCACCAATCAAAATGAAAAAAGTTTTTCATTTACTCCAGCAGCTGCTCCAAAGCTCCCTCGGATATTTTTCGGTGTGACCTCTGAAATGTATATAGGTGCCTATTTGAAATTTAATTCAGGTCATATCATGCATCAGATCTTTTTTGGTCCAATGAGTGGAAAAAGTTATCCAAAAAACTTTAAGAAATTACCACATATAAATTAATTCCTACACCAACTCCTATCAGCAACCTTCCAGCATCAAGCCACCAAGCGCTCTTTCAACAAGCACAAACACGTAAGTTGAACCATAATAAGGAAAAGGCTACTAGGGAGTCAGAGAAAGAAAGACCTCATATTTTATGTTGTAGACCCATATATAAGCAGTGGGTGCACATACTTGGACTTTAGACATGTATGTGAAAAGTTTAAGCCAAAGTTGCCTTTAAATTTTTTGTGTGTTCTTTCTTCTTTTGGATGTATGCTTTAAGAGGCAACTGCTGCCTTCAAATTCTGAATCCATCTCTAGATGCGAAGAAGATGTAGACCCTCCATTTTAAGCACTTCAATCAAAGTCATGTAAACGTGGAATATGATCCCGGTGTCTTCTGTATTTTCCCAATAGCTTCTATGGCAATATGACTGAGCTAATCAAATTATCGAAATTCTATAGGCTTAACAAATGTTACATCCATTAATGATATTTTACCTAATAGCTTCTGCTGCAACTTGAGTGAGTTAATCAGATAATCAATATGCTGTATGGCTATTTGCTTAACACATGTTACATGACCTGACTGGAAGCAATAAAGGGAGGAAGAGAGTGTGCGCACACTCAAACACATACATGAAAAGAGACGAGAAAAGTAGTTTCTCCATGTGTTGTTTGATGTAAAAGGCATTCTTTGTACCTTGCCAAAGGTTATTGAACACCAGCCCAAGATAAAAAGTAAATCCAAAATCCACATTGTCTGTACCAATTATAAATCAAATTAGAAACTCAAAAGTTGATTCACGTTTAATAACTTTTTAGTAAGTGATGGTTCAATAAACTTAGTAAAGGAAAAGAGACATACAACTCTCCTGCCAAAAAATTCAGCCACCTTTCCACTTATCAGAGCTCCAATCATTCCACCAAATGTCATGATAGAAGCAAAAAATGAGTACTGGAAGAAAGAATAAATCAGACTACGGAAAGAGAAATACTAGTTATTCGTTTATACAACTGTTTCAGTCTTATTTTGGAAGAAAAGCTGCTCCCGATGAAAAAACATCTTGTTCGGCTAGTAGCTAAAGGGACCTCTTGGTTGAATTCGCGGGGATAATGAGTTTTCTTACAAAATGTACATTCACTAATGAAAAAGGAACACTTAGATTAAAGAAAAAGCCAGAGTAACTGAGATAGATCGTGGTAATATTGATATGGACAGTAGAGTCTAACATGGCATAGCTCCCAAAGACATGTGATTTGTCTCCAAGGGAGTTTTGTCCTTGCCCTTGCGTTCACTATTTCCCCCTTTCAGCTAGGAAGCTTATTAAGAACCTAATTGGTACATTTAGTGAACAGAAAGCATATCTTATCCTCTTCATTTAAAATGATGAAACTTTTGAACAGACAATTTTCATCATTGCTTTATAAGAGAACCACACAATTTATGTGTGAATACTGACGCATTGCCAGTATACTTTGAGGTCATGGCAAATGTTATGGAAATATACAGCAATACATGTATAACTACCATTTTTCTACATATCCAGCAACTAGAATGATGGACACTTTAATTTATCAAAAAGAAAAAGAAAAATCTGAACCTCTTTAAACTCTAAAGAGATTCCATATGTGCACATTACATGTAACAAGCTTTGAGATTAAGCTGGAGCCTGTAAATACTGAAGACTCCTGGACTAGGCTACTAATTATATAGATTCATTATCTTCTAGTACTTCAACCTTTTTCCTGTTTTGCAGTTAAATTACTGGATCTACAATTTTTAAGATCTCAGAACAGGGTAAGAAAAGCCGATCAGGTCAGAGTGAGAGAGCTGTTCTACCACTTTGGAGCACAGGAAAAAAGATAGTAAAAAATACTTACTTCTGCTATGGAGAGTCCCAGGTCATCCATGATCCCTGATTGAGCAGGAGATGTATATGCAGACTGAAAAACACACACAGACGGCAAGCAATCAGTGGCAGCCCTTTAGCCTAATCTCTTGAGGTCACTAGACATTACACTACAGTACAATCTGTGTGTCAGCCAATTACAACAACAACAACAACATACCTAGTGGAATCCCACAAGTGGAGTCTGGGGAGGGTAGAGTGTACGTAGACTTTACCACTGCCTCGTAAACATAAAGAGGTTGTTTCCTGGTAACCCTCGTCTCAAAAACCCATAAGTAGAATAAACTAGATATGGAAGTGTGTCAGCCAATTAAATTTTAAATACATTCAAGAGGAACGAGATTTGTTCACATAGATATGTGGATAAAACTTGTCCTGAAGACTTTAGATCTAATGAGGAACCAAATATTATTCATTTCTCACTCCTCTGGCGGTAGGACAACAGTTGGAAGAGCAACAGACATATTTCTAAGTATAAGATGGACAAAATGGATGCTTAATTCAGACTAATCCAAAGTTGAAAAACTATATGCCTTCGTTATCCCCATAATCAGTCTTTCTGAAATAGCTTCTCTATCTCCCTGTGGGTATGCTGTTCTTGTTGTTTATTACCCCCAATATGAATTAACCTCAAAATCTCACGTATTTCTTGTACCTTGACAAGTAATACTTACAGCAAATCCAAAGGCAAAGTAACTACAGGCAGCAACTGAGGAGCTCAAAACAACATTTGCAGTAATATGGAATTGCCAACTTGCTTTTCTGGGACTACTCCCATCTAACAAACCTTCTTCCATGCTTTCAAAGATAGTATGTTGCTACCTGGAGAAAAAAGGAAGAGACCAGTATGAATGAAACTAGAAGTTTGGAAGAATGAGAATACGTAAAATACTTAAAGAAAGAGGTATAAAACATATTCTAGTGGTAATTTGATATGGTCTATTTTAGTCTAAGCAAATACCAAGTATATCAGGCCAAGAGTTTCAGAGATCATGAAGCTTAAAGGAACATGAGATATTAAATTGATGTCTGTCTTTTAGCTACGAGAGAGAAGTCACACACAATCACAACTTGATCAGTACTTCAATACAGAATACCCTTTCCCAAGGATTTATCTGCGTTATATCTTTGTTCGATTACACGGGGGAAATATTGGCAAACAAATAACAATGCTTCAACAACCATTTCTCCAGTAACTCATCCAAAAAAAAGTATACTGAGTGCTGTTAGGTGAAGCAGTAACAACTATGTCCTGTTGCTAAAGCGCAAAATGCAGCAAGTTGCTAGCCAACATTTACGGTCACAGATACAGCTATCTCGAAAGGCCTATAACCTCTCGGACTCCAGGATAACTTAACCAAGAAAACCGAATCACATGGAAGCAAAAGACCAACATAGATGATATAACTAGTTAGGATTAAGCTTAATCATGATGGTACGCTTAGATAAGGTTCCATGTTTTCCAGGAGGCTCCTTAATTTTGTTTAGAGATGTGTGTATGAAATGACAAACAGAGAGAATATTAACGGTGATGATTTATATAGTTGACCCCAAACTAGTTCGAATTAAAAGAGGCATATAGTTGTTGTTAAACGTTTACTAAAGAACAATAAAATTAAAGCCAAACAAAAGGAGTTGTTATTCGAACAGATAATTTAGAGGAAACCTTGTTGAAGGTGGTTGCAATGTTGCAGCAGTGTCAAGTGGAGTAGTAGCATTTGGAGAGAGAAATTTTATATTAAGAAATAATTGGTCACTCCCAAATAAAGTGAGCATCATGGAGAGAAACAAAACCATAAAACTAAACCTTGTACAGTATTTTTTGGTTTTTGCTTTTGTACCATTGAAAATGACAACCATGAAAAAACCGTCCATATCTTTAGAATTCGGGACCGCAATACTGGAGACGTTTTTTCTCTCTCCTCCACCTTCTTTCTTTACCTTTCTTGCATCTTTACGTTTTCCTTTTTCTGTTTCTATTCTATGCCCAGTTTGGATTCAAAAGGTTGTTGAGTACATCTTTTATATATATAAATATAAAAATTCTGAGATTTTTTTGCCATTTTAATACTAGTTCATAACAAATTGTAGCACATCATGCAGAAGGTTTTTCTAAAAAGTATAAAAGATAACACATTTTTTACTAAAGAGTATGTAGCGCGCTTTTCTTTTTTATCTAACAAAAAAGAATGTTACCTTATATAATTGAAAATAATTTAATTTTAAAATTTAGTTTTTACCTCTAATGAAATAATTCTCAATCACAAAAATATGTGAGAATGATTTTAAACCATAAGTTTTAAAATCTCTTTTTTTTTTCTCAAACATCATGTCAAATCAAAAAGTACCATATAAAATGCGACGGACGGAAGGAGTAATATTCTTTAGTTCTATCTATGTGGACGTTTGGTCTAAAGAGAATAACGCATCCAGATATTTAATGACTGAATAGATAATTTTCTTTCATTCACAATTTTTTAAAAAATAATAATTGAAAATCATCTTAAAACCTCAGTTAATTAATTATTTAAATTTTCAACTTACTAGTGAAAGCTTTGAGTCCCCCACCTTATAGTCCCTTCTTCTATTTCTCCGTTCCTTAATTTTCCAAAAAGAAAAAATTAATAAATAATTGAGAACCACCGACTCTAAAATAAATTTTATTTTTAGTTAGAATTTCATTTTTTGTGCAGTCGCTGGTGACTCACTTTTCGTCCTTTTTCTTGTTTTGTTCTGTTGACGGATACAAGACGTAACATAAAAAATTTGGTATCTGATGCTCCTTCCTGAATTTACACTCCACCCAATAGGTAACGACATAACATCTAAGGACGAGGAACGGTTATTTAATGTTTTAACGTAACAACAAAGAATAATTAGTTCTCAATATTGACTTTTCCTCGTTCAGTCATATTTAATGAATTGCTTCTTCTTATTCTCCAAAAATTGAATAAGATGTTTTCCTATTTCATTGAAAGAGACTTACACGGGATTCCTAAATAGGAGTTATTCCATATCATCCACTAGTATATGTCATATATTTGTTCGAATAATTACTACCTCCGTCACATAATCAATGTTATCCTAATTTAGTAAGTGTCCTTATAATATGAAATAAATATTTATAGAAAGATATCCTTATATTATGGGATGGAAGTAGTAATTAGAACTACTCTAAAGATATTACGCTAATCGGTATCTTAAATCAATAAACAAATCATAAAGTTTAGTTGATTTAAAATAAAATGGGTTAAGATGCATTGGAAATGTGTTAGTGATGGTATTTTCATTTGTTGTATCTTCAAATTGAACTTATAAAATTGAGCTATATTGCAAAAAGCAATTTATATGATAACATAAAGTAAAGTTGTATTACATTTGGAACTATTTTAATCGTGTATTTTCTATTTTTCAACAACTCGTTTACTATGTATTAGATTAACTTAGTAATATAGTCCAAGCTGATCCAATAATTTGTATAATGTTGACCCTTAAATTTTTCTCAACAATTTTGCGCTTGAAATTAAGAAAGAACTATCATTTGATTAGTAATTATACTCGCGCTTCGCTGTTGTAATCTGGATGTTGATTGAAATGACTCTGTAGTTGTGCAAAAACTCGAAAGTGGCGATGTGAAGTATGAGGAGGCGCGCTAGCTATAAGCGACTATGCAGAAAATCTTCTTTCGACGCGCAGAAAGTGGTAAAGTTTCGAATCCATGACGAAGAAGAGTTTCTGTGCAGAAAATCTTCTTTCAACATGCAGAAGATCTTCTTTCGACTGATGGGGATAGGGTATAATACATGAGGCGGGGAAGAAGGATATTCTGCCAAGACGAAGGATCTTCTTTCTAATTGATTCAGCGGCAGCGATAGAGCGTGGAGTGGTTTTTTTGGGGGTTTGGCACTTTACTGGGCGGAGGACGCTTTATGAAACTGGTGGGGAAAGGGTGTGTTGGATGAGGAGGCGTAGAAGGGGTGGCAAGGTAGAATGGAAATTTGTAAAGGCTAAAAGATTTGTTAGAGCTTGATAGGGTCGCAGAGGCGAAATGTACATCCCTTTATATATTGTATATATGATATATGGTTCGGTGGTTGCTTATAATATTGTGATTAAGAAAAGAATGATCATTTAATTCGGTGGCTGCTTATAGGAATTACAAACCCTTTTTTTCATATTTTTCTTTACATATACATGAGTACAAAATAAAAATAAGTAAATAAATTAAAACAGAGAAAGCAATAAATATCAATAGAGGAAATCCAAGCATAAGAACAAATCGATCAATTGACTAAATAATGGATTTTCTTCTATAAATCGAAAATCTTACTTTTTCATAATTTAGTAATACATAACATGCTAAAAAAAAAGGAAAATAAATAAATTAAAATAGAGGAAACAGTAAATACAAATAGAGTAAATTCAAGTAGAAGGACAAATCAATAAATCTGTTGAATTCCCTTTAATATAAAAGAGCAATGTTAAGTTTAGTGTTTTTCTGTTTTACCTCGACGAACCACGTCACATCATTAAAACATGATAAGATATATCACTTTTCGATTTAAATAATTTTTTGAGTAAAATAACAAAAGATAAACGAGATTCGTTTTTACACAAAAGAACAAAAAATGAAATAACAAAAGATACATAATTATATTTTATACAAATGAAAGAAAAGTAATTCTGTTTCACGTCTTTTCTTAATAACTCCGTTCACGTCTTTTTTAATAGAAAAAAGCGGTGACCTATAGTCCTTCCTGTACAATAAATAATACAATGTGCATGACATGATTATTTTATACAAATGAAAGTAATTTTGTTTTAAAAAAATAGAAAAGCAATGACTTATAGTCCTATAAAATAAATCATAAAATGTGCAAGATGTAAATTTTTTCAACATCAGTTAAGCAGTGCCATGGATGCCTGGATTTGTTCAAGCGTCCGACCTTTCGTCTCTGGTACTATCTTTGCAACAAATGGGATCATCAACCCCGAAAAAAATGCGAACATGAAGAACACGCCTGGTAATGAATCAAAGAGTTGAAAACATTTAGACATGGAAGGAACAAACAAACTCGACGATTTGAGCAATGCTAGAGATGATGCATACCTGAAGGGGTCCATTCAAATAAGAAGTTAAAAGCGTATGTGACAATCCAAGAAGTAAACCAGTTGCATACAATTGCAAGACTTCCAGCTGATCCCTTTATGTTCATAGGAAATATCTGATATGGCAATGAGTACTAGTCAGTAACTATACTACTCGAAATGTGTAATGTGTGTATCTACAGAGCTAGAAGCTGACCTCTGAAATGATTGTCAGAGCTGCTCCACCTACACCCATTGAGTAAAATATGCTAAAGACCTGTTACAAATTAGCGATAGACGAATCATTTCTTTAGTCAAGATTTACTCAACAGTTTGAGCTCAGTATTGTGGAAGAGAGAGTGAAGAACAAACCAGTATGCCAACTAACACCAATGTGGCAGAGAGCTGACTCATTTCATCATAATCCTGTTTGGAATAAAGTTGAAAGTGATCAATAAGTCTAGCAAGTGAAACTTTTAGTCATTTTTCTTTTTATAGAGGACTGGAGGGGAGAATGTGTTGCATACCTTGCACAAAAAGCCTATACCTACAAGAAAGTTTCCTAAGCATGTCCCAGCAGACGCTACCTGAAATCATTACGTTTTGCTTCAAGTATATATCTTACTATTGATCCCTCAGTTAAACACATTAGTAGAGATATTAATTTCTAACCATCAGAACAGGCCGTCTTCCAGCAGCATCGAGTAAGAATGTGCCCAAAGCAGCAAAAGGAAGCTGAAAATAGATAATATACAGTTTGAGATGCTGTTTTAGCAACTTTCTGAGTCACGTTATAGTTTCAGGAATCAAAACCTCGATGAATCCCATTGTTGTAGTTGCAAAACTAGCTGAGCAACCTTTACAAAAGAAAAAGTTCCTTTATTTCAGTCAAATGCAATTGAAGTACAATCCATTTTACAAACAGTCTATGAGGTGCTAACCAGCTTTTTTGAAAATGGAACCAGCAAAAGATGAAATCGCATCAGTTCCTCCAGACTGCAACAAAATCATGAGTCCCAATCCTACCTAGTAAAATTAACATAGCAAGAGGAAGATCAACACGTGATGAAAATGGGAAAACATAGTGCTTATAAGAGAGATGCATATCTCTATGCACTTCTGTATTTGTATACTCCATATATGGTAAGGCTTACAATGAGTGAATGAGCATATTTACGGTCAAACATATCCAGATATCTCAATCCTGAGACCTGTGTATGTGACTTAACATTCTCCTGCAAAGAGGATTCATTTCAATTTCACAATGTAATGGATAGAAGATGGTTTAATCATGAAAGAGAATAAGGATTCATTAAGATAGTAGTAACACATTTAGAAGAAAGGGACCTTAATTTCAGCTGCTTCTAAAGAAATATCAACATTTTTTCCTCTCAGATACTGTAGAGATGCTTCTACTTCTTTGTCCAGACCAATTTTCGCCTGCAAACAATTCAATAAGTAAATAACAAATCCAACTATTACAGAAATATCAGTACAAAAACAAAATACAATCCATTTTATCCAATAGAAGGGAAGATGGAAATATGTGAACAACATAACTAAAGCATCAGGAATTAGTTTGCCAATAGAAGTAATATGACAGTGTCCCCGACTGTACCTCTTCTTACAAATGCTGTATTATTTCTATGGTATAATTTGAGAATATAGCATCAAGAGATGACAGCCAGTATAATTTATCAAACAGGAAGTACTTATATTAGTCAGTCTGGGAAACTTTTTGCTTAATTCGATGTCCAAAACTGCTTGTTTGCCGCTTTAGGCAGGGAAAACTTCACTGGATATAATTGTTAGAAGTTTATACTATTGACTCACCAACCATCTTGGAGATTCTGGTATGAGGAATATGCCTAGTAGCTGCACCAAAGAGGGTATAATTGCTGAAACAAGGAAATCCAAAGATGCTAAATTAGTTGTTCTTCCTACCTGTGCATACATGATTATAAAGAAGTAAATATAATATAGGAAGCACTCTACCTACTATAGCCAAAGTCCGCCAAGTCAGGATATTACCAATCAGAAACATCAGCGAAAAACCAACATATATCATGAACTGCAAAAGAATAGCAGTTTTAGATATGCAAGATTTGAACATTTCTGAGTCACCGAAAACAATGGTTTCTCATTACCGCAAACACAGCTACGGTTACACCTCGAATACTCTTTGGTGAGATTTCTGCAATGTATATAGGAGCCTGCATCGTGATGGAACTCTGTTCTTAATATGTTCTACACAGGAAGAGAACTGAAAAATGCTTTGTGATTTAGCTACTTACCACATAAAAGAGAACTCCAGATCCTATCCCCATTAGAAATCTTCCTATATCAAGCCACCACACGCTCTTGTAACACGAGAAAAACATATTAATGAGTTGAACTCGAAAAACAGACTGAACCATTCTGCAAAGACTTTAACTAAGATGGCACGTCAGTTCTCCCCAATCTGGTTTAAATTTTCTATCTACTTTAAAATTATATTCCCTCTCTTGCTAAAGACATTGCCTATTATTATAAAATATAGTACTATTAAGCTGTTTAAAACCAAGAACAAGCATTTACATTCAATAGAAGAAGTCCAGAATGAGTATTGAATTACATACCGTTGCAAAAATTATAGATAGCCATCCCATGATGAAACACAGATCCACAATCCACATTGTCTATATTAAAGTATAAACCAGACAGGAAGTTCTTTAATTAGTGTAATATAATTTTCAAAAATGAAAGAGGTGTCCAAGACGAGCATTGAAAGAGAAACATACTACTCTCCTCCCAACCATATCTGCAATAGTGCCACTGACTAATGCACCTATAGTTCCACCAAGTGTCAGAATAGCTCCAAATGCTGAATACTGTAGAACAAGAACAAAATCAGCACGAAACCAACAAAAATTAACCGCTGCCTCGCATGTTAGTAGCCTCCAATTGTCAGTACAACAATCCCACACAAACACTCCAATTACATGAAGATTTTAGTGTACACTTACATCTGCAATGGACAATCCCAGGTCAGCCATGATACCTGACTGGCTAGGAGAAGAGTAGCCAACCTATAATTAAAGATAAACTCATCAAACACCTTGCTATGTTGTTCTCATATTATTGTCAATTCTATTGTTGGTTCTGTGTATAAATTGACAGTCTTAAGAATTTGTTGCTAACTTTTTGCTTATTTTTTCGTTGCTCTTTGAAATCGTATACTACTTACAGCAAATCCATAAGCCAAGGAACCACAGACAACAACACAAGTGCTTAGAACAACAGGTGTTGAACAGGAGGTTTTACTGGGGACTTTGTTTCCCTTAGGACATAAAAGTTGTTCCTCCATGTTGTTTGTCTTGCTAGCTGTTTCTCTAATCAGAGGGGGAAAAAGAGAGTTAATTCAAACCAAAGAAATTATGACAACAGTCATAAATTTGTCAATTTATCTGAAATTAAAGATTGAAAACTCAGTGTTTCACGTCTTTTCTCCTCCCTATTATTTCATACTACAAACAAAGAGTTCAAAACTTTTGGGAAACGAAAGAGCATGATATATCAACATCAGCAGCTCAAATAGCAATGGATAACTCAATATCAGACAAAACAGAATTCACAAAAAAATAAAAAAGAAAACAGAGGAAACCTCAAATTAAGGATATTTCAACTTGTGAAGAAAACTAAATAAACACGTACATTTGTCACCCGGCATCATACTCGGGACGGAGCTACATTCACCTGGATGGTCAGATGAACATTTTTTATTGAAAAACTTTTTATAATATATATACGTTAAATATAGATATTTTGATATATATAAATTGTTGAACATCTTTGATACAAAAATCATTCATTTTGACGAAAATACTGGCTCCACCACAGATCATACTAACAAGTACAAACTACTACTCTACAAAATCGAAAACATTGAAAACTAAGCCACCATTTTAGACAATCTTCAACTTTACAAGAACATCTAATATATATAACAATCTTCAACCTTGTTAGGAGCGTAACCCTAAATAAGCCTTGCAATGTGCGATTCGAATTTAATTGAGTTCCACAAGCTCCGGACACCAAAGTGGAAACCAAAAGAAAAGGTTATGATAACCTGATAAATGCTTTTTCAGTATATTTATGTTGGATTTGATGAAGTCATTGAAGAGTAACATATAATAATACTAGCCAGGAGTAATATTTAAGCTAAGATCACCATCAAAATCTTTCTCCTGTTACTCTCCAAAGTCCAGACCCACCAATCCTCTAGTTTTGACTTTTGATTAGCTTGTTCGTCATTAATTAAATGAATATTAGTACACTCTTTCGGTCCTAATTTATGTGGTATAATTGGAATTTTAAGAATCAATCAAGTTTTTCTTTGATTGAAATTTTTTTATATCTTGTAAATATTTTAAATTGTTAATTATTTTGATTTATAATATTATCAGTATTTCCAAATAAAAAAATTTTAAAAGAAGAGTCTCGGAGCAAATACTAAAATTATTGTCAATCACCAAATCTATTATACGCAGCTGTAACTTTCTAAAAGATCTTGTTTGACTATTTTAGTATCAGTGTTAGGAGAATCATTTCGTTTAATATTTACAAGTAGTCACGACTCAAATACAAAATGATGTACGTAATTGGAGAGAATTAGAGAAAGAAATTAATTAAAAATTGGACAGGGATTGAAAGCAACAAGAATTGAATTATCAACCCACCCTTCTTTTAAAAATGAAATTATACATAAAAATACATTTGATGATAGGCTATAAAATAGATGGGGTTTTAGCTGCATTTCGTCTGTTATTCACTACATTTTAATTTGATTTGAGTTAAAATATTACTCAATTGTTTCATTTTATGTAACACTTTTTATTTAATTTGTTTCAAAAAAAAATATTTGGAATTAAAACAAATATTTAACAACTTTGCAGAGTAAACAAAATCCATTGGAGATTTGAAGGGCCAAATAAAAAAGAGACAAATTCCACTAAGCTTCCGCTAGTCCGTGCACGTAAAAGCAGAAGAAAAGTTCAACCAATCAGATAACATGCTGAGTGACGTGAAGTTCTCTAAGAATTTGGTGAAGGGGCAATTGATGAATTAACCTAACTAATTAATAAGAAAATTTTGACAGATCAACTGAGAAATTTAGACTTCCTCAGGAAAATAGTTCAAAGATTTCAAAGTGCATATGGGAGCTACTAGCACTAGGTGACCCTAAATCATGAACAGCTAGTACTAGAGTAACTCATAAGGGCTCCCCAAACTATAACACGTATCTTCGTCTCATTTTGTGTAGTATTATTTGATTTGACATGCTATTTAAAACGATAAAAACTTTTAATACGTGTAATCAAAATTAATCTTTAGATAGTTATGTGCTTGTAAATCATTTCACTAAAGATAAAAGTAAAACTTTAAAATTAAAATATTTTTAATTATAAAAAATAATAATTTTTTAGGATGATTTAAAAAAAATGTGTCATGTAAAATTGACAAAGGAATAACACGTTTTTCTATTGAGGCATTAATAATAGTTTGGCATTGTTGTACCTATACCAATATTGGTGCCCAACTCCTACTAGCTTGAGAATTTTTGCTGCTACTCTAGGATAAAACTTGTCTTCCAATTAGAAAAAAGTAGTGGATCATATTTACTTTTATTATGTTTGGATTATTCTTTTAATAATATTAATTTATCCAATTATATGATCAAATTATTTCCCACCAAAAGGCTTAGATTTTCAATATACTAGAACATGTTAAAATGTCAATGGATGTTACTAACTTTTTGATTAAATAAAAAGAGAGATTATGAGTTCTAAACAAAAAAATAATGACAATTGTTGATTAAATATGCTTCAATAATGAATGCTTTAATTCATAGATGTTTTGATACTTTATTCATCATAAAAGTTCAACGTTAAAGAACTCTTTCAACGACACACAATAATCATAACTTATTTGTGAATTTCAGATATCACTTAAATGATATATTTATTTCAATTGAAGTGTGTAGATGTCGTGATAATCTTAAGATAAATTCAACATCTGCCCTTGATCCTATGAGATATTTGATGTCCCAAGAAATATTTCTTTTTTAAAAAATAAAATAATAGTACACTCATGTTCTTAAATTCGCCTCCAACTTTGCCGTTGATCCTATGAGATATTTGATATCCCAAAGAAATGTCCTTTTCTATTTCATCCTGACTACAAAATAATTATTTAGATATTATTTGATTGGTTAGATAAGATATATGTACTTATAATTTTTTTTTTTTAATATGGATTTTTTTATGTAATTAAACAAATGAGTTAATTACTTGGAATAACCTTGTGTATTCCCTTCCGGCGGTCCGGCCCCACGTTGGTCCACCACATAAAGATGCCTCACAACGACGAGCTGATTTCGCCGGAACTTCCATCTCCGCCGCCAATTTGAAATCCCAATTTGCTGGATAAAAGCAACTCCATTCTGACATGTTTCCCTTTTGCAATGCCCACTTCATCTTTACCTTCCAAAGCTCTCACTCTTCGTTCAAACAAGAAGCTCGATAATTCATGCTTAGTACAAAAGGTTCTCAATCTCTCTAAGCAACGCCATCTCAAACAAGCCTTCAATCACCTTAACATCCTAACCCGCAAAGGCATTCGCTTAGACAGTAAAACTTTAGCTTCTATCATTCAACAATGTGCCAATTCCAGGTCACGTAAAGAAGGAAAATGGATCCATTTGCATCTCAAAACTACTGGGTGGAAACACCCCAGTACATTTCTAGCCAACCATTTGATTAATATGTACGGGAAATGTGGTGATCATATTGAAGCACGTAAGGTGTTCGATAAAATGACTACGAGAAATTTGTATTCCTGGAATAATATGCTTTCTGGGTATATTAAGTTAGGCATGATTAAAGCTGCTAAAAGGTTGTTTGATAAAATGCCTGAGAAAGACGTCGTTTCTTGGAATACTATGGTGATTGGACACGCTCAAGTTGGCTACTTCAATGAGGCTCTAAAGTTGTATAGAGAATTTAGGAGGTCAAATATTGGATTCAATGAGTATAGTTTTGCTGGGGTTATCACTGCTTGTGTTAAGTCCAGGGATTTTTCTCTCACTGAGCAGATACATTGCCAAGTATTCGTAGCCGGGTTTTTATCCAATATAGTTCTTTCTAGTTCAATTGTTGATGCTTATGCAAAATGTGGGAAGTTGAGCGAGGCTAGGAGGCTGTTTGATGCAATGCGAAAAAGAGATGTTCTTGCCTGGACCACCTTGGTTTCAGGCTATTCAAGGTGTGGCGATATGGTGTCAGCCAGGGAGCTGTTTGAAGCAATGCCTGTGAAGAATCCTGTTTCTTGGACAGCTTTGATTGCTGGTTATTCCCACAGTGGCATGAGCATTCAGGCCCTTGATTTATTTGCAAAGATGCTGAAGCTTCAGGTCCAACCTGACCAGTTTACGTTTAGTAGTTGTCTGTCTGCTTGTGCTGGTATGGCATCACTCAAGCACGGCAAGCAAATACATGCATTTCTGGTGAATGCTAGTTTTAGACCTAATACAATTGTTGTGAGTTCTCTCATTGATATGTATTCAAAATGTGGAAGTTTGGATGTTGCAAGGAGGGTATTTGATACAGCATATAACAAGCATGACGCAGTATTATGGAATACTATGTTGTCTTCATTAGCACAACATGGCAAGGGTAAAGAGGCAATTGAAACGTTTTTCAAGATGGTGAAGTTTGGAGTGAAACCAAACCGTATCACTTTTGTAGTCCTTCTCAATGCTTGTAGTCATTCAGGGTTGGTGCAAGAAGGGCTCTCCTTTTTTGAGACAATGTCCTCTAATTATAATGTACTTCCCGATCAAGAACATTATGCATGCATAATTGACCTCTTGGGTAGGGCAGGACGTTTTAGTGAAGTGCTAGCTCAGATAAAGAAGATGCCTTGTGAACCTGATGATCATATTTGGAATGCCTTACTTGGTGTTTGTAGGATTCATGGAAATGTGGAGTTAGGTAGAATGGCTGCAGAACTGCTAATAGAGCTGGACCCACAGTCTCCTGCCGCGTATTTGCTGTTGTCAAGTATCTATGGTGTACTTGGGATGTGGGAAAATGTAGAGAAAGTGAGACAGCTCATGGATGAGAGACATGTTAGGAAAGAGCAGGCTGTTAGTTGGTTAGAGATAGAACATAAAATGCTTCCATATTTTGGGTGCAATAAGTCGAGCACTTTGGAGAAAGATGGACACACTATTTTGCAACTGCTAGCTGATCAAACAAATGATGATGATCTAGTACAACACGGTAAAAGGTAAATTTATTTCCCTTTTTGCTTCATTTACTGAAATATTTTCCAAAATAAACGTGTTTAACATACGTTATGGTATTTATAGCATTTACCTGAACTTTCGGCATAAATTGAAGCAGAGTCTGTTCAAACCACTCATAATTTTTTCATCTCCTTTGTGGAAATATGTGAACAGTATCTAGCTGCACTAACAAAATTCTGTTGAATGTCCTTGTCTCTTTTGAATATATGTTAACAGTCTAGTTTTGTATCTTCAATTTACCTGTATGTTTCATTTTTCTTGTTTCAAGATAATGCATGATTACAGCTTTGAGGCACTGCTCAACCTCCATGCTTAGCCTTTGCAAGCAAAATCTCTTCCTTCACTGCCCCCCGCAGGCCATCTACCGTACATCACAGACAACTTCAAATCAAAACCAGTCATCTTTATTTCATAGGTCTAGTTTTCTCTTACTAGAGCACATGTTCTTAGATGTTAATTTTTTTTAATCTTACCTGCAAACTTGGGGGAAAAAAATTATTACTAAATCATCAAACCATGAAAATGTGAAACTCAAAATATTGTTGAATCAGTCCCCACTTGGTATGCATTCAAGGATAATACCTTTTTAGTGAGGATCATTTGATTGCAAAGATGTGTTGATTGAATAATTAAATTGAGGTTCAGACGTCTAAAGTTGGAAATGTACTCCAAACTATTATCACTAATGGAACTGTGTGTTTGATTTCTTACTTTTGTTTATCTCGCAGCTTGCCCCTTTCCAACCCTGTCAGCTAAGTGACCACATCCTAATGTTTTATGGTCCTGCATCTTTCTCTTCTCCTGCAGCATTGAGCCATACTCCGATTTTTCATCCAATTTTTGTCGATATATTCATACATGATGGAAGTGATGCTACAGATAGCAATCTTTGCTGTGAAGTACAAGGGCCACCTTTGAACTAGAGCATACCAGAAAATAAGCCTCTTATATGCTCTTTTGGCTGTCATGGGCTTCACAATTATCACCTGTTATTTGTTTAGGGACTTAAATGGCTGGTTGAAATTAGTTCCTGCATCGAGGGTGTCAACAGATAAACTGATGGTTTGGCCATTGATTAGGATTTTGGCTTGCTATGGCTGGGAAAGATTGTTAAGGTGGTCTTTCCCTGATAAGGTTCCTTCCTGGACGCAAACAGCAATGTCAAGTTCAGAAATAGAAGCACAATTAGTTCAATAATAGCTATTCAGGTCCTTGCTGAATAGTACTTTGTTGTATTGAAAGATCATGAATGAAATTTTTCTGTATTTTTTAAATTTTTGTGATCTCCATTTACATAGGGAGCAATGACCTGATTTGATTTTTTCCTTTGATAGAAAAGTTCTTTTTCCCCCACTTTGGGTTTGTTGTGCTGATAGAAAAGCTCTTTCATCTTATTGATCAAGCACTAACGAACAATTTTCTTCTACACAATCCTGTTCCTGTCCCAAATGAGTTGTGCAAAATACATGACACATTTATCGGCTGCAGAAAGATGCCATTCCACTGGGATGATGACGAATCTCAATAGTTGGGGAGGTAATCGTTGATGAACTCGAGGTTAAGATTTTCTACACAATAGTAATACTATCAATAAAGTTGTTTTGAGCCAAATCCAGAACAAGAAATTCGATCATTTAACAGAAATTAAAGAAAGATGTACAACATTTCCTACAAACCTAACTGTTCAACCTTACGTAAGTCAAACTTCTCATTGAAAAGGCAAAGGTTAAATATAAGTCATCTCACTAGTAGCTTTGCAGCTAACATCTGATGCCTTTACTGAATTTGCTCTTCAGGACTTCCTGTAATTGCTGGAATATAACAGAAAATACCCCTGCAAAAAAGAACGAAAATATCAAGGATGGCTAAGCGAATATGTTGATGCAGACTGATTTGGCATAGAACCTACTAAGTAAACAGATAAGTTGAATGATTAGAGACCAAGATAAGTACAAAGAGTAGCTCTTTCAGTCTTCAGTAAAATATTCTATACTAGAGAGCTGGAAAAGCAATATGCTAAATTCCGGTTCCCAAGGTAATCACATTGATTCAAGAATTAATCATCAGATCACATCATCATATATATATAATTAATATTAATTTAATATTTAATATAATATATAACTAAAAGAGGGAACAAAAAAGTTGAAAGTTGAAACACCAAAATACCCTTACAAAGTTAAGTTATTACAACACCGCCATTAAAATTTTTTTTAAAAAATCCTTTATAAAGTCTAACTCATATTTAATTATTTATTCAATTGTTACTCTTCATATTCATAACTCTTATACTTTTCATATTCTTCATAACCTCCAACTATTTAATTTAGAGCTTTAAGATATCTTTTTATATTCCCTCAATTTTATCCATAAATTCATTTTTTTGTTTCATAGGACTCTCACCTAGGACATTCTTTGCATTTTATAGTAAAAATAATGAAGCACTTAACACTATTATATTATTTGTTTTATGTTTTAGTTCATGATGTAGAAATTTCTTGAATTTTGATTGGTTGGAGAGAAGATATCGACAAGAACACCAAAATTATGTATTGATTCTATATATTTCTTTTTTCCATATATTGTTATGATTAAAGTCTTACGTGCGATATATATGTTGAAATTTTTACTTTTCTGTTTTTTTTTCTTTTCTCTTTATTAGACTTATTTAATTTAGTTTTTCATAAATTTTTGATTCGGACTCAAATTAGAATTAGTCATTTGTGACTTCATTGAAAGTTAGTTAAATACTAACCAAAGTTCAAACCACGCATGTTTTCATAAAATTTTAATCGTTCTAATAAATTTATACAAATTTACATGGGATACACGTGCAAGGCACGTGTCCAGAAACTAGTAGGAAGAAATGGACTAGAGTCCCAAGTTAACGCAACACTAGTACACAAGTGAGCACCCCCTACTTAGGCTAGGTGGAAGATGAGAAATTAATAATTGAAGGAAGGTCTCATGAAGCTGTCCTCGAAAGTAGCTTTCCTTGCATTGACTACTGATGTCATTCATAGGGGATTGAACTGATCTGGAGTGTAGCCGACAAGGTGCATTTAGGGAGCGATGACCTACATAGCCGCCTTTTTAAGAAAAGACATGGAGCATTATTTTACCTTTAGCCCATCATTTGGATCCAGTAGAATTAGAGAAGTAGGATAGTATTCCAGGGGATAGATAATTACTTTATACATACAAGGAGCAAAGCATGTTAATTTTAGTTAGCTTTTGGTGTACTCACGAGATTCTCAATTGTATAGAGAATTTGTGGTCATCCATAGAAACATGTTTTCGTGTAGGTTCTCTATATTTTTACGTACTACTGCTTATATACATGAGTTTTCTTAAATCAATTAAATTATTTAACTAGTTACCTGATCAAAGAATCTGTCAAAGGGGAGTGAGACATTACCAGATCTGACCAAATAGTTTAGGAAGCCAGGGAAAGAGGAAAATGAAATATTACTGCACCGATTGGATCTGAGCAAATGGTTTTAGACAAACCTGGTAGAGGGATCTCTTTCTGGAGCAATAATCCTTTCACCAGAAGTGTCCCTGGTATCTGCTGGAAGACCTATAAATACAACCAGACATCAGACCAGATCATGCTAAATAATAAGGAGACTAACAAGACCTATGAACAACGAGGCATTATATTGAAATGCAAATCACTATCATAAGAGAATTACAGAAACACGCAGACGCATATCATTCAGTTGGTCAGAGGGACAATTTGCAGAAATCAGCATATCCTGTTTGTTCCCATTCTGTGTTTGGGTCTTCAGGATAGAATTACATTGCTCATCTGACAAAGTTACCTAGAAGAAGAACATTTGGATTCAGGAAAAACATGTAATAGGTGCAGTATAATCAGAGAAAAGAACAAATGGAGCATACATCAACTTTAAATGAGGCAGAATCTAATTTAGAGGATGCACCAATACTGCAGAAGTAGGATTCCACTGATTGCAATACATCGAAGGCACTCTGATGGCGCTGCAGACCCTAAAAAAGCATTAGAGATCAATAGAAATCTTGGACCCACCAGTAATGGAGTAATTAAAAGAACAAGTCCAACCACTTTGTGTCAAAACTTGTTAGTCAGCTAAAGAAACACATGACCTGGTAGAAGTTCAAAACCTTGGTGAATGTAGTGTGAATTTTTAATGCAGAAGGACAACAATGCGAATACAAGTGCCAGTCGCTTTTTTCTGAGTTATGGTGGGGGGAGTGCAAGGGCAGAGCAGAACTTGTTTGTGTCACCAAAATTTTCTTCGTGTAGTTAAGGAGATTGAGGGAGAAAGGACAATATTAGACAACCACTATTTTTTAACCCTTCAATTTGGTATCCATTGAGGCAAAATCTAGAATGGTTAGAAATACCCATCCAAATTCAAATGTATTACTTGCAAATATATGGTAGATATCATCCATTTTATACAAGATAATCATTATCTTACAAACAACAACAACATACCTAGTGAAATTCCACATATATTAAAAAACAAAATGATTTCAACTGATAGCAATATCTTACAGTAAACGGCTATAACCATGGTCTTATGCTCTATTTTACATGCTAAACCATTTCAGCATCATAAATTAAGGATCTATGTGTGATCGGAAGTTGATGTTTAACATAATTGTATCTAGTAGTGACTTATAAAGAACAAATTGAAGCCATGCTTTTCAGTCACGCCCGTTGCCCGAACTGATTGAGAATTACAAAACAAGCTTTGTTCTTTCTATAATGAAGTAATTATTTTAAATAGATTCTACTTCCATGTGAATTCTTCCCATCCAGGAAAATGACCTGTTACACATTACTGAAGAAGAACCAATTCCACATCTACAATGATCAAAACCTTCAAAATACTAACTCAACCCCCATAACATAGGTGCCTGTGCACAAAATTTGAGTTGAGAGTTGGAAAACAAAAAAGATCACTTGCAGTTGAAAAAACATTATTAAAGTTGAATTATGTTTGGGCATTTGGGCATGAACTTCACTTGCAAAAGAGTTCATGAATAGTTGAAGCTCAGAAAAACTTCTCTTGAAATACTCCTTTAAACCATCTCAACCAGAAAAACATTTCAATTTGAGAAACCCAAAACTTCAGTGGTCAAACTTCAATTTGCAAATAATTATATTTGCAAGTGAAGTCATGGGCCACATGGCAGATAGACCCTCAAAATCTTCAACCAGGTTGCGTCATACTCAGCAACATCTCTAACAAAAGACACAAAACTTGCACATGAAAATAGAGATGGTATCAGGTTACAGGAAATTATTCATGTCCTGGAACATAAAGTCCACTTCTAATTCTCACCAATAAACTTATGATATTTGAGCTTGGTTTTATCAGAATTATCAATTTCCCATACTGCCCAGATGACCAAATAAAAGGCTAGTAATACCATACCTCAAGCATGAATGACATGTTATTCTTTTCAGCCGCATGGGATGGTACAATCTTCTTGGAAGCAGGGAGAAATGACCAGGCAAGCCCCCATCGGCATGTTTGGCCTTGCACAAATTCAGTTGTCTTGACTATTGTTGCTCCAACCTCCCAAAGCTTTGATATCAGTACCTTTAGGTTAGTTTTTCTTCCAACCATTGAGGTATACCACCTGGAAAACAGCGGGTCGGGAAATATAAGGACTCTTCAATTGAGCTTTCATGATAAACTCCGCTTAACACATAATGCAATAAACCAGATTCTAAGAATGATGCATACCGAAATGACTGCCTTAGTTGAACACTATCCTCTATAATGCGAGTGATAAAAGCTCTCTCTCCACCGGGACAAACCATCTCCTGCACAGTCCCACCACAAGAAGTCTTTGGATTTAATCCAGCTTCCTCTATCGTCTCAAAAAATGGTGGGTTGCACATACAAAAATCGAATTTCTCCCCATCCTTGACTACACCAACAAGTATAGGTGGTCCAACATAACCTTCTCCTATACCTGAGTGCATTTGGAGAGGAGCAGGAGGTGAAGGCCCAATGACAACAGCCTTTCGATTGTTGAAGTCTACGTCTGCACAGTGGCCATATTTTCCTGGTTCATCATTCAACTCCTCACAGGAAGATGCTGGGTTTCCCATGTTAACTCTTCTGATCTCAATCAGTTCAGAAATATGAGGATTACTTTTGACATTTTCCTCTGCCCATCCCAAAGCTACATCAGTAACATCTGTATAAAGCAAAACTTGAAGGAATCAATGTTTTGCAAATATGTAGCACAGTTCTATTAACGGAACACCAGCAACAATGCAAGTTAAGGAAGAAAATTACAAATTAGAGGGGGCTACCAGAGCCAACAAACTTCCAATCCAGAAGAGATGCACCAAGAAGAGGGTAAATGCAATTGGCCCCAGTGCCTATATCAAAACCTTTAGCAGTGTTTATGTCAGCTTGAACTTTAGGAATGATGTCGGATGACAAAAGATCTTCAATCCAATGAATATAGTTTGATCTGTTGGGGACTGTGGGGCAGAGCTGTCCATCGGGAATCCACCTACATAAAGAACATATTCAGGCATATGTGGATGGGAGAATTACATCATTTAGAATGTAAAGGATCTGTACAGAAAAAACATACACTTGCATCTATGCTACATCTATAGTCTGCTTGACACTTAACAGAGACAAAAAAGGGTTACTCCGTTTCTTTTTTCATGTTTTTCTGGGGAACATTATGTTAGCTGTTTATACACCAAACTGTAAGTAAGTTCTACACAGAACTTAGACTGTATCAAAGCTCCAGTGCAGCTTGATCAGCACAGCGCCATTAGTAATTAAGTTATATATTCAGTTTTTTTTGCTTAAAACTCATACACAAAATATTTATTTGATACCATTTATTTTATATTACATTCATGGTTAAACATCTATGGAAAAACAAAAATCTCAATTTATACAACACAAATTTAGCACAATGTTTATATGCTCTGTATTCAAGAAAATATAAAACTCGAATACCCTTTTTACATAAGAGTAATCTGAAAAAGAAAAAGAAGACAAATAGGGTTTTACCAATTGAGGCCATGATCATGGTGGAGCAAAACTCTGGTGAGTTCCCGTGTGGCATTAAAATCTGTCCAATCAATTCTTGGTCGACCATCTCCAGAATAGAAAACGAAGGATGCAAAGGTAGAGTATTTAGAGGCCAATAAGGAGAAATCTGGCGGGTTATCAAAGTACTTGTTACGGGGGTGGGTAGTGGCTTTCTCTCCTCTCTTCCTTTTCTTGCTCCCCATTGCTACCAATTCCCCCTTTTCTCCAAAACACTCTGTTTTGAATAATTGAGAAATCCGGGTCGGGTGTTGTTATGGGCCAGCTACAAGGTGACCCGAGTCATTTGTTACAGTGACTTTCAGAGTGGTTTTGAATTTTTTTATCTCACTTTAATTTCTACTTTATAGGTTAAAAATTCGCTTCTTCGATCATTCGCAAGGGATACGATCAATAAGATTTTACAATATCTATTTTATTTATCGTATTAAATTGATCACATGTTATGATGTATTGATAAAAAAATATTTGTATTATATTAATTATATAATATAATATATCGATAAAAATTGCTTGTATTGTTCAATTGTTTACCGCTTTATCCCTCTATTTTATAAAGCATAATTCTTATAATCCACATGTAATGTTATATACCTCTCAGCTATTGTTTGAAAAGTATAGTTAATTTTGATCATAATTAATTTAAAAATAAAGTAACTTCAATTAATATAACTGAATAATGTTGTCCAACAGTTAATAAAACTATCTTCAATCTCTGTAACTTATTGAATTGGCCCAAGCTTTTAGGCAAAACTAACTTATACACACAGTACAATCAGAATTATGCTTTGATGGACAACAAAAATTTTACCCAGCCAATTCTCTCAAATTAAAACAACAACAATATACCCAATGAAATTCCACAAGTGGGGTTTGAAGAGGATAAAATGTATGCAAATCTTGAGTAGAGAGGTTGTTTCGTGGGAATCCACAATTACAAGATTCTTCATAATAGATGGTTATTCATAGGTAGTTGCTAAGCAACTCTTACACGTTATAATTGGACAGGTAGTAACTTGGAGACTAGTTACCTTCTTGTCGATTCATATCCTATATAAGAAAAATAGAATGCA
>JAABOM020000001.1:30583102-30605498 GCA_011800125.2 Solanum clarkiae | reverse complement strand
CAGCATCATAACCAAAAAGTTGAAATGAAACTCAGTTACAGAGGTACAAGACAACTGACTAACTTGAATACAAATCTTAAACAAGATGAATAGCACAACATGGACCAGAGATCCATCTTTTTGCATTCTTTACATAATGCATAGCGATAAATACACGAGTTTACCTCTTTAGACTATTTTGGAACATTGCACCATTTCATCCTCCCTATTCGTCTCATCTAAAAAAGGGCAAACATAAACAAAAAGAAACAAGGGGAGAACTAAGAACATAATCTGCTCTTCTAATAATGGTTGCAGACACACGCACACATTCGACTACTACAACTCTAAATGGAATTTTTATTCCGTTTTACCTATGGTACTTACGAATCCCTCATCCAATAGAGTCGAGCCCTTCAGTCCTGCTTCGAACAATTCGATGGAACACTTCTCTTACCTGACGCTCCAACGGTTGGTCCTAATCCATTTTTTAGACCATTGTAGACTAGCCCAAGCTCCTGAACTCTTTGCTTAACTACCCATTCCTTTTCCTCTGAAAGGTGGAAGTGAATGGTATCGGTCAATTCATTCATGTGGCGTGCTCATATTCCAATCTTATTAATCTCCCTCAACAATCCACAAGCATTTCTGCGCTCCCTCTTTCGTGACTCATCCAAAATCCTCTCATGGAGGGAGATAATTGGAGCAGCCCAAATGAATTGCCTAGTCACATGAAAATGTGTCTGAAGGCCACGGTCTTGGCAGGGAATTGCAGCCACAAGTGTCCACATTACAAAGTAAAGCACATAGCTCATTGTATAAACAGTTACAGCTAATCCATTGGTAGCAATGATTTCATTAGTTTTAGGAGCAACTAAGTTTTGACAAATTGCTTGAAGTTGCTTAGCAGCAGACCAATTCCGCGATACACTCCATGACAATGATCGAAATAGGTCCAACGAATTATGATCCTTCTGAGCATTGTTTCGCCCGAATGACCTGTTTCTATGAGCAAAACTTGAATTAGACTCTTTTTCATCAATCATTCCAATTGCCAAATCAATCAAAGCTTTCATGGAACGACAAATTTGACCTTCCCCAATACTCCTCTGATTATCCAATGCATAATAAACAATTTCCAACTGCTTCTGCCATTGCCTGATCAACTCAATCCCATCATGTATCGCATTACACACATCTAAAGCTTTCACGATCAGCAGGGGATTTATTGAGTGTCATGGATCCACTCTATTGAGTGTGTGCAATATAACTTCTTCCATTTCAATCTGTCATTCGTGGTTCTCTCCTTGAAAGTAGTATTTCTTGTTGAACACTAGATACCCTTAACAGTAGTTTACCGAAACAATGCCCTTTCAAGTAAAATAGCACAGCAATCAAGAGAATATAGGAAATTAGGGACCTTGAGACTTATGACATCCAGTTAAGTACTCTTGATACATCTGAAATTTTTTCTGAAAAGCTAAATCCTTTTGTTTCAACAATCTAAAAGCTTCCAGCTCATTTTCCCCCAGCATTGCGAGACTATCATTGAACTTGAGCTCTACTGGACACCCCTCATCAAACAAGTCCACTCCTGTCATCTTTTTGTTGGCATTTGAGATAGGTACTTCGTGTTTTTTATAGATGAAGGTTGTAAATCTTTTATCAGGTTCTACTGCCGAATCCTTTCTAGAGATACAACAACCAGAGAATGCCACAGGTTCATGTAAACAGAGAGGCCTCATATTTCCCATCCAATCGCTAGGGCATTCAGTATCTGAATCAAGGGAAACTGCATGACCATCATCAGCCTCATTGCCGAAGTGTGATAGACCAATTTCATGGGCCACCTTCATAACTTTGTCACTCTGAAGCCTCAGTTCAGAATCAAGTGGAGATATATCTCTTTCCGCAAGTCGAATGTTATTAAGAGCTACCAGAAAAGGAGGAGGAAGAACAGGAGCAGAAGAACTACAAGACTGAACTTTTTCTGGTGTCTCATCAATACAACATTTATGCAAGGGAAAAGGTAGTGGATATAGTTTGTCAAAAATGTCAGAAAATTCTAGAGAATGCTTCTTTGGTTTTAGGGGAAATTCAGGGAATCTCAACAAGGCAGAGAAAGTGAACCCAAGAAGATTATTAGGCAAACTGGTGCTAATGCTTTCTAGCGCAATCTCATAAATGCTTGCTGGCAAGCTGATACCTTTGATAACATCAAAAAGCGTTAAAGATGATTTCAGCCTTGCGATGCTACATTCTTTAAGCTTCTGACATATTTGCTGGTGGAACTCAGACCGGTTTTCTTCAGAATCCTTTTGATTCTCTATGTATTTCCTACTAAGAATTTTAGTTAGTTCTCCATTCAGATATGCTTTAAGAAAGTCAAGGCCCAGGTAGATGTGGCTCTTTTTCAATTCCAATTCCCCAACACCCATATCATAGAGAAGGTTATTTTCAGAACACAGAGGAACTCCTCCACAAGGTGCTTCTGACTTTTCCTCAGAATCCCACACTGCAGTGTATCTCTGAGCCTCTAAACTGCCACAGGACATTAACCTTATAAGGAAAAAGCCAGCAGAGCTCTCAGTATCATCTGATTGGATAGAAAGGCCATTGTTGAGAATACCAAACCCCAAAACAATGACTTTCTTTTGCCTCCAATCAATCCAATCAGGAAGAATGTCTTCAGAGAAACATGCTCTCATAAGACAACTTTCACAACAACAATCACGACCAGACAGTGAGAGGCTTGAAGGTTGTCCCCAAGCATAGACTGATTTACTCAGCCTCGAAATTTCTGGAAATTTATGCCTGAGACTGTTATCTGGCCCATAGCAGAATAGAGCAAATTCAGAGTCCCAAAATGATCCTACAAAAATGCAACGCCCTGATTCAGTAGCCCATGCCCATTTATCATCTCTAGTATGTTGCCTCAGATCAGACAATCTGAAAACAGTCACGTAAGCTGGATTATTCAGACCATGTACCCACCGTAACAATGGCATCAATGGCTTCCGCACATCACAAAGAAGAAGAAAGCGTCCAGATATAGCAGTAAAACAGAAGGGGTCAGACTCCACTCTTGAAAGTGCTAGAAATCTATCAGTTCTACCCAACGACACTGCCTCAATATTCAGCAAGGTGCAGACTTTGCATTTGTCTGACCTCAAATCCACCAAAAACACAGCCCTTGAATTTGCAACAATCAAAATCCTTGGATGCCAGCTAAATTCACAGCTTACCCACTGTTCATCTCTATCCAACTTATCCCACCAAACCTGCAATTTCTTCCCTTGCAATACATCAGTAGCAAACAAAGCCCCACTCTTTCCGCGAGAACCCATATCAAACAAAAACAAATCTCCATTTTCCAACACCACCACACACTCTTCTCTCAAATATGGACTCCAACAAACATGAGAAACAGTCCCTCCCTTGAACAAGTTTCTACCAGCACTACCCACATAATCTAACATAACATTTTCATCTTCTTTAACCCCTATTTTCAAGCTATACCAATGAACAGAATACAAAGTACAAACCAATAAGTGCCCAAAAGTAATATAACCTGATGAACAAGTATCATCAATTTCACTAACTGGGTTCACTAATAGCCTCAAAATTCTAAAATTCAGCTTGTGATTATGCACTAAAAAAGATGTCCCATTCTTGAACTTCTTAACCACAAATTGGGTACCTTCAGAACCGAGCATAAAAAATCCAACTTGGTCATAATTCTCCCCAGTTGGAGAAATTCCTATAATTAAATTCGGTTTCCTATTTTCGCCAACGTTAGGAAGAGGAAGAAACTGGATTGCATTAAAGTTGTGAATTGAGTCAGAAACCTGTGGAGTGAACTGCGTAGCAATTGAAGAAGCTGTAGAAAAAAACATACCACTTGAAGTTTGAAGGAATCTTGGTAGAGAGAGGTCAGGAACCGGGGGAGGAAGACGAGTTGATAACAGTGGAGAGCGAAAGAGTAGTGTTAGCGTTTCTTCACATGGTCTAAAAATCAAAGGTCCAATTGGACTCTCAGTACGACGCCGTTTTGAAGAGGATTCTTCGTGTGAATTTGACAAAAGAAGCGGTGGGGAATAGGATGAACATATTGGCCATAGAGACTTCCACTCATCGGAAAAATCCATCGTTCGTTCTCTCGCCGGTAGGTGAACTGCTACAAAAAGCTTGTGGCGTTAAGGCGGAAGACCGAAGACTGGAGTACTCCAAAAATTAAAATTCTATATTTACCCCTCAGACTAAAAAATGAATTGTTTTTTAGGGAATCAATTTATTGAGTTGCAATCAGATTTTTTTTTTACCGTTATCAAATCTCGTTATAAAAATATTTCAGTATAGCAGATTAATTTTATTAAGAATCTAATTTTTTATGGTATATTTACTTCTTTAAAATTAGCATTATACTTATAATTAACAATGACGTTTCAGATATCCATATTTTTCATAAAATTAACACTTTAAAGAATTATATTTAATATACTTTTTTGGAAAAAAATAAAAATAACAAGAATAATTTTGATCAAGCTATTAGCAATATGCGAATTTTTGGATCAACCATGGAGATATTTTTTTTACAAAACTATTACTAAAGGCATTTTTATTAAATTTTACATATTTAAGGATATTTTGTACTCCTTTTACATTTAGTTTTTCATTCAAATGTTACTGAAATAATGTTTTAATTGTGAGGGCTTGTCACTCGATTTTTTATGGTTGATTAACTTTTACTTACATTACATTGTTTCCGTATTTAGTACTACTTGGTATAAAATGTGGATTCCGCGTATTCCTATACATTTTAGGAATATGGTAATTATTTGACCCTCTTTCATAATCTATATAAATCCACATTGCTCATACTTCTAAATTCATCATTACAATTACAATTACAATATTTATATTTATTACTAATTACGTCCTTATTCATCATGAATTTAATTTTTCATCACTTTTGATAACTAAACCAGAATTATAATCCTGGATATTATCAAGCTCCACCAAATTTTTACATTTCAAGAAACATCGCTGAGGATCCGTACTTGAGGGATATATATGCTATAGGGATGAATTATAACACGGGATATTATTATCATCATGTCTATGGTGCAGCGCATGAATACAAATTCTCAAAGTCATTATACGTTTAATAGACAGAGTTGTTTAAGTACATTGACGATCCATACATATGGGAGGACGACTTTCACCAGCCAACGGGTGAATTCATTGATAATGTCTATATCGCTTAAGAAAGGAAATTCATTAATCATCATCAAGCTCAAGCAAATAATCATTATGTTTCAAGAAATTTTGGTGATCACTACTTCGCTCTGTACAACTCAGTTTTTACCATAGAAATTTGAGAATATGAAAGAAATTGAGAATATGAAAGAATAGAGGCAAAGTAACAAAATGAGGAACACATAATATGGATAATATGTATATTACACATAATATGGATAATAATATGTATATTATGGGAGTATTATAACATATCAAGTATTAAACTCTGACAATATATAAATCATCAAGCTCAAGCAAATAATCACTATGTTTCAAGAAATATTGGTAATGAGAGTATTATAATATACCAAGTATTAAACTCTGACAATATATAAATAAGAAATGTGTGTGAATGAGAATATAAGAAATGTGTGTGAAGGAGAATATAGGAGAGTATGGAATGTGTTATAAAAGGAAGCTCTTTGTATTGATATTTTTGCCTCTTGATTTTGTATTCTTGGATGGTCACAAAATGAATGTCATAGGTGGTATTTATACTACTCCACCTCCCTAGTGGACGGCTAGGATTAATTTGATCCAATGGCTACAAATAAGTATCTAGACACTTCTACCAAAATATCTTAGATATTTACAAAGACAAGATTCTTCTATATCTATCTATAGTGTTCTCGATCATTCTATGATCCTCCTTCAAGTTCCACACAAGTCTAGATCCTAATTTCACACGTCTCTATAATCTTCCAAACTTCTCTAGAGAATTCCACACACGTCTAGATCCTTCCAAACTTTTCTAGGTTATTCTCTATCTAGAATTTGAGCCACATTATTATGCCATAAATCTGTCACACTTAACACCAACCACTAAGAAGCTTTTCTGGCACTGGGACGCTTATTGGTACACCTTGTGACCTCCGTAGAAGGCAACGAGGAGGAGGAGGCCAGAGAGGAGGTCGTAGCAAATCTGATGAAAACAAGAACTTGTTACAGTACTGATGATGGAGAAGAAATATGTGTTATTTGCCGATGTGAATATGAGAATGATGAGACAATTGGCTCTCTTCAATGTCGACATGAATATCACGCAAGTTGCATAAAGGAATGGTTGATGAAGGGGGAGAGATCTTGTCCAATTTGTAGGCCTTCAGTTTTGCCGTCAGAGGAACACATGTCATAAAAAACCTTGAGTCTTTCTTAACTGTAAAGATAGTTCATATATTGCACTTCTTTTATTCACTTGACATCCTTTCATATTGATAACTTTCTTATACTAGTTTTCAGATTTTCTTATACTATAATGCCTGAATCTCTTAATTCCTCAATGAATGAAGATCATAGAAATTTATTACTTAAATTAAATTTGTAGTTATAACTTAAGAGACCATCTGAGTTCATCTGTACTTATTGGTAAAATAAGAAAATAAATACATTAGTTTAAAAAGAAGTTAACCATGAATATAAATCAGGTTTTGATCAACACAATAGCAACCTTATATTTGTATTCTCTCTGTTTCCACTTGACCTTAGTTTATTGTTGATTTAGCATATCCTTTAAGAAACTTTTAATTAGAGGAGTGTTTTACTAAACCAACTTTATTAATGATATTTTAGACTTTAAGTTGACTATTAATACTTTAAAGGATCATTTGGTGTGATGGATAGGAGAGGCTAAGGCTGAGATAATTTTTCTTTTTCTTTTTTTTGGCAATTAAACTAAGGAGAGGTTAAGTCTGAGATAATTTTTCTTTTTTTTTTTGGCAATCAAAACTAACATTTTATTACCAAAGTAGCAATTTAGTACATAAAAAAGTTGTGGTGGTATGGCACTTACACAGCAGTAACCAAGCAACAAGACATCAAAATTTATGTTCTATTGGTAATCTATGGCTATCTATGGATAGAAATTAAGGCTATTTAAACTTCTCGCAAGTTTCTTCTTGAGTGATCATCTGTAGAATATCTCCTGCACAATTTTCCTAACCACCATCTTAGGTTCACAAACTTTGGCCTGAAAATTCCTTTGATTTCTCTCTATCCACACTTGATACACTGCTGCAGCAAAGGTCATTCCGAATATGGTTGATGTTGGACTATTTTCATTTGTATTAGCACATGTCCAACTTAGTTCATCCCTCCAGTTCATGGGCACTCTATTTATGCCTTGCCATTGAAGTAGCCTAGACCAGATTTCACAAGAATACTTACAGCTGAAGAAAAGATGATCAATGGTTTCATTTTCCTTGTCGCATAACTCACAATGTTGTTCATCAACTACACTCCATTGTAGCAACCTATCTTTTGTGTCGTCTTCTAAGGGCAGCCAACCTAAGGATAAAAATCCATTTTGGTGAACCTAGATTGTTGCAAGTAATTCTACTCCACTGTACTTTTTGGAACTCACCCCTTAACAAGACATACATCTTCCTAATGGAAAAATTATGCATTTTTGACAAATCACTCTCTTGTAAACCAACTTCCTATAAGCATAATTTCATCTTCAAAATCTTTTGGACAACCTAAGATGTTTGTGTTGGGTTAGACTCCCATACTGGCCTTCCTTTTATGTAATAACAATGCACCCATCTAACCCATAAAGTATCTTTTTTGGAGCACAGATTCCAAAGTAGGTTGCTGATGGCGGCTCTGTTCCACACCATAACATCAAGAATGTTGAGGCCACCAGCAGTTCTTGGTAAGCACACTTTATCCCATGCAAGTAAAGCCTTCTTTGTTACCTCTGTACCTCCCGTCCACAAAAATCTTTTGCAAGTTGATTCAATAAGTTTAATCACTTTGGCTGGTAACACAAAGATTGTGACCAATAGATTTGGATAGAGAATAGTACCGATTTAATTAGCTGCTCCCTGCCCACATAGGATAGAAACTTTGTTGAGCAGCATGTAATTCTTCCGAGCATCTTGTCAATCAAAGGTTGGCATTGAGTGATTGATAGTCGTTTAGTGCTCAGAGGCACACCTAAGTATCTGAAAGACAAGTCACCTCTAGTAAATCCAAGAATACTTAATATAGCTTTTTTATTTACGTCATTCACTCCTCCAAAGTATACAGAGCTTTTGTTTTCATTTGCAATCAGACCAAAAGTATGAGAGAATTGTTGAAAACAAACAGTAGTTGTACAGACCTTACATCACCCTTACAAAATAGCAATAAGTCATCCGCAAATCCTAATTGAATAAATTTTATCTGTGAGCACCTGGAGTGAAACTTAAAATTAGGATGTTTCATTAGACTCTTCAATAATCGTGAGAAGTACTCCATTACTAAAACAAAGAGAAACGGGGACATAAGGTCCCGTAGTCTCAATCCTCTTCTAGCATCAAAAGAAACAGATGGCCAGGCGTTAATACAAATTGCATAAGAGACGGTTTGAAGGCATTCCATTATCCAATGTATGAACTTTACGGGGAAATTCAGATGCGTCATTACTTGCTTGACAAAAATCCATTCCAAAGAATCGTAGGCTTTTTGCATATCTATTTTAAGCATACATTTCGGAGAGAGTCCCTTTCTCTAGGATTAATAATTAGTCCTGGGATAAGTTATCCCTTCCTAGGGTGGAATAATAATTCCAGGATAACTTATTCTGGGATAACATTTTATTCTTAGTAATTGTACCATGAAGAGTAGTTTGAATATGCCAAACAAAACAAACAATAAAAACTATTCTCATCATAAATAATTTCATCATAACTTATCTCATTATAATTTATCCCAACATAACTAATCTCATCGTAACTTTTATCCAAACCAAATGACTCATAAATAGTTGTTTAATAATAATTGTAGTATGAGAAAGAAATAATAAAACTCTCTTGATGACAATAAAATATTCAACAAAAAATTGCATAAAATAACTATTTCATATCAATAAATCATAATAAAAATAATCATTAATTAAAAATATTAAGTCATGCTAAAATAGTCTGATAAGTATTAAATACATGACTAAACATTAAATATAAAAATAAAATCAAGTTACATATTTTCACTATCGATGTCAATTCAAAACTAAAAAAATATATATCCAACATTATTATCATTTATAGTATCGGGTTAATTTTATTTTATCATATTGATTTGATTTTAATTTGGACTATATTTGAGTACCTACTAATAGGAAAGAGGGAAGAAAATGAGAATGACATGAAATAACAAAATGTTACTATGGGCCAAAATTTAGTCCAGTTGGTTCCATATGGGCTAAACTTGGCCTCCCCATTGATAAGTAGGCCCACTTGTTTGAAGAGTCTAATTCAAAACTTTGGAACTAATCATTTCTTTGGAGTCTACTACATGTACATAAGTAACACAAGTAATTTTATGATATGGCAAGGACCATAAACTAAACACTTGCTAATGATATATTAATTAACACTTAAGCATTAGCCCTAGCTAATGAAATATATCATAATTTTATTTCACAAGTTGGAGCTCATTAACCATTAATTGGAACAACCTTTTATGAGGATTAAGGTTTCCATATAGTTATTCATCAAATGACTGAATAAATAAAAAAGGAAATGTCATAATGTAAAATGAGTAAAATAAGAATGAATTTGCATGGGTGACAACCGGCAAAAAAAGGACCCCATCTCAGTCTGACATTAACAAGACTATACATGAAAATAAATAACACCTAACATGATTTATTTAGTAACTCTCAAGAAAATAAATAACACCTAACATGATTTATTTAATAACTCTCTCCATTTAAATTCCGCTTTTATTTATTTTGCCGACTTTTCAGTTACAATTCTTTATATTTTTAATTTATGACTATTCTATATAAATAATTATTTAGGTATTGAAGAAAAATATATTATTTTTTTAATATTTAAAAATTTAAAATTAATTAAAATTTTAATTATTAAATATTTTATGAATAAAATTATGTGAAATAACAAATTTAAAAAGAAAAAGAATAATTAAAATTACATTGAAGCATTAAACTATTTCGTTTATATTTAGGAGTTTTTTTAAAAAAAAAAATTTTAATCAATTACTTATTTAACTCCTAACTATTCAACTTCAAACTATTACTTTTTAAATCCATAAACTATTAACATATCTATATTATAACCAATTGAATTGATTTACCCATCTTTATCCATTCATAATAGAGACTGTTGCATCAAATTAATAGTATTTATTTAATTTTGTTTACATAAATATTGTATTTATTTTAATGAAAAGTAGTATTTATATATATATTTTTTAAAAATTTACATGACACATATATACAAAGCATGTAAATTAAACTAGTGTGTACATATCTACGCACACACTTATTTTTTTGAGAATAATAAAAAGACAATTAGACACTCTATCTAGTAGTACAAATTCGAAAATAAAAAATCATCTTCACCGACAAAGCTTCGGTATTTCTAGCCAGTATCTTACATTCACGTCCATAATTTGTCTCGCTTTTTTAATCGTTCGCGGGACTTAACAATTCATTGTGACAAGATATAACATTTGAGCGTATATATATATATATATATAAACGTACGTATAACTACTAGTGGCAACTAAACAAATAAATTGACGTGTTAAGCTTCTTTTTTTAATTATTATTAAGAAAGAGCATGGAACATTGTCCATAAAACAAGGATTCCTTGTTTATTGCATTAATTAGGAAAAGTATAGTCATAATGTCCACAAAATCTAACTTACTTGCGAATCTGATATTTATAATTAAGTTATATAACGACAATTTGTTAATGTCAGGATGAGAAACAATTTTCCAATCTCATGAAGAAGAATAAGGTCGTTTTCGAAGCAATATAAAACACAATTCTTTTTTTTTACAAAATAGCAAGTAGGATTTAACCAATATGTACTCTTTAGTCTTTTTCCATCAATCCTGAATGGAGCCAAAGATTCACTATTTTTTGGCTTTGGGTATGATAGAATAAAGCAAAATGACTCTTTAAACTGTCTGCGCTTCTTTCAATTGTGAAGTAGCAGTTAGTCAATGCAACTTTCGACGCTCATCATGGGCCATACAGAAACAGTGGCGCTATGTTTTTAAACATAGGGGTCAGGCTGCGTACATCCGACCCCCCCTTACCCCATAATGGGCGAGAGCCTTTGAGGCGTTGGGGTAATGTTATTATTGTACTCTTTAGTACAATAATATCCAACATTCTTCCCCTAATATTCCACCATTGATGTAACATATAAAATGTACTTGTATAGGACTTTTTTTGTTTTATCGCTTTTTTAAAACTAGGACTAACTTTAAACTAACTAAAAAAGCACCAAGAAAAAGTAATTTGAAAAATTAGGAGCAATATGACATTGAATTAAACCACAAAGTAATTTTTTTAAATATTTTTCTTTTAATTACTCTTTCGTCCCAAAATATTTGTCACGTTACACCTATCTTTAGTCAAATTACATAAATTTTGATTAACATTTTAAGATGTAGATTTGTTATCGTAGTGACATGGAAAGAATTGCAATTTTTGGTACTTTCGTATCACTTCGAATACGTAAGTTTTAGTTATAAATTATTAAATTAATATAACTTGATTTAACTTTGAATAATAGTCAAGTTGACTCTAGAGAATCGATACGTGATAAGTACTTTGAGACTAAGAAATACAACTTAAAATGTAATCCGGTGATTTTCTCATGAATTTTTCATATTTTATAATTAAAATTTAGATTTTCTTTTACTTGTTTCTTGTTGACTTGACACTTTTCTAATCATTTTTGTTAATTATATTGAAAATCTAAGTTTGAATATTAATATTTTGTATAGTTAATTAATACTCTCTCTGTCTCATATTAACTGAATTTATAAGGTAATGCACACATATTAAGAAAAACATTCAAAGACAAACTTTACACTATACTTTCCACTATTGCCCTTTGTAAAATCATAAATATATAGTGTAATTTATTTCCTAGAAAATGTAAATGTTCAATAAATGAAAGGGCAAATATGAAAAAGTTTTAAACATTCATCTTGAACTTTGAAATATTCAACTATTTTGAACCTTGAAAAAAGTCTTAAAAATTCAGTTAATATGAGACGGAGGGAGTAATATTTAAAAAATATATATATCTCATGATTTTTGTTAAAATTTACAAGTGAAAAGGAAAAATCTATTTCTATAATTCTATTGTTGATATAAGAACCATCAAAAGGAACAGGGAACTGAGAAGTACTAAAAATTACCACATTTGTCAGTGATTTTGAATTTAATTCATCTCTTTTTCCTTTATTAATATTTGACTGTATTTTGAAAGGACAAAACGAACTATATAATGTAGTCCAACTATGAAATGAGCCAGAATTTTAATTTACGGAATTCAAAATTTGAAAAAGTAAAGACATGAATTTATCAAAGGAAGTTTGACATTTACTATATATACATAAAAAATATATTTTAATTATATATAAATAGTATAATTTTTTATCAAGTGATCAATAGGTGGCACCGCCCCTCGCTATATATATTGAATTAAACCTTTATGACAACTAAAGATCATTTTTTTAAGTATACATCTTTGTGGATTTTGTACACAAACTCTAGTTTGAGATTTTCTTTGCTTTCCACTAAAAAGGAAAATCATCTTAAATTAAAAGTTTCTGAATGAGCAATTGTGCAACTCATCCATGAATGGTTTTGCTTTACAACAGTTTTATTAAATTACAAAAGAATATTTTACATTCATTAGTAATGTAATTACTAATATAATTATTTTTCAATCATTAAAAAAAAAGGTGAAAAACAATTCCTAAATGAATCAAAATGTCCTTTAATCTTGTGATCTTAAACATGTTACGAAAATTATAATTAAAATATTGCCTAAAATAAATAAATCATTTTTTGAAAATGAATTAAAAAATAAGGTAGCTCATTTTTTTTTCAATGGATGGAGTATTAATTAGAGGCAAAAGAGAAAATTTCACTGTTTCTTCTACGGTTTCGAGTGTCAAAGATTAAGGCTGCGATTAATACTAGGACCTTAATAAAAGCAATTTCATTTGTTCCTCAAATTCCCTCCACTTGTCCGAATTTAAAGAAAACACCGACCCCTCTCCTGGTGGTAGGGTGTGTAGGTAATGGTCTTGTGAAAAAGAAGTTTCATAAGCTACATTTTATGATTTCGTCATGGATTAACCCAAAAAAAAAAAAAACTGTTCTTTTTTTATGCAGAATCAACCCACATTAGTCAATCATTTCCATTGGACTCTATGTTAATATTTTGTGAGTTCCTTTTAATTTTTCTTTTCTGGGTTCATCAGATTATCCATTGGATCAATTTTTTTTTTTTTTTTTTTTTATGATGCAGAGAAAGAAGGAGCGATAAGTCTTTTGCGCTTGTGTAGAGAAATTGGCTTTGCATTTGTGTTCTGCTGGGATTTTTTCTGATAAAATTGGTGGCTGGACCAACTTTCATGCAACCGGACTATTCTATCGGGTACCTGCTACAGGTGGAATAACTCTTCCGTTGCGAAATCACCTATGTTTTTTTTAATCTGTGTTTCATAGTGTATTTTATTAAATTTGTTTTTGTTTCAGGGGATGGTTGTAAAACACATCTTTTGCGGTGCTTGTAATATGTAAGTTTCGTTTAGTATCTATGCAGCATTGCTTATACAAATTTTCATTTTATGGTGTTTGTTTCTATAAAACTAGGAATTCTGTTTTTCCAAAAAGAAACTGAATGTTGTTTACAAAAGCTTATTACATAGCTTGATTTGTCTGGGATACAAGTATCTAGTCGATCATTTCCATAAGATGATAAAACAAAAACCAGGATACATGATAGAACTTTACTTTCAAAAAATTCCAAATTACTTCCATGCTTTGCTAGTCATGGGTGACCTTGTCGCTTCCTTGGAATATATGCTTTATATCTGAACTTCCAGCGTTCTGCATCAAGCATTCACACCCAGCCTGCAGTCATTTTGAACTCTTGATTTTAGGATTAGTTATACTTTCCTTGATGCAAGAGCAAGGAAAGCAGAAGAGGAAAGAGTTAGTTCTGTTTCTTTGAGATTTGATATGGTTGAGATAATTTGGAACTATTGGTTGATATTTTACAGTAAATCTGCTAAGAGAATCAGTATGGATACAGTACATACCTCAGAAAAGAAAGCTGTTGTTGCTGGAAGGAAGAGACTCTCTTCCTCGGCTTCTGCTCAAGGTGACACAAACTGCATTCCAAAGAGATTGTGTACTATGGCTTGTTTTTCCTTCTGTTTTGCCTCTGATGGATGATCTTCTTGTTATAGACCTCCGAATGTTTGAGATGGAAAAGGAGAAACATAATGATTCTTATCCTAGAGGAGTTATTGATGAGAGCATCAGAAACCCAGAGAATGGCTCCAATTCTCCTAAAGACAAACCCTCAAGTTCTCAAACTAGCCCATCTACTCCACGGACGTTCTCTCGCTGGCATAATTTCTTCAAGATGTGGAAAAGAAGTTCTGTCAAAAAACTGCCTTCTTTTCCACCTTTAACTGTGCCAAGGATGTCGATGAGGAAAAGCAGAAGCGCGAGGGAAAATGTAGCAGCGGGCATCTATCACTTCACATCTTCCTGGAAGAACTTCAGCTTATCTGAACTTAAAAATGCTACCAACAATTTTAGCAAAGGTATGTTTCTGTTTGACGTCTCTCTTTCTTGGATTCAGGCTAAACATTTCTACATTTACTACACTCTGATGGTGCTACCAATATTCTATTATATTTTTCAAAAGTTTAGAGCATAAATGTGTATTATAGAATTGATCTCCTTCTTGGACAGAAAACTTGATTGGCAAAGGAGGGTATGCTGAAGTTTACAAGGGTTGTTTGCCTGATGGTCACCTTATCGCGGTTAAGCGCCTCAATAAGGGTACAGCATGGGAGCAGGAACAAAGCTTCCTGTGTGAAATAGGTACTATAGCACACGTAGACCATCCTAATACAGCAAGGATGGTTGGTTATGGGGTGGAAGGAGGGACCTACCTTGTTCTTCAGTTATCTTCTCAAGGAAGCTTAGGATCATTTCTTCGTGGTCTGTCTCAACATTTCTAGTTATAAGACAAAATTAATGTTTTCTAATTGATGAACCACCCTTTTCTGCTTTAAGACAAGGTACTTTGTTGTTCTCTATTTTCTTAGGCTCAAGGGATAAACTAGACTGGGCCGCCAGGTACAAAATAATATTTGGAATAGCAAATGGCCTACTATACCTCCACGAGAATTGCCAAAGGCGGATTATTCACAGAGATATTAAAGCTGATAATATTCTACTTACAGAGGATTTTGTGCCTCAGGTACTATACTAGCTGGCATTTTAATTTTGGTAAACAATCTGGTCTTCTCTGAGTGTATTTTTATGTCGGTATCCCTTGCTTCAGTCGGATAGGCAGTAGAACAGTAATTATAGTGTTGTCTAAGCTCTGTTTCTTAGCTTCCTCATTTATTTTTATTCTAATAATTTTACCCAAATAAGTACAAATTTGAATGGTCATTCCTACATTAACGTCTCTCTTAACATGGTTAAAAGCATTTGCATTTAAGATTAAGGGAAGATAATATTATATCCAGCATATATGTCGAGATCAGGTGAGTTACATAATTGCCATAGTTACTCTGCATATTATATTTTACCATAGAAGCCTGAACACTCTTAATAGAGACACTAAAACAGATCACGTACCTTTAGCTAAAATTACTGGTACCGTCTTCAAGTCTAATAGGGTCAATTTCTAGGATGATCTGAAGCGATAGACACACGTTTTTACGTTTCCCTCTCGCCTTCTGCTTTTCCTTCTTGATGCTTTAGAACAGCCAAAGATTGGAAGAGGCAGTCTCTTGATGGAACTACCTTCAACAGTTTGAAGAACTTATGCAGTGAAGGAATCCATGAATTCGACCAGCAGATTTGAGAACCCGAGAGTTAGGTTTAGGAGAATCAGAGACATTACCCAGCTTCTTATGCATGCTTCAATAACATCTCTTGGAAAAATATATTCTCTGCTTGTACATGGACAATTGTAGAAATGCGGCAAGTATAGAGTGCAATTGTAACACAAGCTTTATTGAACTACTGAGTAAGGAGAATATGAACTATGAAGGGGAAAAGGTATTTATGCAATGCAAGAAAAAACATCTGTAAAGACAATTAATAATTGTATGAGCAACTGAATTGTAGAAAACTACAATCAAGCAAAATATAGGACGTAAAATCATGTCAACCAAGTCCAAAAATCAGTTTAAATTTCTTTGATCCATATCTGAGTATAGTTGCATTACTGATTGATTAATTTTGAATGGTCCAAGAATCATGACAGAGAGAAATTACAGACAAAGAGGTTCTACTCCTGTTTTTAGTCAGTTAAAGTATTCTTTGAGTTCCATGTAATTTAGTACTTAATAGACACGATGATTCTTGTGCTTGCTGCAAATTACCCTTGATTATTGCCTATTCTGAGCATGTGTATTATGGATACAGATTTGTGACTTTGGCCTTGCAAAGTGGCTTCCCAAGGAGTGGACACATCATAATGTCGGCAAGTTTGAAGGCACATTTGGGTCTGTAGTCCTGAAATCTTAAAATAAAATCTCAGAGAACTTCTCTGATATCTTCATCTACTTGCTAGGAGATCTTATACATTTTTTCTTGATATCGTCAGTTATTTTGCTCCGGAGTACTTTATGCATGGCACTGTGGATGAGAAAACCGATGTATTTTCTTTTGGTGTGCTGCTATTGGAGATAATAACCGGAAGGCAAGCATTAGATGATTCACAACAGAGCCTTCTGATTTGGGTACTTTGTTCATGTCACGTCTCTATTCCATCATATATTCTTCATTATCTAATTCAGGAATACATCCTTACTATACAAGCATACGCGTGTTCAACTGTAGGCAAAGCCTTTGCTCCATAAGCACGACGTGAAAGGATTAGTTGATCCAGTTCTTGGTGATAAGTACGATCCAAAAGAGATGGAGCGTGTTATACTAACTGCTGGTTTATGTGTAGAAGAGAATCCACTTATGCGGCCTCGAATGAATCAGGCAAGTAATTACTTTCTGTCACCCTTGATTTCCTCTAAGTTTGGCAATCAAGTCATTTCTGTATCATAGAGCGCCTGTTCTTCTGGTTCTATATGAGATTGTAAGAATGATTCTTTTCTTATTGCAGGTTATCGTCCTAATGAAGTCTGAAGACGACTGCTACAATCAGAACTTCCCACGAAAGAGGACATATTCAGAAGAACTCTTGGATGCGGCAGAGTACAACTCGACGAAATGCCTGAATGATTTGAAACAGCTTAATCTAAGAAGTTCAGTTTCTGATACTAACATAAAGACCTCGCAGCTTAGCTAGAACTGGTAGTTTAGTCACAGCTTAAGTTTTTTAACCCTCATAATTATGTACCTTCAAATAATCCTCTCTGTTTTATATGGAATTATGAGAAATAGGTGGAAAGGGATTCACACTTTAAAATTCCTTGGAGAACATAGTCAAGTGAGTAAATTCACATTAGGTTATCCATGTATATATTAGACATTTAGAAACTATACTTGTAACTTAAATGATTCAAAATGCTTTTTCCTTCTTTAAATAACGGTGTTTTCATCTCTGTTTCATAGGATCATCCCATAATCTGTTTTTGTTTCAGGGGGGATGGTTGTAAAATGTAAAACAGATCTTTTGCAGTGCTTGTAATAAGTAAGTTCCATTTAGTTTCAATTCAGCATTGCTTATACAAATTTTTATTTTATTGTGCTTGTTTCTATGAAATTACGAATTCTGATTGTTAATTTCAAAAAGAAACTGAATGTTGTTATTACTAAAGTTTATTACAAAGCTTGATTTGTAAGTATCCAGCTCATCATTTCTATAAGATGATAAAATGAAAATGGGGATACAACTTAGAACATTAAGCTCGGAAAATTCCAAGTTATTTTCGTGCTTTGCTAAGGGCGGCTCAAGCACATTAGTAACCTCAGGCCTTAAATTTAAAAAATAAATTAATATATTTTCTTATGAATTTTATTCTTCTATCTCTTTGAAATGTAGAATTGTTTAAAAAATTTATAATTAAATTTATTCAGTAATTCTTTTCAATTGATTATATAGTAATACTCCAGATATGTCAAACTTATTCTAATAGTTCTTTCTTTTTATACGACATAAATAATATTTACTGCAAATAGTATTTACTTGGTTTTTTTTTTTTTTCTAAAAGAAAAATCTAGAACCTATTATTACTAAAATATAAATTGAGGCCCCTCAAATTTGGGGGCCTAAGTTGCTTGCTTTTTTTTCTAACACTCAGGGTGGATCGATAGCGTTAGAAAAAAAGCAAACGCCTCCTTAGGCCTCCAAATTTGAAAGACCTCAATTTTATTTTAGTAATAATATGTTATAGATTTTTTTCGAAAATTACCAAGTACTATTAACAATAAAAATTATTTATTTCATATAAAATAGAATTATTAGAATAAGTTTGGCACATCTAGAATATGATTATATAATCAACTGAAAAAAATTATCAAATGAAATCAATTATAATTATTTTTAAAACAATTTTGCATCTCTTTGAGATAGATATATTAATTTATTTTTTTAAGTTTAAGCCTCCATTCAATTTTCGCCTTACCCACGTGCTTTGCTAGTCATCCGGACCTCCTGCGCCCTGCTTCAAGCATTCACTACCTGCCTGCAATCATTGTGAATGCATGGTTTTGGGATTAGTTATACTTACCTTGATGCAAGAGGAAGGAAAGCATAAGTGGAAAGAGTTAGTGTGTTACTTTGTGATTTGATATGATTTAGGAGTATTTGGTTGATATTTTAAAGTAAATCTGCTAAATGCAGTACATACCTGAGAACCTCGGCTTCTGCTAAATGTTGTAGACCTCGGAATGTTTGAAATGGAAAAGGAGAAACATGATGATTCTTATCCTAGAGAGCATCAGAAAACAAGAGAATGGCTCCAGTTTCCCAAAACACAAACCCTCAGGCTCTCAAACCCACGGTTCCACGCTGGCATAAGTTCTTCTTTTCCACCTTTAGCCGTGTCAACATTTTGAAGAGTACTTGTTCCAGCGAGAAACCGTGGATCCGACAAGCAGATTTGAGAATCCGAGGGTTAGGTTTAAGAAAATTAGAGACATGATCCAGTTTCTTAAAGAGAAAGGGATACAAGAAGCAAAATTCAGTCAGGGGGATTAAGACTGCATTTCACTTTGAGGAATATGCAAATAATTGAGAAATTCATTACAATTTATAGAGTTTCTCTAACATGAGGAGAAGACTATACTTTTGTTTTTTGGGGGGAATTTCAGGTCAACGTTTACTCGTTTATGAATATAATCATATTATTGCTCAAAATAATAATCAAATACATGTGACATTTCATATGTAGTCAAGAAAAAATTATGACTTTTCACATGTATAATGGTCAAAATACGTTTTGATCTCTGTAGAAAATTTTATGACTATTATTGTGTCGTTTATGAAAATAATCACTATCATTTTAAAAAAAGGTAAGTTCATTTTATGACTATTTTTGTGTCGTTTATGAAAATAATCATTATCATTTTTAAAAAAGACAAATTCATGCAATATCTTACATCAATTCCATGACTACTATTGTGTCGTTTATGAAAATAATCATTATAATTTTAAAAAAGGCAAATTCATTGATATCTCACCCCAATTCCTTGATTACTATTGTGTTGTTAATGAAAAATAATCATTACAATTTTAAAGAAAGGTAAATTCATAGTTCCATGACTACTATTGTGTCGTTTATGAAAATAAATCATTACCGTTTAAAAGAAAAGGCAAATTCATGTGATATCTCATATCAATTTCATGACTACTATTGTGTCGTTTATGAAAATAATCTTTACCTTCTTTTTTTAAAAAGAAAAGCCAAATTCATGTGATATCTCACATCAATTTCATGACTGATATTGTGCCGTTTATGAAAATAATCATTACCATTTAGTAAAAAATTCATGTGATATCTCACATCAATTTTATGTCTACTATGTTTATGAAAATAATCGTTACTATTTTAAAAAAGACAAATTCATGTGATATCTTCCGCACAATATTTTTGTTCATTTACGAATATAATCATATTATCAGTCAAGAAAAAATCAAATACTTGTGATATTTTACATATAGTCTCAAGAAAAAATAAAATACATGTGATATTTTACATGAATAATGGTCGATACACATTGTTTGCTCGGTTTTATAAAATTTTAGGACTACTATTGCAACTCAATATCCCTGTACATTCAGGACTAAGCATATGAAGAATGAACAATATAAGACGAGAGGCCCATCATCAGATGAAATAATGAATTGGGTTGGGCCTGATTTACTTATCAAAAAATCTTGCTATCTTAAGGTCATTATAGTTACGATCATTGAATAGATTAAAAGATACACAAATATTTTTATTAATGGAGTGCATTGCAAAATTACCTTAGTACAAAAATCAATGATTTTTTTTTAAATATTTTGACCGAATATTTCAATGATTTACCTTAGTACACTAAATACACAAAACACTAATCACTCTTGGTGCTGTCTTTAAACAATAATTATTGTCATGGAATTTCTAATTCCACTTGTGAAATTGTGTGAGGATGTTATGAAATTTGAAACTCTATATCATAGGTACGAAGGTAATTGAGTGGGTGGGATCAAATATGAACGGATTATAATAAGTCAAGACAATAAATGAGTCAAGGTCCAATCCTACCCAAATTTCCTTGGGTCAAAATGAGTTTGAGTAATGGGTTATACAGAGCGGGTCAAGACCCAACCCGACCCAACGTAAACTAAGTTTTACTTATTATTTATTCTTTTTTAATAATTTATTACTTTAAATTATATTTTTCTTTATTCTGGCTATAGAAAACATATCAAATTTTTTTTTAAAAAAAATATTTAAAAATTATTTTGACAAGATCTTTCTCGAGTCAATCTGGATTGCATATCAGCCGAAGTTTAAATTGGTTGGATTGAGATGAGTTGAGCTAATAATAACCAGTTGAGTTTAATTTTGCTACCCCTAAACATGAGCTATTTCTCAATTACATACCTAGCAGGCTAAAAATGCTGCTATTATCAAACTTGCCCCCTATTATAGGGGTTTTGCGATGTGGGCTGCACAAATTTATGACCAAGAAAAACTGCTATCAAACTCCTAAAGATCTGGGCTAGTCCAAAGTTGGACTCATATATAGCTGATGCATTTCATAATTTAAAATAAATAAATAAATAAAATTGTAAAAATATTTTGACCATTAATTGTCGATTGAAATTCTATAATCAGCTCCATGTCAATGTAATTTGAATATTTCTTCATGCCAATTAATGATGTGAAATTTCCAAGAATTCATGTCAAACAAGTTAAGTGTATATGAGTAATATTAGTTGAACAAAGACACCAACGAATCGGTAGGATCACTAAATTCATTGGTGTTATAAACTTTTGTTTGATAAGTGTGTGCGTATTAATTGATTACCAATGCTTTATGTCACTTTCAAGGAGGTCTTTTAATGATATTTTTGCACGCATCTCTGTGTTGAAAATGATTGCAACCAAATCACCAAGGGCCACAAACCAAAACATATATTTGGACACAAATGTGTAAAGACAATATTAACCTTCCTTTTTTAATAAATTAATTTTTTTTTAATTGATAAATATTAAAATATTTATTATTTTCAAAATTACAATTCAATGACAATACTAATTCCGAGACTTGGAACATCACAAGTCTTTTATTGTGAGTAACTCTTTTTACTTTGTCTTCTTCATTTGATTCTTTCTAAAAAAAAAAAAAAAAAAAACGAAAAGATTACTTAATGTGAAAAGTTACTATATATTTTAAACATTTTATATGTATAGAAAATTATATAATTTATTTAATTTTTAAAAAATTATATGTTTACTTATAATTAAAAAGATGATAGACATGTTTTATATGACTTAATCTCCTTTTCGTATTAAATATATATATACTGATTAATCCCAACTCAAATAGTAATTTATTTTTGATGTATAATTTTTTTTTTTAATTATGATGCTTAGTAATGGTCTTACAATTTCAAATGATCATTTATAACTTATTGTTTGTTTTAAGAT
>JAABOM020000001.1:30568080-30582877 GCA_011800125.2 Solanum clarkiae | reverse complement strand
ATATAAATATAATAATTAATTAAATAATTTAATAAAAAAATTATTTACAATGTTTAAGCAAAATGGTTTTGAAAAAAATCAAATGCAACAAAAATAATTGAAGAAATTTGGCCAATTATATTTTATTTATAATTATTGGTCTAAGTAAAAGAGTTGATGTTAATACTAACTTTTTCCAATGTAAAATGAAGAAAATTATGAATTTTAATATTTTGCCTCTTTTTTTCATAATATTAATTTGACTTCATTTATTCGTCACAATTCATATTTGTAGAAATAAAAAAAATTAATATATGTCATATATAATGCATAGTTAAATAAGTTAATGCATATAATTGTTTTGTAATATTTCTACAAATATTTTTACAATTGTTTTGTAACATTACTTGTCATATTTTATTTCAACATGTTACGAAATTCATAGCATTATGGAATTTGTAACCCTCTACAAATATTTCCTTTTTATATTTGATTATGGAATAATCAAATAATTAATTATTAATCATTTCCAATATATTGAAATAATGAATGAAAATCATATTTAATAATTTTTAAGAGAAAGGGAAAAAGTGTCCAGAAAAAATTACTTTGTAGTGTGAATATATCTTTTCTTTTATTGTGGCCAAATTTTGTGATCAAATAGCATTTTCCTTAATTTACTGTTGTAATTATCCTAATATTACCGCGGACAAAAACAAGCTCGACACATTAAAACTTTTCTATACAAAAGATTCAAAAAAAAATTCAATCATAAAAATGTATTGTACGCCGTTTTACCTTACTAATCAATCTGACCTTGGGTACTATTTGTTTTTAAGAAGAGACCATCAACAAAAACATAATAAGCACTTATGAAGTATTCTATAAAATATTCCATCCATAAAAGGACGATGAAAACACCTTATGTAAAATGACACAACAAAAGACAAAGTAAATACAGAAGAACGTTAACAAGAAACTAAGATATAATTCTTTGCAAATTTATTTTTGATTATCTTTTTTAATAAAACTCTTTTTATTTTTAAACATAAAAAGATATTTTTTTTTATACATAAAAAGCCTAAAAAGGTTATCATTTTTAGTACTATTTAATTAATTTGTATACGTTCATAACAAATTATTTACACGTAAACCTTCAATGTTACGTGCGTAACTCATTGATACGATTGTTGAAAACACTCTTACAGGGGACGCACATTTTGGTAAATATGGATTTAAAATAAATTATATGGACATTAAATATTATCACGTAAACAAAGCTTTGTAACCTAAAAATAGGTTTGAAATTCATAAAATAACATATAATACTCTCTTCGTTTATTTTTATTTGTCATTATTTCACTTATCAAGATCAGACTATTGATTAATATTTTAAGATGTATTTTTTTTATATTAATTTAAGAATGATTGTAACTTATAATACTTTTTATATAGTGTTCAGTCATCTAAAATTTAAATTTCAAACATTAAATTTAGTTATTTCAGTTTAACTTTAAAATTTTGTCAAATTAACCTCAAAAAATAAAATAGTGATAAATAAAAGTGAACCGAACAAATCCCTTAGCTAGCAGAAGAGGAAAACCCTTTTGACCAATGTATACACTCTACCAGCCTCTTCACATTTAATATTCCTACGCTATAATCTGGAAAAAAAAAATACTAGACCCACATGCCTTCTTTTAAAAATAAATAAATTATGCGTATGTCACAAGGTGAATGTGTTGTTTCTCTCTGTCAATTGTCAAAAGCTAAAAATAAGGAGCCACTTATCATTTATCTTTTAAATGATTGCGTATAAAACATTGAGTTCTCACATATATATCAACAAATTAAAGAAAAATACAACTGTTGAAGAATAAAAAAAAGTTTGCATATCCACGGTAAGATAGTGATTTTCTTATAAGTTTTACACTATGTATTTTGCTTCGAACTAGTTTTTGGGGTATGCGTTAAATAAAAATTCTGATTTTATAATATTAAAGAAGGATTCATTTCATATCATGTTATACCTCCAAATTAAATTGCCCAGGTCTAATTTCATAAAACAGATGCATTTCACAATGTGAACATAAATTGAAATTTTAGGATAAAGGGGTTTAAGAATTTGAGTTTTTAATCTTTACAAAACTAATTACACTCCAAACGAACAATTCTAATTCAGGGAATAGTTAACAAATTAACTGATAATATGTGGATTAAATTATATTAACACTTAAGGTGATTAAATACGTTGTATAAAATGAAAATCTTCCGCAGAGGAGAGAGCAAACATATATTCCAATTGATTCTTCTATATATTCATCTCATTGTAGTATTACGTATAATGTTTTAGTTGGAACATATTTGAAGGAGTACGCATGTGCCAAAAGAGAGAAAAAAAAATTACTCTCTTCTCATTTTACGTGTCACTCTTTTCTTTTTGGTTCATCCTAAAAAGAATATTATCTTACTCTAATTAAAAATAATTTATCTTTAAATTTTTTTTTACCCTTAATGAAATGATTAAGAATAATTTTAAACCATAGGTCTTAAATTTTTTTCTTTTTTTTAAAAGAATTATTATGCTAAGTCAAATAATGTCACGTAAAAAGTGACGGAGAATAGAAAGCAAAATGTCTGGCTTGGATTGTATGGCCCAAAAATTATATAGGCCACAAGCTGTCAGTGTTTGTAGATTTCATTACTAAGCTTACCCACAAAACTGAATGTCTTTTACAGGTCAGTTGTACATGTGTCCATATAGAGTATATCGTACGTGCTTTATTTTCTTTCTTCTTCTATGTTCATATTTCTATTCAGAGTATAAATTAAAATATAGTTTTTATATATATATATATGTATATATATATTAACGTTACCAATCATTTTTCCACGGTTTGGACGTAACATATCGCTTGAAATTGAATAGTTTTTTACATGCAAGCAAGTGCTTTGAATTTTTGATATACGTATTTTCTAATCAATAAATAAATGCCAAATTGAGAAATTAATGGTAGTCAAATTTATGAGTTGCATTTACCCGTAATTAGAACGTTTTTGTATTGTTTCGGGTTTGATATAAGAAAAGAATATTATTTCAAAAATATTTCAATTGATTTAGATAAATATTACTTTCTCCATCCCATGTGACATATATATTTTTTTTAATTCATCCCAAAAATACTGTCACCCTACTTATTGAATTAGAAACAATTTAAGTTAAAATTCTTCTTTTACTCTTAATGAAATAATTTTCAACCCAAGAAATATTTACAGATGATTTTAGATTATAGTTTAAAAATCTTCCTTTTTTTTTATGCCAAATCAAATGGTGTCATATAAAATGAAATGAAAGGAGTATAAAGTAGCGAGTGTAGGAGTTTGGGGGTTAATGAAGGTGGACATATTGAAAAGTGAAGAGGAGACAACAAATGTAAAATTTTAGTAAGTTAAATCTGTTTTTTTAACCCTTTTATCGTACCTCATTTTTAAAAAATTGTTTTTGTAGAGGAAATATTTTCAAAAAAATTTAAAACTAAACATGAAAAATTACAAAACAGTCTTCTGAAAATTATTTTCCTTCCTACCAAATACACCCAAAAGTATATACAAATAAAAAATAATAATTAAATAGCATGGAGAGACGTTAGCGGAGTTATGAGTGGTCTTTCAAAAAGCGGGGAAATGGACCCATGAATTCAAAACCATTGTCTTTAGCATTAAATTCTATATATTTTTAATGTTAATGCTCGGATTTATTTTCCTTTACTTTGGCATTTGGTATCTTTTACATGTTGATTTCTATTCACACTGATAAGATCCATATTAAGCTCCTTATTCAGAAACTTAAGTTTTGAAGAAAGAAATTATTCACTCGTTCACCAAATCACATTAATACATAATTTTAAAATTGACGCGAGAAATAAATACTTAATAGTTAATTAACAATAATATATATGAAAAATATATATATAATGTATTCAGTTTATTATTTCAATCAATTTATTAAAATATAAATGACGATTCAGCTGAAATTTAAGTAATATAAGTCGTATAATCAATTCTCAATAAATGATGCTATTCATTTAATCCTACTCCTAGCTTGGGATGGATAACGTTGGATGAGTTAACATAAATCCATGGGTTTGGATATATCCATAAAATTAGCTGAAAAATGGACTTGGATATCCATAAAATTAGTTATCTTACTTTTTATATGAGTTAATTAATCTAATCATTTTAATATAAATAATAAAATAAAATAATCTTAAAAATTATTATTTTTGTTTCACGTTATTAGAATTAGGTGGGACTTTACAAAATCTTGTTTTAATATAAAAAAACATAAAAAAATTAAATATTTATAAATAAATAAAAACTGAGATAATGAATGGAACCACTAAAATTTGAAGTGGTAAGAGCATAAACTAAAAGGTCGCCGTAAATCCCATTTGGCTTTGGGCATCTCATTAGAGATATTCTCATCCCATTCTTATGACGTAAACTCAATTTCTCACTATTTTATTTGTCGGCAATCATATATTTTAGACTAAATTTTTTAAAATTATTATCATTTATAATTTATTATTAATAATAACATTTATTAGATTTTTTTATTTAATGAGATTATTTAATTAACATTATTTAAAAAACATAAATAACTATTGAATTCATGCATGCATAACACAGGATTTTTATAACTAGTGTATTTATGTGAAAATATATTGACATGATGTTTGAAATACCCAAAGAGATCTTGTATTTTATGAACAAGATCTTAAGGATGACTATTTGAGATGAAAAATATATTGTCGAGTTATAGAAAAATTTAAAACTATTTAATTATGAACTATAATTTCTTATATTTTCTATTATGGTTATTAAAATGTATTTTTTACTTAGTAGAGTAGTATTTTCTCAACCTCAATATTTGTAGCCTACTTAATTTGTGTAGTGAAGTATCAAGCATGACGACCTACTCATGCTACTTTATCCATTCGACATTTTCTCTTTTAAAAGAAAAGTATAGTTGTAGTTATTATTACATATTAAGATGACACAAAATTTAAAAAATGAAAATTTTCTACTATAATTGAGATTGACACAAATTAAAATCTTTCTAATTTTACTTGGGAGTATATATCCTTTATATTTTTTTTATTAATCATTCTAACTTGTACAGATTATTTTGAATCTCTTATATTTAATTTTATTTTTATTTTTATAAAATAAAACAAGTTGGTGACAAAACCAATTAACCCTCCTATCATCTATGTTGGCCTAAATCAATTTAAAAATATTCTTAATATGGTTGGATATTATTCATTTTGGATCAAATTAGCAAGATTTTTTCATAAAAATCTAACACCATTGAAAGATTTATATGTACCTTCTTAATATTTTTAACTATTAATATGGGACTTTTGTTTGCACATCCACTAATCTATCCATCAAAGCAAGTTACACATAACTCGCTACTACAATTAATTTTTGAGATTTACAATATGCCATTCATATTATTTGAGTATTTTTATGGCACTCAAAATCCACAACTATCTTCTTCTTGTGTGCGTATATTCACACTCCCTCGTTTCACCACATTTCCATACTCATCTTACTAAACTTAGCTCTAATATTACTTGGTTGAGCTAAATCAACTCAAAAATATTTTTAACATGATATGATATTATTTACTTAAAGATCAAATTCATGACTTTTGCTAAAAAGTCTCATAACATTACGAAATCTTTTTCAATCTTTTCAGCTAATGTAAACTTTTATTGGTACACCCAACAATTTCTATTTAAAATAAAAAATGGCACATAATATTAGTTCTTTATTAAAATTGGAGTTTTTTCCGTACTACAAAAGTTAGTGGGATGCAAGTAACATTTTTTCAAAAGTTGTTGGTCACTTGCATAATTTAGCAAAAATTGGATTGGCTTACACCGCAGTTAACAATGAAGAGAGAGAGAACAGAAACAGTAGTAGAAATACAGAAAATACAAAGGCCGAAAAAAAAAGGGAAGAGAGAGGAAAGGGAACCGTCTGAGAGTCAAACCCAAAACATCAACGTCAAACCCAAAAAAATTCTCGCCGGTGTTATCTCCTCGTGTTTTCCGGTGAAGTGTTTCCGATATTCATGCTTAATCTGATCGTCAAATTACGTCAGCGCTCGGCGGCAGCGGCGGAGGTAGAGGCGGGTGGCGGTGGCGGCGGAGTAAGCGGTGGAGTACTGAAGGAAGTTGTTGAAGTATTTATTGATCCTTTTTCCCGGTGGTTACTTGCTGGTTACCGGTGAGATTCTAGAAACTTCGTATTTGATTATATTATGAAGAAAAGCCAAAACAACAGCAGCAATAGCTACAGTAATAACAAAAATAAGGTGAAGAATGGGACTAATTCCAATGGATTTATCCCCAATTCTCTCAAGTTCATCTCATCTTGCATCAAAACGGTGTCGTCCAATGTCCGCTCTGCTGGTGCCTCCATCGCCAGTTCCTCCTCCGACGATCACCGCAAAGACCAGGTCTGGTTCGGGTTTTTGTTCCATTTTATGCTTTTGAGGTTTGATCATCTATAGATGATAGTTGTTAGTTGATTCTTAGCATGATTTGTTTGCTGTCAAAAAATTTTTGGTATTTAGCATTTGCTTGGTGTGTTGAGTATAATGGGATTTAGGTTGTTGAACTTGTTCTCTTTATAGATTGAGTTAGGATGAGGATTCAAGTTAGAGATTTATTAAAGGGTAGAAAAGATCTGTTCTAAATTATTATTTTCACTCTGTACTTTATTTATTTATCTACTGATTTGGGATTTGAATATAGCATTGTGTGAAACGGAGCTGCCCTGGGAACTACATTTGGGATCTATAATTGATATCATTTACTATGAGAGCTCAATTGAATATTTTAGACAATATTATGTAGCTAGAAATATGTATTTTCATGAAAGAAGAAAAATGGATGTTCCACTCGTATTCTAGCACCAAGGTTATGTGCTATCACGGTTGAAGGAAGGGAGCTTGAATCAACTGTGGTACTGCAGATTTTGGTGTTATACTCTTCTAATGTTGTTTGCTCGAAGAGTGTGTTACATTACTCGGGGAAGTGAGATTTAATGGTTATGAGTTCCTTTAAAATGTATTACGTGATTAGATGTTTAGTTTTCTACTTCTTATTCTTCATTTGGACTTGATATGTGCTATCTAAGCTGGCATGGAGATAATTCAACCCAAAGAGCTTATACATTTCAGTTGTTCCTAGGGTCAAATCAAGAGTTTATAATTCAGCCCAAATATTTTTATTATGCAACATGATTAGATGTTCAGTTTTCCACTTCCCATCCTTCATTTGGACTTGATATATGCTATCTAAGTTTTCACGGAGATAATTCAACCCAAAGAGTTTTACATTTCAGTTGTTTCTAGGGGAAAATCATAATGGCTGTTTAACTTTTTTTGGGTAGACAGGGCAGTGCCTAATCTTTTGATTATGTAGAAGATCTAGTAGGCACCTTGTGATTCAATTTAAGCTTTCCTACATATGCTCAATATCATGGGGCATGTGAATCCTCCTTTTTTTTAAAAAAAAGAAAAGTTCTGGTGTGCTTTGAGAACCATCCTCACATTTTTATAGACCCATTTATAACTAAATCCTTTTCAGAAATGACATTTCACTTATGATAGAAACAACACTTACTTTATCTTGTGTCATTCCTGGAAAGGAAAATGCAACAAATATAGACATGATTCTGAGTTATAAACTTATAATTATAACTCATAACTTATTACCTGGAAATGTTATCGCCATCTAATAGAATGTTATTATTCAAATTCTTGATATAATGGACACCAATGTGATTTTTAATTTTTCATTAGAGTAAATGATATTTAACTATAACAAGTATGCCTCTCATAAGATCTCCTAGGACAAGCTATTGCAAATACAATTCTGGACACCAATGTGATTACTAATTTTTCATTAGAGTAAATGGTACATAGGCCACTATTTCAAAAGAAACCTTTGCATCTTTATTCATTTGGTTTCCAAATAAAAAGGTGGCAAATGGCAATTTAGTTTTTTAATAAAGAAGATAGAAATATCACATATTTTATTAGGTTAGTAAATCTTTTCTCCCTAGAATGCTTAGGCTTCTTTTTAGTTCTCTCTCTCTCTCTTTTTTTTTTTTTGGAGGAGGGGAGTGTGGTAGAGTTTGATAGGAAGACAAGCCAAAGTTTAGTTCTCCTATAACTACTTTTCGTGTATATCCCCAAATAATCAGCGATATTAATGTTCTGATTTTGTTGACTATGGAACTATGTGACAGACAGTAAATTAATCTATTTGCATTTAGGTTCTATATAAACTGTTATGTTTGCTTTGGGCTTTGTAAAGCTGTTCATGTTATTTTCCTTCTGGATATATAAATCTGTAACTGTTTATGGGATCAATAAAGATCTCCTTCTTGAAGCTCCCCATCTTAGCTTCCGTCTCTTTTTTGTAAGGAATAGACAAGCACAGGAATAGCACATATAGGAGAGATGTTGGTTCCCTAGAAGGGAAATGTTACCATTACTATTTATCTTCGGTTCTCATCAGCCAAGGAATTTCGTGATGGGTATGTTAGCTTGATAAGTTCAGTGTGTACCATTTCTCTTAGCATGTTTGCTTGCTTGAGAAATTTCCATCTAATTAATTTGGTCCTTGTGTCTCCTCTGGGTAACCTTTCCCTCACTGACTTAAATATGTTAAACAGAAAAAAATAGAGAAACAAATAGATGAAGGGCACGCAGCAGGAATTTGGATAAGGTTTGTTGTTGACTGATATGTCTGTTGGCAAAGTGCTTTGGTTCAGGATAACTTTTAGATACTTAAGTGAAGTAAGAAATTCTAAGAGTGTTCTGATATCTAATATTGTAGTCTTTTCTGCTTTCCCAGCATTACAACTTTTCTTATTTGTTGATAAGCTGTACATGATCTGATTAGATGTAATTGGCCCGGTTACTTATTCTTTTTGTCCAAACAGGTTTTATGGGCTTGCTTTGACAGACTAGAGCTTGGTTTGTCTTCGTTCAAACGAGTTCTCCTTATTGGATACTCAGATGGATTCCAAGTTCTTGATGTTGAAGATGCGTTAAATGTTTGTGAACTAGTTTCGAGGCGTGATGATCCAGTAACTTTTCTACAGATGCTGCCCATCCCTGCAAAATCTGGTGGTCATGAAGGATATAGGAAATCACATCCACTGCTCTTGGTTGTGGCATGTGATGACACTAAAGATTCTGTTCCAGCTCAAACTGGGAGGGATGGCTTTGTTGAGCCTCAGGGAGGAAGCATCACACACTCACCTACAGTTGTGCGTTTTTACTCCTTAAGGTCTCACAACTATGTGCATGTTTTGCGATTCCGCTCTACTGTGTATATGGTTCGATGCAGTCCAAAGGTAGTGGCTGTTGGTCTAGCAGCACAGGTGAACATCTTGTAATTTTTATGGTGATGGATTATGCTTTCTCAATATATCTGAAAATTATGCTGAAAATAATATGCTTCCTTGTATATTTGATGTGCTGGCAGATCTACTGTTTTGATGCTCTTACCTTAGAGAACAAGTTTAGCGTGCTAACATATCCCGTGCCTCAGTTGGGTGGCCAAGGTGTGACTGGTGTCAACATTGGCTATGGTCCCATGGCTGTAGGACCGAGATGGTTAGCATATGCTTCAAATAATCCACTATTGTCGAACACTGGGCGCTTGAGTCCCCAAAGTCTTAGTCCTTCTCCAGGTGTTAGCCCTTCTACATCACCTGGAAATGGAAATCTGGTGGCTAGGTATGCCATGGAGTCAAGCAAACATTTAGCTGCCGGATTGATCAATCTTGGAGACATGGGCTACAAAACTTTGTCAAAATACTGTCATGAACTTCTTCCTGATGGGACTAATTCGCCAGTGCCAACGAGTGCTAGCTGGAAAGTTGGGAGGGTTCCAGCACATTCGACTGAAACAGATGCCGCGGGCATGGTATATTCTATTTAAAGCTTGCTTGTATTATCAGGATGCTTATGAAAATGAACTTTATTGAGAAATTCTGTTGAAATTGAAACTAAGGTTAATAAGGAAAGGAAGGAAAGGAAGAGCTTTGTGTTTTGAGTGTTCTGCTGATTTTGACATTTTTGATGCCCGTGTCGGAATAGATAATTGTGGTATAGCTGAGGAAAGATATCTGCTATTTTTTATTTGTTGGTTCTGTTTCACACTCTGTGATTTCATTTTTTTTTCTGGAGCATCATATGTTCCAAGTTCATGCCAGGGACATAAATATTCAGTGGATTACTCCTTAATTTGGTGCTGTAGTTGAGCTCTTGAACCCGAGGAATCCTCTCTGTAAACTCAATAAGTTGAAAGAAGTATCGGTTGTTTGTATATTGTCCTCTCCTAACTCTCAGGCTTTGGTTTAATGTAGAAGTTATACAAGAGATATGTGGTTAGTGCAACGAGTTTGATTCCTAACTGGTGGATAAAAGTGGAGAAGGGTAGTTGAGCCAGTCCATCATATACTAGTTTTAGAGCTGTAAACAATGGACTTCTCATTTATAAAAGGAAAAGTTTGTTCTTTGTTCTTCCCAAGTTGAACATTGATTTTTAGCTTTCAAACTATTCTAAATTAAGCTCTATAATTCCAAGAAGCATATAGTACCTGTTATCAGATGACAACCAATAGCAAGATCTCTCTCTCTCTCTCTCTCTCTCTCTCTCTCTCTCTCTCTCTCTCTCTCTCTCTCTCTCTCTCTCTGAATGTGAGTAGTTTGTTCTCCAGATGTTCCCTACTGAGCTCTAAGAAACTGTTTTTAGCTAAATTGAGTTTTTGATAAGGTGAATATTATTAACAGTTGGGATAAGACCTATACAAGCTTTGTACCAAAAAGAAGATAACCTACAACTAAGTATGGTTCTCAAGAAAAGTAATCAGTTTTCGGTATAAATGGGGCCCTCATATTCACTCCAAAAAGGAACTAGAAACAAAAGACTACTTTGTGATTTCACTAAATCTTGTTCAACTGCTTTTAATGGTTTCCTATTTCTCTCTCTACTTCATCCCCTAAATTGATGATTGTGTTATGTGCAATCTTGAGGAAGAGAGTAACTGCTTCGGCTTTATTTACAGTATGGTGATGATGAGAACTGAATTCTCCTGCCAACTTTTCTGCTGCAGGTTGTTATTAAAGATTTTGTTTCTCGAGCAGTTATATCACAATTCAGGGCGCATACGAGTCCTATATCTGCTCTGTGTTTTGACCCTAGTGGCACTCTTCTTGTTACTGCCTCTACTCGTGGGAATAATATAAACCTATTTCGTATTGTACCTTCATGCTCAAATGGAACAGGAAACCAAAGCAGCGACTGGAAAGCTTCACATGTCCACCTCTACAAGCTTCATCGGGGTGTGACTCCAGCTGTGCGTATCTGTCTGTTGTGTTTTTCTTTCAAAGTTCGACATTGAGGTTTCAGTCACTATAGTGATTCTGATTAAACTTTTTCTCTAAATGCTGAATTTGATAGGTGATACAAGACATTTGTTTTAGTCACTACAGTCAGTGGGTAGCTATTATTTCATCCAGGGGAACTTGCCATCTTTTTGTCCTATCCCCTTTTGGTGGTGAGACTGGTCTTCAACTACAAAATTCTTATGTTGATGGACCCATCCTTCGGCCTATTCTTTCAGGACCATGGTGGTCTACGTCATCTTTCCTGGTCAATCAGCAGTCTTTTGCACCACCGCCACCTATTACGCTCTCTGTGGTCAACAGGATAAAGAATGTGAATTCAGGTTGGCTAAATACAGTGAGCAATGCTGCATCTTCTGCAGCAGGAAAGGTTTCTGTGCCTTCTGGTGTTCTTGCTGCTGATTTTCACAGTTCCGTACGCCGGGAACAACCTGCTCCCCAAAATTTCAATGCTTTGGAGCATCTTTTGGCTTATACTCCATCTGGTCACTTAATTCAATATGAGTTAATGCCCTCATTTGGTGGAGAGCAGGGTGATTCTTATGTGAGAACAGGGACTGTTTTAGTAGTTCAAATGCAAGAGGAAGACAATGGGGTGAAAGTTGACCCCATTCAATGGTGGGATGTTTGTCGAAGAGCTGATTGGCCTGAAAGAGAGGAATGTATTCATGGCATTACTCTAGGTGGCCGTGAAGCTACAGACATAGTCATGGGAGATTCTCTTTCTGTAGATGATGATACAGGAGAAAAGGATTTGGCTAAACTATGTGATCAGTCTCATTGGTACCTTTCCAATGCTGAGGTGCAGTTGAAGTCTGGGAGAATACCTATTTGGCAAAAGTCCAAGGTTGTTATCATTATTTTTTGCGGAAATTGTGTCTGGTTCATATATACTTCTGAATATGTACTGATGTCATTTGTATCTATTCTAGATATATTTCTGTACCATGAATCTTTCTGGATATGGAGAGCAGGATACCTCTAGAACTTATGCTGCTGGGGAGATTGAAATTGAGAAGATTCCTGTCAATGAGGTCGAAATAAGGCGTAAAGATCTGCTGCCTGTGTTTGACCATTTTCATAGGATTGCGTCAAAGTGGTCAGATGATAGGTAACGCAATAGCTATTCTGGATCCTTTGTTCATTTTGTAAAACTTGCACTTTTATACTCGTCAAGGTTTTTACTGATCATGACCAAATGAGATAAGTGTCTGAAAATTGGATTTACCTTGCATTATCTGCTTGATGCAGATTTGAAGCCTACTGTTTTAGGACTGAGTAGATACTGTTTTCAGTTTACTATGGCATTGTATGAGTTCTTTGCAACTTAATTTTTCCCCTTGCATTTCTCTCTTATCATTCAGCCCAATGCGTATCCACCATCTTGAAGTTTTAATGTTGACCATTTGGGTTTCCTGGTTATTCTGCAGTCTTAAAAGCTTGGTTTTTCGGCAAGTAGACTTTTAATATGGCAACGTGCAGTTATGTTTTGGTATCTGATGAACTAAGACCCAACAAAACCTGAGCAAAAAAAGTGATTTACTGGATAAGTCCCAACAATTAGGTGGCATAGTAAATTTGCTTCTACCTAAGCACAGTAGCATGACTATGAGGAATTATGCCTTGGCCGAGGGGTTCTTTCTACCAATGTTTATGAGATTGTTCTTTTCTTTATCCCTGAAGGTTCTGCTCGTTTAGTCATTGTACCTAACTACGGCTGAATGTGTTCCTGTAATAGCTATTTCTGATTGGTTTTGTTTATAACTTGATTGCTGGCTGATCCCTGAGACAAGTTATAGTGACACCATGAATTGGATGCAAGAAGTTTAAAATAGGGAGAGGTGACTTTTTTGTTAGCATGTGTGCTTTTGAAGAATTATAGTGTCTATCTGCAGGCATGCAGTGAGGTGGTTTTTAATTCTGTTCTTCCTCTTATTCGTCACTGAGAGTGGTATAGATATTGAAGTGATTTAAGTGAATATACAGAAGCTGATATCATATAGAGATAAATCGCCATGTCTCTTGCATTATACAGCTTTCTTGTGATTTTGGTCCTCACTTCACACCCGTGGCGGATCCAGGATTTGAAGGTCCTGGGTGCTCACTTCCTTTATCATAAAATTGCTACCGATCACAAAATATAAATGTTTAGCAATTTGAGCATGTTAATAAAACAATCAGGGATAAACAACGATTACTTATCATTATTAAAAATAACTTATAATCACAAATTATTACAACTAAAGAGATCAAAAAAGTTTCTAAAATAAAAAAGTTAAAAAGTTAAATGACACCGCATAAAATCAAAAAATGAAAATGAGATAGAGGTAACAACAACAACAACAACATACCCGGTAAAATCCCGCAAGTGGGGTCTGGGGAGGGTAGAATGTACGGAACCTTACCACTACCTCATAAAGGTAGAGAGGCTGTTTCCTAGGAACTCTCATCTCAAAAACCCACAAGCAGAATAAACTAGATATGGCAACAGGACAGGAAAAGAAAGGGAACAGAAAGAGCGACTAATAAGGAAAAGCACATGATAGTATGCAAATATGATAAAATTAACATATCAAGACAGAAAAATGACAATACAAGATATAAAAGCAATGTAAATACACTAAAAGTAAACAAATATAGGACTAATAATGACAACATACAATGTAAAGACAATACTACTCCTACTAACCTATTATGTCACAAAGTCATATATCGACCTACCCCTACTAACCTATTAGCCTTCTATTCTAATACGCAACCTCCACTCTTTTCTATTTAAGGTCATGTCCTCCTTGAAATGAAGTTTCGCAATATCTTGTCTGATCACTTTCCCCAATACTTCTTCGGTCTACAGACCCCTCCGTGTGTCCTCTAAATCCCACCTCTTGCACCTCTTAACAAGAGTATCGATACTCCTCTGCACATGTCCAAACGAGCGCAGTCTCGCTTCCCTCATCTTGTCAATGAGATAAAGGTGCAATTTGAAAAGGTATGAAAAAATAATTGAAATAAGAAAAGGTACAATTTAAAAAATTAAAAAAAATACTTTAAAAAGAAGAGAAAAAAATTGCTATCCATAATAGGAAAGAACATTTACCTATTTACATACAGATAGTATGGTAAGTCACAAATGGGAGAATTTGCACCTTTTAAATTTTAGAGGATATGCAAAAAGCGATTATAAATGTCATGTTAAAAAGAGAGGAAGTGTGAAAAATATAATTGTGAAATAAGAAAAGATACAATTTGGAAAATAAAAAAATTAAAAAGAGAGAGAGAGAGAGAGAGAGAGAGAGAGAGAGAGAGAGAGAGAGA